>VZTJ01004773.1:85761-291120 GCA_013397795.1 Orthonyx spaldingii
AAGGAAAGGAAAGGAAAGGAAAGGAAAGGAAAGGAAAGGAAAGGAAAGGAAAGGAAAGGAAAGGAAAGGAAAGGAAAGGAAGTGGAAGAGGAGACTGAACAAAATAAAGTTCCAGTTTTGGCTTTGTAAATCGAGCTGAGAGAGGTTATTTGCTGAGTCAATTATAGCTTTAAATGGGAACAAGAGTTGTGGTTCCCTGTTAGTTTCTCATTGAGCCAGGATGAGCCCTGAGCCCAGTGCTCCAAAATCAGGCAGATCCTGAGTGCCGTTGGGAGCTGCATTCATGGTTTTAGCTGCTTTAAATTTAGCAGCACCATGAGTTGATTTGTGCTTCTGTAAGCTCAGAATAAGGAAAGGCATTATGCTCTTACACGTGCAGAGCTATAATTTTGTGAATGAGTTTGGCCATTTTGAAAATGAGACTGTAAATTACCCAAATCAGAACAGATTTCATTGCCCCCTCCGTGTTTCTGAGACTGCAAAAATGTATTTGCAATTGCCGATGCCAGTTGTCCACACCAATTCCACTTATGTTACATATGCAACCTTCAGGTTTTATAAAGGAGGGATAAACATGTTTGTTTGTTTTGATTTTGTGGGGGGTTTTTTTCAAATAAAGTATAACTAGGATGCAGGAGTTGTGGTTTTGTGTACACAGACTAGCTTATCTTAATTGTTACTATTTTATGATTGAATAGTATAGACCTGACTGATCACACAACGTTTTCATTTAATTGTTCCCCCTCTTAATCTTTGATGAATTTATTAGGCAGGAGCAGCTACAGTTCTCTAGCTGCTGTTGTTAACTGTCATCCTCCAGGATATTAAATAAAACTGCCATAATCTTTAATGCCTCAGTTTTAGATGATTTGAGTGCTTGCATACGTTGCTGTAGAAGCTGCTTTCCTCATTTCAGCTGGGAAGCAAGCAGATAATTTTAAATCACCAGCTAGTTTTAGGGGCTCTGATTAAAGAGGATTCAGCTTTGCCCATGATACATGGAGCTGTCTGGAGGATTAAAATCTTTTTCCTCAGGCTTTTACTGGTGCATCCCACCTAAATAAATAGCCTGGAGCTGACCAGTGGCTTAGCACAAATGAACTTATGCTCTGCTCTTTATATCATCAAGGAACATAACCCCTCTCCTCTTCTATCTGCATGTCAATTTAACCACAAGCTCGTTAGTTAAAGGGAAAGCCTCCATCTCCTCTGGCCTGAACAGCAGCTGGTTTATGTCACCACCATCAAATGTGCACCTTAATAGTTTTGGAGCTTTGAAGTCCTTGTATTTCCAGAATATAAACTGTTATGGACAATATGATCAGAATAAATCACAGCTCTGCAGACACAGAATTCCAACAGCAGCAGAACTATTTTGACTGAGTGCAAACAGTCAATGTTATCCCACAGTAATTACAGCAGCTTCAGCTCTTGTGGCCCCACACGTTTAACCACGTTTATTCTGCAGGTAACTGTGAAGGTAATGGAGCATCTCAACCTGAAGGAACAGTTTTAGGAGAAATTTATCACAGCACCCACTCCCTTCCATGAGAAAATCTATTCAAAGCTTCACAAGACACCTGAGCAGTTGGGATTTTTATTTAAGGCATGTGCAGTAGCAGAGACAAAGCTTCACATGGTACAGCCCAGTGTAGTGTTTTTATTTTGAGAGTGCAAAACAAGGGAAGGTGAAACAGGTTAATTTGGTTTTAGGGCAATGACATGGGAAGGAATTAATATCTTCCTCGCTCAAGTCGAAAAACTAAACCTATGTTTGGATAAAAAATAATTCAGAATATTCACTGCAAGAGGAAGTAGCTCCACTAGGAATTAGAGATAAAATAAATAATTTCCCCTGGAGACTCTTGGCCAGTCTACTGGGGAAAGAATTCAGTGTTCAGTGAATAATTTTTAAAGGGAAGAAAAAAGCTGCTAATGATGTACATTTTTATCTTTTTGAACTATACAACAATGTCAACTCTGTGGAGTTGCTTTTCAACAGCTCTATAAAAATTAAAATATTTTTTACAATTTCCCTTCACTATACTCATTTTTCCTTTATTTTTCTCTCCCTCATATACACTAATTTTGATTCTCAACATAACCAGCTATGTTATAAGGTGGGACCCTACTTCTCTCTCTGCTTTACCCTTCCACACAGACACAGAGCTCCATGTTGTGAATTTTATGTATTTAACTTCTTTCAGCTCTCACTACCACTCACACACCTACATTAAAAAAAAATAAAAAAATTGTCTCCTGACAAGCTATTCCCATATTTTAGGACTCAGTACACATTTTCCTGAGTATGGAAACAACAAAACCATTTGTACTCAGTGTTGCTTCAGAACAACTGATGAAGCGGTGTTTTAAACAAAAAGATACCAATAGTAAGAGCAGAAGTAGGTAAAGACTGTTCTGTATCATAAAATAACCAAAAGAACTCCTGCAACCCTGGAGGCAATGAAATTATTCCATAGAGGAATATTAGAAAAACAGCATTTAAATATTACACAAGTCACATGTATTATCAACATTGCTGGGAGGGAAAAAAAACCCCACAAACCCACACTGATTTTAAATTGAAATAATTGCAAGCAATTCCTGAGAATCTGTTTGCAACTGAATTCCATCAGCATATGGGGATTTAGCAGACCTCATTTTTTGTAGGTTACAAAGTTTTATAATTCTTGCAACTTCTCAATAAACACGGACACTTTGAACAAGAGTTATAACTGTGTATGGATGTGGTTACCACACTATTTATTTTCTGTTTGCTGACATCTTTGCCAAACTAACTTTATAACAATAAAAAGCGTTCAGTAAATGTAACTTTTCAGCAAGGAGAGAATTCACAGTGTGATTTATGCTGAGCATCAACTCGAGATTATGGGATATTTCAATCCAACTTCATTTCAAAGATCTATGTGAGATAAAACTAGGAAGGATGTGTAATTCCATACCATCTCATAAAGATCACTGTGCTTGTGTACTATTACTTTCCTTTGGCTGGAAGCACAAAGAAAACATCATTATAAACACAACAAGCATCAGTCTTTTAGAATAAATGCAAGCATTTTAAGGTTTTATTTCCTTCTCTGAAATGCTCACAGAATCATGACTTGGAAGCCTGTCCAAATATCAGGATCATTATGCAAATATGCCCAAATACATTCCTAAGATAATTTTTGTCATTTGCCGATTTCTATTTGATTGGGAAATTGAGGGACAGTGAAGCAAATTGATTTGTCTAACTTTATCTTCTGAGTTTGTGGCAGATTTGGGAATCCCAGATCTGGCTTTTGAGCATCCAAACATCCTTTCCTACCCCTCATTTGACATGCTGTGCCTGAAGACCTGCCAGACTGGGTTCAATCCTTTATGGAGGTGCACAACACGGGCACAGTTTGGGCGTGCAAAGCTCTGTGTATGAGCTAAATATTATTATTGTTGTTCTCTTTCCACTCTCAGAGTGTTCACCAGTGGGCTGGACCTGTTTTGTTTGCACCAGTGCTCACTTTTTGTGAAGACCTCAGAAGAAATTATTTTTGAAACACAGCCTTTGGCCAGTGAATGTTTCAGGCAAGCTGTGGTAAACACTTTTTCCTCTTTTCCTGAGCTTTCCATGTACTTACAGATGCAATTAGTTCTACAAATGATTTAAAGCATCTATTTTGTTAACACTTAGATTTGTTTTAGGGTTGCATTGCAGCATTTGCTAAGCAACTAGAGTCTATAATGTGTTCTGTTGTGTCTTTTAAATGATGAATGCTAAGGAAACGGAGGTGTTTTAGGAAAAAAAAGGGCAAACTCATATTCTACATATGGGACTTCAGGCTGAAAGTCACACAAAGCATTTTTTCCACTTGTAAAGCTTATTTTTTCCAGGAAGTATCGCACCAGATCATAAAACCAACCAAACACATATGTCCAAGCAGACCCAGACCGGCATTGCCTGGACCCTTAAGCACTTTCCCTGAGCAGCCAAACTCTCTTTCTTTATCTCCACAGGCCATAAAAGAACCTGTTGAGTCACAGAGTGAGTGACTTTGCTTGTCAGCACCATATGACATGAGCACAGATGGCCTGGACCATGCTAATGACATTTCCATATGAAGATCCATATGATGGACATTTCTTGCAATCCCACAAGTTGGAGGCAGCAGGAAGTTGCCTGAGCAGGACTGACCTGACAGCAAAGCCTCCACGTGTACAGCGCATTCCGGCCACCCAAGACATTCAGAGTAGTGTTCCCAGAGTAAGTCAGACACATCCACATCCTCTGGCACCACTGGAGATGGAGAACAATGGCCAAATGTGTGCCTGGAATCACCACCAGGATCATCCAAAGCACTGTGGGAAGCGGGTCCAGGGAGGTGATTCTCGTCTTTACTCTGTTCTCATGAGACCCCGTCCGGAGCACTGTGCCCAGTTCTGATGTCCCAACATAAGAAGGACAAGGAACTGGCAGAGCAAGTCCAGAGGAGGCTACGAGGTTGATAAAAGGACTGGGGCACCTCCCCAGTGAAGACAGGCTGAGAAAGTTAGGGGGAATGTTCAGCCTGGAGAAGAGAAGGTTGTGTGGAGAACTCACAGCACCTTCCAGTGCCTGAAGGGGCTACGGGGAAGCTGGAGAGGGACAATTCATCAGGAACTGAAGTGTTGGGACAAGGGGGAATGGTTTCAAAGTGAAAGAGGGGAAATATAGGTCAGATATACAGAAGAAATTCTTTGCTGTGAGGGGAGGGATGCCCTGGCACAGGGTGCCCAGAGAAGCTGTGGCTGCCCCTGGAGCCCTGGCAGTGTCCAAGGCCAGGTTGGACATTGGGGCTTGGAGCAGCCTGGGACAGTGGAAGATGTCCCTCCCCATGGCAGGGTTTGGATTGAGATGATATTTCAGATCCCTTCCAACCCAAACCATTCTATGAGTACCACAAGGGCATAAAATACACCTTAAAGAAGAGGATCACTGTGAAACCTGTGAACCACATATGTGTGTCTTGTTTATGCCATGGGACCATGGCCTCAAAGGGATTTTAAATTATGTACCATTGCTCTGTTCTTCTTATTTGTGTTTGTCAGCTCCCTAAAAAGAGATGTGACTCTCTGCAAGTGGTGCTTTCAGTGCACAAGGTCTGTAAGTACTCTTTTTTGGACAAATTAATCTAAAGCAAGGCTATTCACCCAATTTGCTTCGATGTACTTCTTTCTCCTGAGAAAATACAGCACAGTTTTGACATTTTGCATGAGCATTCAAAAAATGCTCGTGTCACTTAGGTAAGAACATGCAAACATAATTATCCCTATTTTTCAAAACTAGGAAGCGGAAAAGTAATGAAGAAAAAGCTCTGAACTAAAACTACTTTTCTTCTCTTTTCCTGATACTCAGCTTCAATCTGGGTAAACTCTTTTATGCAGTCAATGGCTTAGGGATGTGAACAGCCATAAATGAATCTTAAAAAAGAAAATTAACGGGGCAAAATCTGACAGCTGTATGGCATTTATTCTAAGCAAATTCTGCATTGCTTCAATCTCTTGAGCAACTCTTATTTGGGTCAACATTATTGCTTTCATAGTTCACAGTCTTTATCTCCTGGGAGAAAGCCAATTTTTTTCTTCACTCCAATCCTCTTAGGCAGAGCCCCAAGAGTCTGTATCACTGACCTGAGGATTTGCGTTCTACACCATGTCCGTGGTCAGGACACACTATCTCCCTCCCTGGAGCACTTCCATTAAAAAGGTGGAACACACATGCAATCCCTGTAAATTGAGCCTCGTGGACTCTTTTTTAGTTCTTTGTGGAGCAAAGGGAGCAAGTGTACAAAGCACAGCTCGCCGCAGAGCAAAGACCAGGGAAGACAGGGGGAAATAAATAAATAAATAAATCATATCCCAAAGATCCAAAAGTCAATACACCGTGTTTCATTTCTTTTTCTTTCTGACAGGAGCTCTGGCCCCGGAGCCTGGTCAGGGGCAGCTCAATAATAACGATCTAAGGCTGATCTTCAACAGGGACTCAACAGCTGACAGCTCTTCTGTTCAAACTGACAAGGACACAAAGAAAGGCTTGAATAATTAATTGTGAATGGTTGGATGTGATTTGATTGTGTGACCAACCTGTTACATCGACTTGCTTTCACCTAATCTTTCAAAATGAGGTATTACAGCTGAAACTCTTCTACACTTTTTTTTCTTATTACCTGGTTGTCTCTTCCTCTGTGGCAGAGCCTGAAGAATGTACCATGAGATGGTGGGTGGTGTAGGAGAGCCCTGAACTCACTTGGGTGTCTAGGACTGCACTACAAGCCTGCCTGGTCTCTATAAAAAGTACTTTTCATTTTTATTATGCAGATGCTACCATCAAAAAACCAAAAAACAGGGATGGGAAAAGAAAGAGGCATCAGTGAAGGTAACAGCTATTCACTAATTGACCTCTTTTTACTATAAAAAAACCCCAAACCCAACCAAACAAAAAAAACAAAAATAAAACAAAAAAACCCAACAAAAGCCAAGACCCCATCTAAACAAAAAAAACTGCAAAAACCAAAAAGACCCAAACCAAACCCAACCATACCAAACCAAACCAAACCAACCTAAAAAACCAACCAACCCCCCAAAAAACTAAAACTTAAAAAACAAATCGAAACCCCAACACCTTTCTCACTTCATTTCTGAGGTACTTTTTAGCTAACTTTACCTGGAGCAATTTCCCACTTAAAGAGAAACTGCAGACACCTGAACATTCAGAGCCAAGGATGTGATCAACACCATCTCCAACACAATCTGCATTTATTTTTAATAGGGACATAATATGTTACCATGCATGACTTCAGCATTGTCTTCTAGCTCAGGTGCTGCTTTCTCAGCAACCCTCAAGTATGGGTGGCACAATAAATCTTTGTTTAACTCATTCACCACATTTGGGTGACAGAAAGAGTGGATGGGTGTCCAGTTGCTAAAGTTCTTTTACTGAGAGAAGGAAAAAGCACCATTTTAAGCTGCCCAGGGTCTGCAAATGTGTAGTTCAATGCTGATTCTGTGTTTTGAAGGAGTATTTGCTGCAGTGAACTGTGGTTACAGTGGTAAACTGCAGCTTGGGACACTGAGAATCTCTCTATGATTAATAAAAAGTATTTTCTGTGAGACCCAAGCTTCTCTCTCCTTATTCAGACAAAATTCTCATGGAGATTTACTCTGTATGAAAAGACTGACTGACTGAGGAGTGCATATTTCAAAGTTTGCTTGATAGCTCATCTTCTGAGCAACAGACACCACTTAAATGAAAGAATGTGATTGTCCAGGGCAGTCCTGATCATCTCAGTGTGTTCTAATCCCAGCCCATCACTGCACCACAGCACGTGGGCTACAGAACTCTGAGAGTCTCCAGTGCTTAATTATAAGAAAAAACCTGTCTCTATAAAATATAACTCATGTTTCAGGTCAACACTGGCTCTTAAAAACCAGCAAGTTTCGAAGAAGAAATTGGGATACATAGAAGTAGAACATTAATAAGATGGTAAAATTTTAAATTACCTTAACTCTTCCTTTCAATACAGTACTCTGTGGAGAGGCATCACCAGTTTCCTATCAGGCTGTACCCTGTGGTACATATCAGCATTAATTAAAAAAGTGTTTTCCAACACTTTTAGAACAAATATTTCCTCGGACTATAACCTCTGTTAAATATTTATACGTTAATCTTTATTTTTATGTAGGAAAATATCCCATATATGCATGTGTGCACATGCATGTCCCCATCACGCAGGTGATAAATAATAGAAGGTCCCTCTTTATGATAAATTATGGATGAGATGTATAATATATGAATTAAAGTTAACAACAGGAAAAATCATTCACACACAAGAAGCTGGGGGAGGAACTAAGCCCTGCAAGAGAGAGACGGCAAACAATTCACACTTTAGTGCAGAAAAGCAGATCTGAGGAGTCCATAACTGTGCAGTTTTCTCTGCTCTGTTTATGGAAACATTTTCCACCAAAGAAACTGGGAAAAAAATGATGAAAAAATTAAATATCACTTGACTGAAATGATGTTGAAAATTTGGCAGGTTCAGGGAAGAGCTGCAGAAATGATCCAAGAGATGGAAGCCCACTTTTACAGTGGTCTAAGGAGACAAAGACTCTAAGTTGTGAAAAATGAGCTGATAAAGAGAAATAAAAACTGCCTGAGAGATGAGGCAGAAGACTTTTAAATCAGTGGGTCAGGACATAACTTTATACCCATCAGAAGGTGAAAAGAGAATTGATTAAGAATGGACAGAAGATGGAAAATTCAAGCAACAGGGTATTCACAAAAACTATCACAGTTCATGCAGAAACTACAAAGTGGATACAGGAACCCTCTGGTAAATTCCAAGCAGAAATGTGGAAGATCAAAACAGTTTAAAAGGGTGTTTAGGAAAAAAAAACCAAACCAACCAAACAAAAAAAACCACCCAGGACATTTGTCTTTTCTGTAAGAATTTCCACACAGTGACAAACTTGCACAGAACAAGAATTGCTCCCAGCAGGTGCTGGTAGCCTGATTCAAGCATCCCATGAATCCGTCTCCAAAAAATTCAAGACTTGGAGGGACTGGGGTGAGAAACGTATGTTAATGTTAGATCCAGATCAGTCTTCCACCTAATTTCTGAAATTCCTGGTTTCAGTCTGAAGTAGGACGTAATTTATGTTAGAAAATTAGTAGAGGTACTTAGGATTGCCTACAATTGAATTCTTTCAGAATTACAAAAGCATGAATTCTTTTTTACAACTTAAAAGTCATTCTCATGTTAATATAAAACTACATTTTGCTCATTTTTTCACACTGGTCCACCTCACATTTTTTTGTAAAGTGGTCACAGATGTCTCTTCACGAATGTGTGCAAAACCACAATTAAAAAAAAAAGTACTTTGTGCTTAATTCGTTTTCTCTAAAGCATCCTTGATGCTTTCTGTGAATATTAATTCCTGTCATTGTCTCAGAATGTGGGAAATTTTAATTTTGAAATGAGGAAATCACTCCTTTGTTTTTGGTCTTTGTTGTGGTGTCATAAATCTGACAAGGAAAACATTTCGTAATGCTGTTTCTAACTCAGAGGTTAAAATTAATCTGAAATTCAGCTTATTATTTATCTCAAGTAACTGACTGTACAGTGACCATTTTTTTTTAAAATGAGATCTAATTCCATCAATTTGAAGGGATGGAGACACACAGGACTATGAATGTTTGGATGGATGGTGGGACAGTTCTGAGCTATGAGACACAGCCATGAAAGAACCTAATAGGATTCTAAGATAAAACATAAAGCAGTAGCACCATTGAATCAGATAAAAGCTCATCTGGGATATCATCTGTAATCCAAGATGATTTTATTCACACAAACATCTCAAATAAGAATTAAAAATCAGCTATATAAGAACTTAGGGGAAAAAAAGAGAACCTATTTTTTAGAGAGATTTTTAAAAATTTGTTTTATTTCTGCTGCCAGAATAAATGTAGCAATAAACGTGTCAATAATAATATTACAGTGAATAACAACATACCTATGTTTGGGTGTATATGCCAGGGGGAGAGAGAATTGTTCAATTTAAAGAGCATTACTGGAATGAGATTTAATGGCTTTGAGTTATCCATTAATAAAACTTAGTCTAGACAATTGGAGGAGATTAGAAGATTGGAAGATGGAGAGTGTCCCAAACAGAGCATTGAGAAATCTGCTTGTTCCAAGATGGAGCCTGAGATGGAATTGGCAGTGACTGCAACACAATCTGGGAGTTTGGGAAGCTTTGGGCATTGAATTCAAGCAAAAAAAAAAAGAAAACGATATTTGTTAAGATTTCTTGGAACTTACCATATTTTGTTGATTCTATGATTAAGATCTGATCATTAATTGCACAGTGTAGGAAATTTTTGTCCACCAGGCTCTCCTTTGATGTGTCTATCTTCTTCTGAGCACAGAGCAGGCTGCTTGCCCTTGCTGCCAGGCAGGAAACAGCAACAATCTAAGTGCAAAGGCTTAGAAAAACCTGAAGTGCTTAATTGGCATCTGCTGTTTGCATGCTCAGGATGATGAACCCTCTCCTAATTTGGGAATAATGAAGAATTATGGCACCAGCCAGACTGGCAAGGCCCACGTGGCCTATTTTGCTTTTCTCTGAGCCTCTTGGGTGTTTATTTATGAGAGCTGTCCTGCCATGGAATTTACAGGATGTCAGTTTTTCATCCCTCCTCTTCATTGTGGCATATTGTTTTGAGCAGGTTGCTTTGGTTTGTTGTTTCTTGGGTGTTGGGTTGGGTTTTTTTTTTCCTAAATTTAGATTTTGACTAGCAAAAGTTTCAGGATTAGTTGAGGGAGTGTTTAGGGAGTGCTTTTAGTTTTGTGGGGTTTTTTTGGGAGATTAAGAATAGAAGTTCTGTGAACTCTTCAGAGTATATATTTATGTTCATGGAACTGAACTTGATGACCCAGGTCACTCTTCTCCTAAATTCTAATGGAAGCTGCAGTTATTTTTTGCTTTCATGTCCCCATTTCAACTGAGTTTCTGAAAGCTGCACCGCTGGCAGTAAAGCAAAAGATCAATTTTCTTTTTTCGTGTGAGGTTTTTCTCTTTTTTATTTTTCTCCCCAGTTCTGTGCAAGGAATCACAAGGACAAAACCCTTTTGGAACTTGGTTGAGGAGCTTCACTTCCTTACAGAAAAACTGAATGTCTAATTTGACATAGTTCTTGCATTTATTTGCAGTAAGTTAACAGCGATGCACTCTGGAGATAGAAAATTAAACCATTTGGTAAGAAAATTAAACCATTTGGTACTTCTTGAAAATAAGGAATATTCTTCTGTGAAGTGTATGCACAACGGGCATTATAAAAATCTCCATTCCTGTCTTACATCATGCTTTGCAAAACTACAGGATTTGTCAAGCCACCAAAAAAACAAAAACAAAAACAAAACCAAAAACAAACAAAAAAAACCCCCTGTACACAGTGAAAGTCACTGATCTTTTTTCTAATTTACACCTTGGATACTGTGGTTATTTTTCTCACAGTGTCACTGAAAAACACAACCCCCACAATATTTCTGCTGATCACTGTTCTTTGTTTTTCACTTGGTTAGTAATGACTAATGCCACTGCATCTGCTGGAAGTGCAGGTGAACACCAAATGAAGAAGAAATTAATGAATCTCATCACCAAAAGGTAAGTGTGAACCTCAGGAAAATAAAAATGCAAGAAACCAGAGGTTTGTTATTCAAGTTTTCTTGGAGCTACAGAGACACAGAGCATGTGTAAAATAATATATTTATCCAGACAAACCAATAACACCCAGAGCTGGCATGGCTGATTCTGAAGTTAAAAGGGGGTTTAGAAAAGGGATTGTAATGGATTCCTGGACAATATTTGTTGGTTTTGTCTTACACCCAAAAATATATTCAGAATTTCCCCAAGAATTGAAATTTACAGTGGACCCAGGGAATCTACAGGAGGCCTTTCCTCTGGAAGATGAGACTCCTTCACTCCCAGAATCATCAGAACAAAGCTGCGAAATATACAAAATGGACAATCATAAAAAGATTTGAATCCTATAAGGTGCTGGACAGAATCAATATGAGATGTCCCAGCAGTCCATCCCCTAAACAAACTGGGGACAATAATGACTGAGAGGCCTCAGTCATCTCCTGCTGATTTTACAGACAGAAAATAGGCACAACTGTTCACAGGTGAGTGAATAATAGACCTCACTCAAAGACAATGCTCCAATTTGCTGATCACCTAGAAAATTCTGAATATTAGAAATGAAAATGTTATTACCTGTTCTATATAATCCCAAAGCTCCTTTGCACTGGGAGTCTGAGCACTGTTCCCAAAACCATCCCCTACAGGTCATAAATTACCTGCAAACCTCTCTAATGGTGCTCCTGGCAACAGGGAACTTAAAAAGTTAAAACTAAGACTGTGAGAGAAAAGCAAGCTATGAAATAGTCATAATGCACACAATTAAGTTGATATCCTGTTGAGCATTATGACTTCTAAAAATCTTGTTTTGAGTACTACAAGTCATCCTGAAGCAGAGGCATTCAGAAGTCATTAATATTTTAAATACTCTTGACCTTGGATCTTCTGGAGAAGCCACTGACCTAGTTTGGTCTGGTTTTTCAGCTACTCCAAGAAGTTTCGTAACTGAATAGAAAAAGAGAAAAAGCTCTTTTCAGATCTCAGGAAAGAGAAGAGAGAGGGTGTGGATCCTTTTAAGGGGTGATGGACATCCACAAGCTGTACCACCTGGCCCTGCAGGAGAAGGGCATGAAGAACCTTGCAAATTTTGTATTCACAGACAAGAAGCAGAAATTGGAGTCAATTCCTCAACACCCTCTATGGGTAATACTACTTTGATTGAATGTTCCTTAATATTAGTCATGGATTAGGCTTTAGCATGTAATTATAAACAGAATTTGATCCTAGAAGAACCCATAAGTAGCATTCAAACCTCAAATCAAAAACTACAATTATTTCTTGTCTAGATAAAGTTTATTCCTTAAATCTGACTTTTTTTTTTTCTCTTTCTTCTGGGCACTGGGATTATCTTGACTATGTCTGTGATTCTGTGATTTGAGTTTTTTTTCCTTTGCACTTACTGGGAAGGGGGGGGGGAGGAAGAATATTGGCATCTGCAAAGCGATTGACTGTGCAGCCTGATCATTTGCTAAGCATTATTAAAAGCTGCCTGAAATCACTCCAGTGCTTTGCCCTTTACAAGCCATCAGCCATCAATTCAGACCGTCAAATGCGATTACCAGCGCTCCTCCTGAAGCTACTTCCAAGCCATTAGTCTGATCGAAAAGCTGTGTCTTTCTTTTCCTCCCAAGTGCATGTAAATCCACCAGACCAGTGCCCCTGTGTTTGTGTGGTGATTCATTACACCTCTGAATAGCATTTGTGGTGTTAAAACTCCAAGACGAGTCAGAATTCATTAAATTTTCAGAAATCGTCCCTATTTAAGGGAACTTTTTCAGAGATAGGCTCACGTGTTCCTCTCTCTTCTCTGTGCCTCTGTCCATTATGTATTTAAAATGTTCTGCTGGTACGTGCAAAAGAGATTTACTTGGAAAAGTACAATCAGACTGGAATCAAACTGTGCTATGAGTATTTCCCAAACATCCTTTTTTAAGGAGTATATTGTGGCTATCTTGCACTTCTGTCTGAGCAGGAGTGGATGGGGTGACTCCTAGAGAACCTTTATCCACGGCCTTATGAAATATTTTGTAGGAAAGTGGTAAATGCTTTATGTTTGGCACAGATTGATCCTGGGAACTCAGGACCATGCATGGTTTTCTGCACAGACTTATCATTGAACCGAGGTGTTGCCTCTCCTTGCAGCCCAGCCCTCACTCCAAGAACACACAAAATTACAAACGTGTAAGTTCATGTTTGCATGCATGTAAATTTCATGTATGTGTGTAAATTTCATGTATGTATGTAAACTTCATGTATGAATGTAAATTTCATTTTATTTCTCACAGAGAAATATCGACAACTACCGAGGTGAAATAGTCAGAACTGGCCGCCAAACATAAATGTGAAAAGCTCAACAACCCACACCTCCTTAATTTCATCCTGACTGAAACTGGAGGAAACTGAACATTACATGAATATTCCAATAGGAATTCAGCTCTCAGGCATGTTACCATCTCCTCCTATTGTAAATTGAGCAAATGACCAAATTCTCATTCATTTGTGTGGGCAATGTCTTTCACGTGGTTTCTCATTCTATAATTGGAACATAATGTGTCCAGATTATTTATCTTCACCTGATTGAGAAACCATAACAAATCCTCACAAAATGAAGAGGTCCTGCAGCAACAAAAGCAAAAAAAAGTCATTATAAATGCAAGGCAGCAAGATAGACAGGTAACTAGAAGATGCACCATTCCCTGCGAATAATTTATAACAAATCATTTATTTATCCAATTTCACTGTTTTTTCTGCTCACAATGCATTAGTGAGATCCCAGAGTCCTAGAACTGACTTTTTACTTGAAATTATTCATGATTTTTCCCCTTTAAAGATAAAAAGCTTCGTCTTCTTCTTTCTTTTCAAAAACATTTTACAAGGTTTGAAAATTACTTAACCTAGACAACTTTATTTGAGCTTTAGAGTGCTGAAAACTGTCTAGGTCTTAATTTTGTGACACAATTATTCTTAACTACCTTTTTTATTTTTTTAAGGATACTTTTCCAAGCAGGATGCTCCAGTAACGCTATGTAAGCAGTTAAGGTTTATTTCACTCTGATTTTAAGCAAATCAGATGTTTAAGTACCACGTATGTCTAAGTCAGTCCCATTACTCCTTGTCCTGTGACTGAAGTTCCTGATGAAAAGTCCCTCTCCGTTGAAAGTGATGTTCCAGTAGTTACAACACCTGAGTTAAGGGTTGACATAAAGCAGTATATGGATACAAAATCCCCAGATGTAGTATTTGAGAACTCATTTATTTAAACACAGCCCTTCTTGTGAGCAGCTATCACAGCTGAACCATGTCATGGAGCACAGGACAGGCAATGCAGAGCCTGAAACAAAAGGTTCCCCTGCCCTGAAGATCCTCCTGAGAGCTGTGTAATAAAAATGACAAGGGCCGAGGACCTTTAGGAAAAGCTTAATCAGCAGTTTCTTTTATGAAGTAGTGTTAAAATTTGTTGCAATATTAATGATTTTAGTTCATCAACAATAGGATACCTTTAATCCTGCCTGTGGCATGAAATACTCCTTTTAACATTTTGACTTTCTGTCAGTATTAGAATACATATTAAATGACAGAAAATTCATTATATGTTGCAATATAAATTAAGGGCAAAACCCATACAGAGCAGCCACCTTGTTCACTCAGATAACAGACAGCATACTCAGAACTAGTTCTTATATGATTTTGCACTTTTTAATCTACTCTTGATGCCTTCCTTTTCCTACCACATATATTAAGCTATGTATATTTTACAAAGTACATGTTTGCCAAACTTAATGCCTTTTCCTCAGAAATGCTGCTCATAAAGAGAAGGTGCATAAAGCACATATTAAACTGACACATGCCACCAAAGGGAAAGAGAAGAGAAAAGCCAGCAGGTCTTCTGAAATTTACAGTCCTCCATCATTTTTCATTTGTTAGTTACCCAGTCAGTATAGGTTTATAAATAAACTAATCATTGCTACAACATTTAAAACACCCAAGGATCACATTTTTTCAGAACTGGTACCCCAAAATCACTTATTTTTGTATCATAAAAGGACTGTCAGGTAGGACAACTGTTTTAAAGACTGGATCCTGAAAAGCAACATTACAGGAATGTAGCATAAATTGCTTTTACCTCCCTCTACCAACAATAATTCATATTCCAAGTAAACTATGGCTGAAAAATCTCAGAAAAAAATCCACTGTCTGAGCACTGCAAATAGTTAAGCAGAAATAAATAAGAAATGGGATGCTGTGGGAATTTCAGAAGCTTAATATTTTAATTAGAGAAGGTTTAGTTTTTGGTACAAATATTTCTGAAGCCATCTCGTTGGTGGGAAGACTGAAGCATTAACATGGTACAACGAGACAATCCACTTTGTTGTTGGGACTGAAAAGAAACGATTGATTTATTGATTATTACCTTTTGCAAAACAATCAAGCTACTATTTATACTGTTTTATCCATTGCTGTGCCATATTTACATCCATAAAAGAATTTGTGAGCAATTGGAAGAACTTGTTATTTCAGTGCCTAACAGCTGGAATGATCTTCCTGTTTTAAAATCAGAGTTTTAAAACCAAAGGTTACAGTATTTCACTTACAATAGATCTAAACTTGAAATACACACTTGTAAGTTGCATGTTTCATACTTGAGGGACTGCAGAGGTGATTTCAGAGCTGGTTTCAGAGCTGGATTGAAACACAAACCAACCAACCAACTTCAGGACTAGCAGACTACATGCACATAAAAATATTACCTATAGTATAAGACATCTGGACTTCCACTGCCTTTGAACTCATATTTGTGCAATTTTGCTGAGCCTGGAGATGAAGTTCTGCTGAGTGGTGAAGGATTTTTAATCAGACTCAGCACATATGAACACAGTGGGTGGTTGGCTTGTGCACAAGAACTCAATTGCACGATGCCCAAAGCAGGGAAAAGCAGGAAAAGCAGGGTCTGGACTACTTAGAATGATGCACTGGTTTGGGTGGAAAGGGACATTAAATATCATCCAGTTCCATCCCCTGCCATGGGCAGGGACACCTTCCACTGTCCCAGGCTGCTCCAAGCCCCAGTGTCCAACCTGGCCTTGGGCACTGCCAGGGATCCAGGGGCAGCCACAGCTTCTCTGGGCACCCTGTGCCAGGGCCTCCCCCACTCCCAGGGAACAATTCCTTCCCAATCTCTCATCCAGCCCTGCCCTCTGGCACTGGGAAGCCATTCCCTGGGTCCTGTCCCTCCAGCCCTTGGAAATTGTCTCTCTCCATGTTTCCTGGGGCTCCTTCAGGCCCTGCAAGGCCACACTGAGCTCACCCCAAAGCTTCTCCTCTCCAGGCTGAACAATGCCAGCTCTCCCAGCCTTTCCTCCCAGCAGAGCTGCTCCATCCCTCTGCCCATCCTGGTGCCTCCTCTGGGCTCTCTCCAGCAGCTCCAGGTGCTCCCTGTGCTGGGCCCAGGGCTGGGGCAGCTCTGCAGGTGGGGTCTCACCTGCATGGGGCTGAGAGGCAGAATCACCTCCCTACAGTCCACTTTAGGTAGATACATATATATATATATATATATATTATGTGTGTATATATATGTTTTCTGCATTAATCTCCCCTTTTCTCCACTGGCAAGGAGAACTTTGTGATTCACATATTTGAATTGCACCTTTCACTGTGCTCTGATACACCCCAAAGAAGTTTGCTCTATTGAGTTATTTACACTGAGTGTGTAAAGCTGCAGAGCTTCTTTCTCGCTCAAAAATATTTTTGCACAATTTTAGGTTCATTTCCATGATGAAAACGAGTCCTCTAAGCACGTACAAGCCCGCACAAAACTGCATCTACCTAAATGCAGCACTGCACTTGGCAATCCCTGCAACCTCATTCATAATTCCAGCTGACATAACCAGTGTTCCTAGGTTGATGTATTTCTGATTAATGAGGCATTAGTTCTGTATCAGGTAGCAATTTCAGAATAGTCTATTTCCAATGAGTTATGGATATGACTTGATTATTACCATTTGACCTACTCTTGTGTTGAGATGATTTGTGGCTGCATTTTCCCAGAGGACCCACCAAATGTCATTGCCTTGAAAAACCACTGTTATGTTCCAGTAATTAAATGGAGATTAAAAAAAAAAAAATTGCACGGTAACCCTGGAATTCAACAATCTGGAATATTTGTACACTTTCTTACAAGAGAACTTCCTTAACGTGAATGAAAATGAGCTACATAAAAAATTCTGCAAGTGTTGGCCTAATACAAAATGCAGCTGCTTCTGTCTCCCAGACATTTGGAAAAATCAAGTTCTCTGCCTTACCCAATTTACAGGTGGCACTTAAAAAATAAAGGAATCATCAGGTACAATCACCACGGGCTCACAAAGTCCTTTCTGTCCTCAGTCTAGGAAAAGACCAAACCCCAATGTAAATTAAAAAAAAAAACAAAAACCAACCAACAAACAAAAACCAACATAATCCTTTAACCTTTACATGGGAATCAGACACAGATAATTTATTATTCTGAGACCAACTAAACACTTAAAACTGTCCTAAACTACAACTTGGCTAAAAGGTCTCTGATAATGAAATAAGCAACAATAGACTTATCTACACCCTGGGAAGGAATTCTTCTGGCATCTCACACTTCTTGCTAGCTGGGACATGAATTAGTTGCCACAATTTTAATGACTTACTCTGTTTTTTCTGATGATAAGGGGAATGGATTTGTTATCCTTTATTTATTATATAATAACAAAATTAACACTGTTATCCCTTAAGGAGCTATTCAGAGTTATATAGGCTTGAAAAACACAGAAGTCTTGAATAGTGTGGTCAGTTAATGAGATGACCAAGAAATAACACCAATAACAATCTTAATTTTTTTGTATAATGCCAAGGTGCAAAATCACAATTGCACATACATTGGCATGTGCCATCTATTAAAACAGAAGTCATTGTCCTTTTAAAAATGATGACAGAAATGAAGGACACCTTTATTTAAAATTCTCTCTGCCCTGTGACTTGCTGTGCCACTTGTCACATGATTTTTCAGAGTAATCTTTTTCAAAAGAGTGTGAGAGCTTCAGTGCTAACTTGGATGCTACTGAACTTCCCTTTCCTGCCAGGTTGATTATTCCACAACAAAAGACCATCCTTCAATTCACTTCTCCATTTATTCTCAAGCAGAAGGGTACCAAATGAAAACCTGGCACCCCAACTCCAGGAAAAATCAAGCGAACCTGCAAGCCAGAAAGAAACAATTTCATCAGACACCACCAGGCAGAGCAGGAAAATCATAAAGCCAATTTAAACTCAAACGTCTTCAGGGGCAAAGACTGGAGCTCCTCAAAGCCCTGCAAACCACTCTCTTCACCGCACAGGACTTCCCAGACTGGGAGAGCTCTGTGTGTTGTTCTGAGCTGTAGAGGAAAATAATACGCCTGACATCAGCCTGCAGGTCAGTGGCAGAGAGTGATTTGCATCCTCTGCATTTCCAGTCTAATCTCCTCGTCCCTAGATGATTTTCTGCAATTATTTCTCTGCATTTGTGTAAAGTCTTACATTAAACCTGAAATACCAAGTGGCGCAATAAGAAGGTAACTGCAGCCATGTGCTCTCCAAAGAATGCAGTGAGCCTCACTTAAAGTTAGGCTGCTTTCCACAAACAAATAGACAAGCAATTTTTCTCTTTTTCTTTGCTTATTTTTTTGGGTTTTTTTGTGCAGTTCCACACACATTTAACAGCTTTCCTTTATGTGCTCTGAAGATCTCGAATTCTTTCACATATATTGAAATACAGAAACCAGATGCAGCTTCCTCCCCATCACACACACTGTGAAGGAAGCAAAACACCACTGCCTCGAGATAGGGAGGGTGCCCCGGGGGCAGCCAGGAGCACCACCAAAATCAGGGAAAGAGGGAAAGTGATAAAGCTTCGGCATGAGACGAGGCAATGAGTAAGGAGCGCTGTCATTTAATAAGGTCTGTTCTCAGTAATTACAGCGACACAATTTGATCAGCAAGGACTAAGTATCTTCATCTGAAAGGGATCAGATGAAATTAGTGCTGATGTAATAAGTACCATTTGTCACTATTAGGGAGAGAGGTGTTGACAGGGCCCTGCCGTCGCCGTGGCAACGCGAGCAGCGCCGTTCTTCCCGGCGTGAGCACAAGTCTGGGAGGCAGAGGATGCTCCGCTGGGATAACCCAGTCACCCTCCTCCCCAGCCGGGTCAGGCAGGATCTCCTAATGCTAATGATGCCAAAATTCCTGGGGCTGGATTTGGGGCAGTGGTCTGGACCACGATGCTCTGCTCAGGTGTGTCACTCCCCAGCCTCAAGCCTGCCTCAGTTTCCCTGCTACCAGCGACCTCAAAGCATCCTTGGCGATGTTCTCCCTGCATCATTCCACCTTCCTACCAGTCTCTTGCAGCCATCCAGGCCCCGTGGCAGGTGGGAAATTCCTGCATTTTCTGGTTATTTTGACAGCATCCCCACACACCCGCTGGGTGATTTTCTCCCACACAACCTTAATGCAAGATTTAGAAACACTGAGGGCTTTGTGTTGGCCAAGCTCGAGCTGGAAAGTGTCTTTTTCCAGGCAACCACTTTGCACCAGGCAGCCTCATAAAGGGAATTTTCATTGCAGGCAGAAGCTGAGCTTTCTCCAGCACTGGAAGTCCAGACACACGCGGTGAGGTTATTCACAGGTAGATTACACGTTGTTACAATATTTTCCGCTGCCACATTCCACGATGAGAAATAAAAAGGAAAGATGTGCTGCCAGCGGGGTAAAATGCTAAGTGTAAAATACCACATGAAAGGGGAAAAAGAGAGATTCTCTTGATCAGATATTCATAATCAATGCACATAGCCAAAACACAATCTTAATTACTATCAGTGGGTGGAAATTTCCTGAATGTTAAATTACCTGCAGCAATTATGAACTACTGAGTAACCTGTTTACAGCTTCCTGAAATTATCATCACATAATTTGGCAATCTGCCATATTTTATTTCATTAAAAACTTAATGTACCATAACATAATAGCCATAATAAAGCTGTCAAGATCCACTCATTTCTATTTACTTCGATATCATCTGTTTATTGTCTCTCAAAACCAAAAGCCAAACAGAAAGGAGACCTGGAAACTCACAGATCACACGAGAAATAAAGGATATGAAGAGCTCCCTCTTTCTGCTGTACAGCACCAGCATCCATCTCTACCCCATTTCTCTCACACTCAAAACCACGCACAGAAAATACCTAATAACCTGTTTTTGAAGACCTTAACTGCTTGCTAAAGTGTGATGCACGTAGACAGGACAAAACATAATTTGCTAGAGTCCAGCAATAATTATCCGTATTTTACACTAGAGCTAGCATTAGCAATGCCAACCAAATCATCATGATTTTCAAGTTGTCATCTGGAAGAAGTGCATCCTCTGCCAGGATATCTTTGGGAACTACTTCAGTATTTGTCAGTAACCTGTGAAGAGAACTACTGCAGTACTTTAACCTACTTACACATGTGATAAAAATAGACTTACTGAGTAGCACATTGGTTGGTATATTTTGCCCACTTGTTGTTTTTTAGGTTTTTTTCCTGGCTTATAAATCAAGAAAATGGATAAAATTCCATTATGTTTCTGTGCATCCCTAAGATATTGAAATCGCAATGACAGAGCATTTTATTTGCAAAACATTCGCAGACAATTTCACAAATGGGGCAAATAAACCAAGACACAATGCATTAAGTTCTCAAGTAGTCAGGGATAAATTAACACTGTGTTTCAGAGCCCATAGACAGCGAAAAGAAGCATTAGCTTATATTATTTAGGTAATTCACAGATTTAATCTTCGAGTTTTCAAGCAAGGGAAGAACTGCTCGATATACTCCATTTCCAGGCAGTATTTCTCTGAGTTTTACATTAATGCATCAAACAGAAGACAATCAACACATACATATGTACTGAAGAAATCTGAAGGGAACCTGTAATAAAATAAAACCCTCACGGAGAAAAAAAGAGCACTTTTCATTAAAACAATTCTGCTGACATCATTTTACCCCTGGGCTGGGCATTAACCATAAGTGTGATTTACAGTGAGCATTTCTGCTGCTTACAAGTGCTGCATTTCCAAGGGTGAGCAGGAAAATGAGCACATTTTCCTCAGTTTCGTGCTCAGAACAACTGCTCATGCCACGGCATCTGTATCACAGAATATTAGCTAAAAATGAAAAGCTCACTTGCCTTTCAAATCCACATCCAGGTGTATCCCTTCAGAAAAAACCCCTGTGCCAACAGTTATACCCAAACCTCCACATTGCTTCACTTGCACTATGAGATCATGGAGTCATTAGGGTTGGAAACACCTTCAAGACCATCCAGTCCAACCTTTGACCAAACATAACCCACACCAATGATTTCTCAGATTTTTCTCCAGGTTTTCCCACTTTGCCTCTGGGTGCAAATAGGAAGTGCAAAGGAAGGGGGAAGAGCAGAGGCTTTGCTCTTATCCTCAATTTGAAGTGTCCCACAAACAAGAATAAACAACTAGAAACAGCAGAAATCAAGAGGCCTTCACTTGAATTAGGGAACAAAATCTAAAAAGTAAAATTTGGGAGTTATGATACACCAAGTTATAAGCTAAAATAAGTATAAAATAAAACTTTTATTTTTAATTTTTTTAATTTTATAATTTTTAAGTATAAAATAAAATACTTCTAAAATAAGTATAGAGGGTCCCTTAACTTAAATGCCCTTTCCCAAGAGTCACTGGCATTACTGGAACAACTCAAATTCAGTCAAATGGGTTTGAAATAAGAAAAACTGTCTGGTTACCTGAGTGGGAACTAGGCAATGACAGTACTTCACCACAGCTGAATCCAGTTACTTGCTTATACTTTTGAACTAAAATAAAACATTACCCCTGAAATTTAACTGACTCAGAGGCTTGAATTCTCTCTTTCCTTTTAATATATTTCCTTTTCTGCCTAGATGGACCCGTTGTGATCAATATTACTGCATCTATGAAATGTAAGTATTCTCTGTCCATCTTTCTTGTAGCTCCCTTCAGGCACTGGAAGGCCACAATGAGGTCACCCCAAAGATCCTCTACTCCAGGCTGAACAATCCCGTTTCTTTCAGCATTTCCTCACAGCAGAGCTGCTCCCTTCACCATGGTCCATCAAAGGTCTTCATGACAGACAATTTCCTCAGTGTAGAGAGGGCCAGGAGGCCTCAAATGCACCAATGCCATCAGAAATGTGTGACAATTGCTGTCCCAACCTTAATTTCTCTGCTTTTGCTTTGTTTGTTAATGATTCCACAAATAGCTGGACTCCTTGAGAGATTTTTCACAGCACTTTTTCAAGATTTGCTTTATTATTTTCAGCTATTAATTGCGGTGGTTTTTCAATAAAAGATTTGTAACCAAGTTATTGAAATGCATCCTCAGAGTGAGTTCAGCAATGATTACATCATGCTGTCCTTCATGCTGTTATCATTAGAAGGGATGTGCTATCATTACTGCTTGAAATTTTTAAAAAGGCTTTAAAAAAACCCCCAAAACCACCACAAAAGCACATCAACACTGCAGAACATGCTTTGGCAATAATTTCAGCTTTTACAAAGGCTTTATTTAATCTGAAACTTGTACTTAAAGGAAAAAGGCCCAAAATAGTAGCTGCTCACAGCACAGCAGATGGTCCAGACAATAAAAAAGGCAGAACTATTTGAGGAACGTGAGCTGTTCACTGATAGAGATAGAGCCAGTTAGCAAGTGTGCACTGAAAACGGTATTTCACTGCAATAAACTAATTTGCAAATGTATAAATTAATCTTTACTTTTTTCTCCTTAACAAAAAAAACCAACAAAAAAAACCAACTAAAAAAACAACAAAAAAAAAGTGGTCTGAACCTGTCCAGATTGTCCATTTTTAAACAGAAATCTGTGTTTCAAAATGTTTTTCATTTTGTAACTTAGGAAAACGACAGTAATTCCTTCAAATATTGTGTGGGGAAAACTTGGGATGGTACAGAGATTTCAAGAGAGGATAGTTTCAGAAATGTATCTTAGAGATACCTTACTGCAGGATGAAAGAAGCAACTTTAAATTACATTTTTTCTAGGACAAAAAAATTATTTCCTATTTCAAATGAGTGCTTCACGTGGCCAAGGAAAGGGGGGAAATAATCATGACAAGGAGCAACTGGGAAATCATAGTTAAATATTGAAATTGCCTGATTAATAACTTGGGGGTTTATTAGCACACAGAGTTATAATCCATGTCAGTAAGTCCTTTAAAGAGCCACCTCAAGGTGGAAACATTTAAGAAATTTCCTAATTTTGCAGTAGCTGTAGAGATCACTCATTAATTAATGATATCATCTACATGTATCGAGTTTCCAACTCTTTCACTCACTTTAAATAGTAAATTAACTCTTGAGCTTTACCGTGTTCTTCCTTGCAGTTAAAATAAAGAAAATGTGCTATTTAACCTGAAATGCCTTTGGTCACTTTGCTATGCTCTTTCATTCAGGTCACACAGGAGTTCTTTAAAGATTATTTGGAAGAAAGTGGAAGTTGAAGGGATTTTCTTGCATGAACCACCACTGATTTCTGCCTTAGTAGGAAAACAGGATGTGAACTTTTTGCTAGACCCAGCAAGCATCACACAGGTCTCCTCTGCACCCACACTGCTCTCTCTTGAAAGGCAATTTCAGAACTTAGTTTCTGCTGATGCCTGGAAGCTTTCTTCCATTTTCCAGGCTAAATGTGTTTGGGATCAATTGATATTGATGTTTTCCTTTATCTTTCCCTCTCTGGCATTTTACATTATTTTCTTTAGAGAAGGCAATGGTATTTCCACCTTCCCCGGCATATTTATCCTATTAATTGAACCAACCACACTCTTTTAGCATTGGTTCCTAAGAAATTTTCTTTATCCCTGATTCCTGAGAGCCAGCCTTCTCTACACTTATTCCAGTATGAATTTATCTGTTGATGACCATACATAAGGAAAATGCTCCAAATGAAGGGTTAAGTTTATTTGCATAACGATCCTAATGTTTCCACCTCTTTTGTAGAAATACAGCCCCTACTAACTATTCCCTTTTGATGGTACTTTATTGATTTTCTGGATGTCCAGCAACCTGAGCTATCAAATGTCTGGAATTCACAGGATTTCTGGAGGTTAAAAAAAAATAAATTCTTTTTACTGGAATATTATTCCCTATGGAATTGTACCATCAGAAACCTGGAAATTGTTTTTGCTTCTCCTTTCTAGTCACTGCCTGTTAGTCACTGAAAAGTATTTTTGTTCTCCCTGCAAATCTAAATCCTGTGACAGAAACCACCAATTTCCGTGATTTTAAAGGAAACTTCAGTGTCCCATGGCTCCCAAGCTTTGGCTAGCAGCTACAACACCCCATAATTCACTCTGCTAATGAGCAAGCAATCACTGGGACAAAGAATTTCAATGCTTCCACATTAGCAGTTACCATTACATGCTAATCACATTTTAATTGCTAACCAGCCGCCACCGAAAAAGAGCAGGCTACAATAGCAGAAAATAAAATTCATGAAGCAGAAGCTTCAGTTTCTCTCTTTATGTTTCTCTCTTTATGCTTTCATGTTTAATTTCCATTAGTTACTATCTGACCTGCATCTGGGAGAACTGCATTGTTTTACAGGAAGCTCAGAGCCCTTGGGTCAGGTGATTCTATAAAAAAATTAGTCTGACAAATATTTCTTTTTCAGTTTTAGCCATAACTTTGGATTTTCACACTTCCAGTCAGGTTTGGGGCAGATTCAAAAAACTTTTGCTTCCTATTGTTCTCAGCTTAAGGTCTCCAAAGTTGACTATGTCCAACCTGGGCTTGCTATCACAGCTAAACCACCAAATCAGTGCCACTGCACGACTTCCAGATGTGGAGAAAGAGAGCCTTTGGAGCCCTGGCACAGCACTGGTTAAATTATCTCAGCCCTAAGGACCAGGAATTCACCCCTCTGTGCTTTGGAAAGCAGGGAAACCCCCTTGCCCTGAGAAATCCTACAGAGGAGAGAATTTTTCAGGGGAATAAAGTAAAACAATCAATGAAACAGCAAGTCTGTCCTTTTTTACCCAGTTGCAAGTTATTTCTACCCAAATACAGGTTATATAAGTTATATCTGAACCCTTGGGAGCTCCTCCGGCCCACAGAAGGCCTTGGAAAGGAGTTTCATTTCATCCTGTTAGCAAGCTCAGAAATCTTCTTTCTATGTAAGTGCTGAGCAAAAGGCAGGGAAGAACGATGATTACTGGAGAGGTGCATGGGGAGAAAATTCCTCTGGTCCCTCAAGAGAGGGAAAAAGCCCTTCAGGACAAAGTACCCTGCTGGGGGAGGCTCAAGGAAGGTGGTGGAGGACAGAAGTTGACCTCATGGCAGGTGCTGCACCAGAGGACGTTCAGGTTGGACATCAGGAAGCATTTCTGTGTGACAGCACAGAACTCTCTTTCCCATGAGAAAATCTTTCTGGTAAACAATATAAGGTGTTCAGAGCTCCTTTGAAACAGGCAGGAATGCCTGTGGCCAATCAGCCCCAGGGGGCAGAGGGCTGTGGCCAATCCCAGTGAGCGTTCATTTTGTCTATACAAGCTGCATTTAAATAAATAATTCCCTTTTTTCGGTAATTGCTCTCATGTACCTCTTGTTTTGACATTGGCTCAACAACGACATTTCTGCACGGTAAAATTGTGAAAGATTGGAAAGGGCTGCCCAGGGAGGTTTGGAGTCCCCATCCCTGCAGGTGTCCAAGGAAGGCCTGGATATGGCACTCAGTGGCCATCAGGCACAGGTTGGATTCTGTGACCTTGGAGATCTTTTCCAACCTTAATTATTCTATGTTCCTATGATTCCACTGAGGGCAGTGGAATTCTTATTGGGTTTCTTATTGCCAACAACCCTGAAGGAAAGAGAAATAAAAAACTCAGATATTCTACAGGAAACAGGAACACACTGGCAAAAGACAGTCCCAATCAACAGATTTATTTGCCTTTAATCTCTAATTTTTCAATTTTTTATATGCATCTAGTACGTATTTTTCCAACAGGAGAGATTTTTGCTTTTGCCAATAAAAACCTCACTTACAGTGACAGTCTGATTTTTTTATTATTTCAGATTTAAAGAATTTCCAAATCTAACTGCTGCAAAAGTTAGTAATGCTGAAAATCACAAATACACTTATCTGAGGAGGCACAGCAGTTGAGATACAAACTGTTTGTTATGGTTCTTAATGTTCTTTGGTTTTTTAAAATACAACTTCATAGAAAAACTGAAACAAAGTCAACAGGAAAAACACTGAAACCTGAAGTTATTCGAGTTGTTTTGATATGAAAG
This sequence comes from Orthonyx spaldingii, assembly GCA_013397795.1. Taxonomy (NCBI): domain Eukaryota; kingdom Metazoa; phylum Chordata; class Aves; order Passeriformes; family Orthonychidae; genus Orthonyx; species Orthonyx spaldingii. Next base: position 112,354 of record VZTJ01004773.1, read on the forward strand.
CACATTCTATAAAATTACAGATTCCTTGCTGTTACAGACTACCTAGAAGTGGTAATAGTTATTAAATAATAGCCCTGTGAGGCAGAGAAACACCACCACTCCCAGGAATGCAGACGGTGGGATTTTGGGGTGTCCTGTGCGGGGCCAGGAGTTGAACTGTGATGATCCTTTTGGGTCCCTGCCAACTCAGGATATTCCAGGACTCTCTGAACACCTCTGCCTTGTCACCTTCCCCTGGCAATTGTCACCAAACGTCCGTTCCACTCATCCGTTAGGTGGGGCTTGAGTGCATTTTTTAACTTCTACAAAACAAAAAGGAATTTTGCCCACATCAACAATGGGCACATTATGACCAAGTAACAAAAAACCAAAGAAGTTTTTCACGCACTTGACCAGGAGAGAAACTTCTACCAACAAGCATCAGGAGTCAAACCAGATGCTCCCTTCATCTTTCACTGGCTGCAAAAACAGCCTCACACTTGCATTTATAGGCAACATTCCTATGGCATTTTCAGGTTCAGTTGTGCTGGAAGAGAACATAAACAATTATCTCAGCCCCATATTAAAGAATTATTTTTCAATTTCACCTGCCAGCTGTCCATCCCTCTCTCTCTCTGATTCTTACTGGCATCTAGTGGTACAGTAGGATTTTTGTTTTAAAAAAGCAAATTCTTTGCTGGTCAAAACAGGAATTGCCCAGGAATCAAATGCAGATCCTGGACTCTAGAGGGTTAAGAGAACTGGAGTTTATAGGTCTGATGGTGTCACTAGGCAACAAGTAACTTGCTGTAGCCAGCTCTTTTCAACCTCCTTGCTTCCTAACGCAGTCTGGTCTGCAGGCTGGTTTAGAGACAATAATAGCAAAAAGCATATTTATTCCCTCTTCTTCTCCCTTCCCACCAACCAGTTAAGCAAAACACACCCCCCACCCCTCCCCAAATTCAATACTGGTGCTGGAATTGCAGGTGCACCACAGTGGAAGCAGTTAAAAACACTGATTTTCTTTTTTTTTTTTTTTTTTTTAAGGTAGGGATGGTTGTGGAGCTCCTGTGTTTTAGGCATGTTTCAAGAAAGGGCTGTAGCTGTAAAGCCAAGACAAAAAAAAAGGCGAATGGGGGGAATGAAAGAAAATTATTAAGAAAATGCCATTTAACTATTTTAAGCAGTTTTGAGCTTGTAATTACAAAACAGTGCTTTTTCAAAGACCCATTAAATTACAAATCAAACCATTTTGTGTCTTTTTCAATTGGAAATTTAGCTTCAGTATTTTTTCTGTGGCTTGCCTGATTGTGTCAGGCATTCTTACCTGTTCTAAGGGATTAAAACATGAGCCCAATTTAAACAGATAATTCTGTGCAGTTGTCTTGCAGACATTATATTATTTTCAGCAAAACAGAAGTATGCCAGACACTGTGATAAACTGAAGCAAATCTCATGATAGGTTGTTTTGCAAACCAGTTGTTTAACTAAACAAAACTTCCTACAAGCAGGCAAGGAGTAAATGATGCTCAAATTCCAGAGGAATTTTACAGAATTTGAATGTAATGCTAGAAAAACAAATCAGTGCTATGTAACCACGAGGGCACATTTTGGTTTCTGCACTTAGAGAAAATAATACTACATATGTGTTTTATTTATGTGGTCCAAGATATTACACCTTGCATTCAACACTTCCAGTTCTTTATCATAAATCTGAATTCAGCACCTCTACAACAGGAACATTTCTGACACGCTGAGCTATTTGTTTTATCTGAAGATGGATTCTTGTACATTTGGCAAACTAAGCATGTCATGGCAAGCACAAAAATAGAAGCATATTGCATTCTAGTGCCAGAACAGCAGCCCTGTGTAGTTTGGAACACACACACGATGACCTGTGCCCTACTAACTTGCAATTGCAGCACATTTCCCCCAGAGGTAAAATTCAGACACACTAAACCTAATTTCACACTTCATGTAAAACTAGTCACTCTGTTGGCCTGGCTGAGATACAACATGATTCTTTTTGGTTTTCACAAAGCATATTATGGATTTAATTAATATGGCCACTCTCAGAATAGAGATTGAAAGCTTTTTCCACCGAGGTCCTAATTCTGCTCCCTGTTCAGTGTTTCCTGCAGGCTTTGCATCGCAGAGTGAGCTCAGAACTGCAGGGGTTTTACTGCAAGTAGGTTTTAATTTTTGCAGATAATAAGCCTTATTTCCTCCTTTGAAATAACTTTTCAGACAGTCTCCTTTCATGCACACTGTCTTTCAGGTTTACAGCCCTCCCTTCTTGTTCTGCACAAGCAGCAAGTTCTTCATCTTCATCTGCTCCCTACAATAAGTGCCCACACACTCAGTAAAAATTAATTTCAGTCGCAAAGAAACATGTTCCCAGACTGGTGATCCCTTCTGACAGCTAGAAAACAAGTAATCATGGAATCATGGAATCATGGAATCACAGAATCACAGAATGGTTTGGGTTGGAAGTGATCTTAAAGATCATCCAGTGCCACCCCCTGCCAGGGGCAGGGACACCTTCCACTGTCCCAGGCTGCTCCAAGCCCCAGTGTCCAACCTGGCCTTGGACACTGCCAGGGATCCAGGGACAGCCACAGCTTCTCTGGGCACCCTGTGCCAGGGCCTCCCCACCTTCCCAGGGAACAATTCCTTCCCAATAGCCAATCTAAACCTACTCTAACTCAATCAGGTTCACAAACAATGAATAATTGAACTGATTAAGTAAGGATAGCGTTACACACAGCTCTCCAATCTCCTTGCAAGATCAAGGGAGAACAGCAAGTCAAATTTCTGGGTTCTAGATCAGTCATCCACCTAAAATCTTGGAAAACTTCTTGAGAGGAAATTTAGAAAAGCAATCAAACCTTTTCACAGAGGTACAGTTTCTAAGCAAGGCAGCTCAACTCCTGCAGGAGTCAGGCCACTTTTCAGTGGCCAACCATAAATCTGAGCCCAAGGAGAGCATATCATAGGAATACAAACATCCTAAACTGGAGGTGCTAGAGCTGTGCTTTGCCAAGGAATGGTCACAACATCCCATATGCCCCTGCAGGATGAAAAGGTACCTGCTCTGGCAAGGAGAACATCAGACACCACAGAGCACTCTGTGTTTCAGCCCCAGGGGAAGTGATTTACAGTCAAAACATCACCATGTGGACAGCCCAGCTCTGTTTTCCTCATAACATTGAGCTACCACAAGAGAAGGGGAGATGCAACCCCTCACACCTCATGTTCCAATTACAGGGCCTGCAGAAAGTTTCCTGGTTTGAGGATGGAACTGATGCCCACAACCTTTTAGCTTGTACATGTTTTCATATATTTGTAGCTTTGTAGATTGCTAAAACATGGTTGTAGCTTCTAGTACTTTTCCTACCCTTTCCCCCTACATTTTAGAACAACAAGCTCACCTTCTAACACATTCCCAAAATACTGTTTAGTCTTCTTTCAAGAAGAGAAGCAACAACAAGGATGTTTCGTTTTCCAACCAGAATCTTAGAAGACACAACTGGAAGTGGGATAAAGAAGCCCCTGGACCAATTCCAGTGAGGCAGTGCCCGGAGCAAGATGACCTAACCAACTGCTATTCTAACTGGACAATATTTGACAGGTATACTAGTCAACTAACCTTATAAAACTGTAGAAATACTGTATCACGTGTGCATATCACCATATCGTGCACCTTGAAGGCCCTTCAGTTAGAGATTTCCTTCTGCATTATCATTTTAACACTGGGAAAGATCTGTGTTTTATTCCAGGCATCAGTTTTGGCACCCCAGATGGGACTGAAACCCACAATCCCTGGTTTAGCATAAGGGGGGCATCAGAACCGACCTGCTCCAACACAGAGGTCCAGCATGTGTGTAAATCTCTTACTGAGCACTGGTGCTTGCATAGCAAAAGTTGCAAAGGATGACAGGAATTTTTAATCCCCTGCAAGATCAGGCAGCTGTGATTGTTCTCTTGTGTTATCCCAGGGCTGACGCTTCAACAGGTACAGCCCCATCCTGCAGTGCAAAGGAAGGGTGGAGCAGAGTGAGTGTGCCACAGGCCGCTCCATTTCCTCCCCAGCTCAATTAGGAAACAACTGTCTGCTCCTCTCAGCATGTTCCTTTTCTCTTGTCTTGCTTCTGAGTGATTTACCCCCCGTAGCCCCTTCCCTTCCCCACTCCAGCTCTGGCTCTGAATGCTGATGAGGCATCCTCTGTCACCCCAGGTGGGTACTTTGGGACTTCAGGGACGGAGATTCCCTGCCCCAAAAACACCAGGGACCAGTCAATCCTGTTACCTGACCTCGGGGGCCGCGTTGCTTCTGCCCAAATAACAACAAAAAAATCTACACACACACCCACAAACACAACCCCTGTGCAGCTGGTGGGGAGCAACACCACCAAATCCACAGGTTTTTAATGAAACAAAAGCTAAGGAAAGATATTTGCTTTTGAAATGCAACATCTCTTGCCTCTCAGAGACCTGCAGTAATTAAGGATAAACAGCAACTTAGATGGATCTCATTTTATTTGCAACACTGAAAGCTTCAATTTTCTTCCACTGAGGGGGAACAATGTGTTTCTTTCCAGTAGGAAGAAAATTGTTCTGTGATTATAATGACATCATGCTGCCTCTCACGGGTTTCTGCAAGTCTAAAAGCTCGAAAAGAGGAAGGGCACATGAAGTACAGTACAGCCTTTCAGCTGTTTAAGTACAAATTCCTATACATATGCATGTACAGAAAGTAAAGAGTAAGGGAACTTTTTTTTTTTTTTCTTTGACTCTGAATCCTCTTTCCTTTAGCTAAAACACTTATAAAAATTGGGATTGGAAAAAAATGTGATTTTCAGTTTGATTTTCCTCTGTAAAAGAGCAATAAGCCAAAATGAAGATCCAAATAACTTTGACAGCAAATGAGAATTGCAGTTATGTTCAAATTTTACAGTGCAATTTCATTGCTGTATTTTTTCACCATTTTATACTAAAAAGTATTTGATCAGCCCAAGTTATGTTATAATGACTGAAAACTGCTTTCATGTCACTTGCAGAATTAAAATACTGAAGTGACAAAGCAAGAATTTGTTTCCAACAACTTAAGTCTGCACCATGGAAAATTAGAATTGCTAAATTCAACTCTGCTTCATGCTTGAGCACCAATATTAGTAAAATCTATTTACATCTTAGGCTCTTTGGGACCAAGAACATAATATTCATATTTTTGGGGTTCTCTTTAATGTAAAACAGTGGCTCTTCATAACTTCTGCTGCCAATCCTCATGTTGGGGGTGCAGGGACACCACTCACAGGGAAACCTCAGTGGTGCAGGGACCAGCCTTGTTCTGCCTCCTCCCCTGGTGCAGCCAGACCTGTTTTAGGACCTTCTGAGGTCACCTGCCCCTTTCTTCTACCTCTCATCACTTCTTGTGATTCGGGCCCCTCATCTTTAAGCAGCAGAATTCAGTTCTGCTTGCTTTACTGCCGTGCCTAAAGCTTCCTCCAAGCTATGGCAATACACAAAGGAGTGGCTGCTTTGAGCTCTTTTTCCCTGGGAGTCTGGCAGCCTTGTTGTCATTCTCAAACTTGGAGCATGAAACTCCCTCACAAAAGACTGAAGCAAAGCCTCAGCCACTGAGGAATTGCTGGATATCATTACTCAAAACAACACTTCAGAAAGCAGCACATTGCTCCTTTGCACATCACTGTTATTTGGGAAATGCTTTTATTACAGAGAAGTGGAACAGTACATATGTATTTCATGAAGCTCTGCTTATGCAGTACCAAAGAGATTACTTTCATGACTGAAATTTTAACATTTGTAAGAAAAAAAAAAAAAAAAGAGTTTTGTCTGGTAGTAGCTGCCTAACACTTGTGGATAAAGGAAAATAGATCCACACAGACCCCTGAGAGCATGAGAAGGTAATTATTGGCCAGGAAGTGCTTTTGCAGAATTCATAATGCAATGACAGCTCTTCATCCCAATTTCTATCACGAGTTCTAGAGCTGCACAGACTGTCCCTGTAAGAATCCCAGACATGCCATAAGACACTGAGCTCACCTTTGTTTTCCAGCTCTCCCTTTTTCAAACTCAGAAATCTGCCAGGGAAGACCTCAGTTTCATAAATTACAATGCAAATATAGCATTCTGGTTTCGGGGCTGAGAGAACTGGGGCTGTTCAGCCTGGAAAGGAGAAGTCTTTGAGGTGACCAAATTGTGGCCTTCCAGTACCTGAAGGGAGCCTGTAGGAAAGATGGAGAGAGACTTTTCACATCAGCCTGGAGTGACAGGACAAGGGGGAATGGCTTCAAACTGACAGAGAATATGGTTAGGTGGGATATTGGGAAGGAATTGTTCCCTGGGAGGTGGGGAGGCCCTGGCACAGGGTGCCCAGAGAAGCTGTGGCTGTCCCTGGATCCCTGGCAGTGCCCAAGGCCAGGTTGGACACTGGGGCTTGGAGCAGCCTGGGACAGTGGAAGATGTCCCTGCCATGGCAGGGATGGCACTGGATGATTTTTTAGGTCCCTTCCAACCCAAACCATTCCATGATTGTTCAAATAACGAGGGGAGCTGAGGGAGTAGTGACTGACAACACCTTACAGACAGTTCCAAGACCTTTGCCCATGTCAGTGAATTCCAGCTGAGCTGGCATCACTGGAACAGGGCAGTAACCCCTCAAATCACCAAGAAATGAATGATTTGGCCACGGCACTTAAGAAATAATCCAGAAACGGATTTGAACTGGCACAAAAACTGGAAAAACTGCCATTGCATTTTCCAACCAAGCAAGCAGGAAGCTGCAATTCCAACAGCCATTTGAGATCCCATATCCTGCTCAAGCAAAAGACATATCCAAGTCCTGAGGCAGCTGAGGCTCAGAAGAGCACAGAGAGGCTGAATAAGGAGGGAAAGTCAGACCCTTCTCACCAGGATGAGGTGTGAGGACACCGGTCTGGCTGCATCTGCAACTGGTTCTTATAAATCATCCCAGGCTCTAATGAAGCCCTGAATTTGTAAATCTAACACTCAGAGTGCTGCTAGGCTTCTGCAGTGAGGGTTGCAAACATCTTTTCAGTCTTGCTTTGGGCTGCCAGGGCTCTTGGGGTTGTGTGATTTAGGGTTTGGTTTGCTCATCTTCCAAGGGCAAGTCTGAATTAGTGGTGCTGGAAAACACAGGATTTATTCAGAACCTACTCTGAGGGCCTGATGGAAATGAACAGGGAGAGGAATTGTTTGGAAGTGTGAACTCCTTACAGGCACCAAGGTAAACACATATTTTTAAATGGTATTTCTGCAACCTGTCCTACAAATACCCATATTCAGAGCAGAGCCATCTGCAAAGGGTGTGATAAAAAATTCCTGGAACGGTTTCCTGATGGTCCTGACAGGCATGAAATTTCTTAACAAACTGGAGAGAACATACCTATGGATACCCAAACTATTAAATTATATGAGCTTTTCTGCCCACTGTTGCAAGCACAAAGAGAAAGAAAAAAATAATAAATCACCTCAAGAAGCTCTTCCTGGCAGTGACTCCCACCAGTTTTTCCTCATCTGCAGCTCAGGCTGTGGCATCCAATGGACTGAGATCAATCAGCCCACCTGCATCTGCCTTCAGGATCCCAGAACATCTATTCCTGAAATCAAATTTCTGAAAGCAGATCCAGCCTTCTGTGACTTCCTGCTGAGCCACTGCTGAATAATTTCAGTTCAGGGCAAATTTTTATAAACACGGTGGCTTTTCTGCTTCTCCAGAGTGTACCACTGATTTCAAAATAAAGCAGAATCTCTACTGAAATGCAGATGCTGAAGGTAAAATGCAAAATAAACAAAGGACATGTTTTAAAAACTGTATCTAGCCAAGCCTACTTCAAATAAGGCAAATTACTCAACTCATAAACCTACCTAAATTCACCTCGTTTCTGAGTTTTTTATTGCAAACTACCATACCACAATTCAAATTCCAATCAAGATCATTAAACCTACTCCCTTTAAGGCCTGCAAATTATTTGCCACACTTGCAAAGGGTTCTTTTTGGTGTTTTTAAAAGCTCCTCTAGTCAGTCTGCTATAATTACAGGATGAATAAGGATAAACATGTAGGAAGGCACCCCTCCTTGCAAACCAGCTGGAAGCCAGTTGTTATGATTCAAAAACATTTCCATGCTTCTGCTCTGGCAACGTTTAAGCATTTGCAAATATCCCAAAATGCTGTGTAGGAAGGGAAGCGATAGCAGGTACAGGGAATTAAAATTTCAGTGAAAGAATTGGTGAAAAGAAGTTCAGGGTCAGACTGGAGGATCTTCAAAGGTCTCTTCCAAACCAAACCATTCAATGGTTCCATGAAAATGGAATTACTGTACACGTAGGGGAGATTCTTGGATTTTTCTTACTGTTTTCACTCCCTGCTGTGTCAATGGCTTGATCACCATAGAATGCCTTCCTCCTCTCTTCTCAAAATAAAGGTGTGTTGGGATTTTTTTAAAATAAAAATATTAATAAAAGAAATATCCTGACAGTATTTTGAATATATACCAATGCTATATAGATTAATATATTGAGCTAATACTGAACATGATAATTTTATGGGTTTTTCTCATTCTATACTTTATTAATCTTCAGAATTGCTGGGCTCTAATTTTCTCCTCTAGCATCAAAACCACAGAAGCCCAACTTCCAGAAGCTTTAATTAGGACACATCTCACCAGAGGGCGTTCCATTTAAGCAAAACACAAAACAGGTAGAATCAGAGGAAAGATAAATTCCATGCTAGCTCTACTTTGTTTATTTTATTGTTAATAACCTTTTATTAATCTTTTATTATTATTATGTATATAGTCTTTTATATACATTATATACATTATATATTATATATATAATCTTTTATTATTATTTATTATATTCTATTTTGTTATTTATTATTATTTTCTATTCTATTATTNAGAGGTCCTACCCAACCCCTCTGACATTCTGGTGAACAAGGAGTTGCCACCCAGGCTATTTCCTGCCCTCTGGGTTCCTCCTCCACTTCTCATGAGGTATCCATTCCTCTGGATAGTGGTGAGCCCANTATAACTTTATTATTGGATCAGTCAGAACCATTGGGGTACGGAGGTCCTATCCAACCCCTCTGCCATTCTGGTGAACAAGCAGTTGCCACCCAGGTTATTTCCTGCTCTGGGGGTTCCTCCTCCACTTCTCGTGAGGGATCCGTTCCTCTGGATAGTGGTGAGCCCATGGCAGAGGGGTTGGAACAAGGTGATCTGTGAGGTCCCTTCCTACACAAACCATTCTATGATTCTATGAAATGGTCACTGATGAAAACACCAGCAACAAGATCAAATAGTTCTTGTTTTCTTTGGAAGTTAAGCTTTAAAAGCTTCTCTTTGTTTCTTTTTTATGTGGACTGGGATGAGTTTTGATCTTGGCAAGAAAAATGAATTTAATAGTCCAAGCTAAGTTTGGAAAACAGGAGCAAACAGCATCAAGCTATCTCTGCTTTATCAGTTTCCACCCAGACATTTGACAACACACATTTAAAAGACATCCATGCATGAATTATGAACTACTTTTATATTAACTAAAGAAATGGCCACAGTGATAATAGTAATCATGGATAAAAATGATTGTGTGCCTGTTCCATATAGAGCACAAATAATTTATTATAACTTTTTAACTTTAACCCTCTTTTGCTATGCATTGCGTTGAGATGAACAACATGAAAAATGAAGTACCAGATCAAGGGTCTTCATGTCATAGCTCCGGTGCTACTGTTTTAAAAAGAACAACAAGAAGATTTCAAGTCATTAATGGACTTTCTTGTCATCTGTTATCTGTAATTCTATTCAGTGCCAACAGTGGCACATATGAAGCTGATTTCATGGAATAATAGAAACACAGACTGCTTTGGGTTGGAAGGGACCTTAAAGGTTCAATTCCAACCTTCCCACCATGGAGAAGGACACCTCCACTAGACCAAGTTTCCCCATTTTATGATCACTTTTGCCATCCTGGGAGTCTCTAAAAAGGAAACCGTTATTTGCACAGTCCATGCCTAACGCTGTCCCTGGGGGGGTGTGGGGCGGGTGGAACTTCTGCTTATACCAGGAGTGTCCTGGAGGCTCCGAAAGAACACTCTGGACAGTACTGCCGGGTACTGGTGCAGATAATTCTGTCCCTACCCCAGCCGGTGCTCTGGCAGGTATCCACCTCCCCCTAGCTAGACGACTCGGGCGTTACCAGGGTTAACAGAGGGCTCAGTCGCATGGAGTTCCAGAAGCATTTATTTCCTGAAGGGGTCCAGCGGCAAAAGAGGCCGAATGGCCTTGGGACACCCTTGCTATAGGGCCTGGCCAGGGGGCAAGGGGCACAGGGGAGGAGAGGGAGGCGGGGGGATACAGAGAGAGCAAGGGATAGGGGCAGGAGGCAGGTTACGGTTAATCAGTACAGGAGAATTAACATATCCAGGTAAGGCAACTCAGGGAGAAACCATTTCACTTTCCAAGGGGTGGTTTCATACAGCGGAGTTATCCCACCAACGTCCCAGGATGGGCTCAGGTACCCCAACACATGCCCTTCTGTGTTCTCACAGTCAGCAGCTGCAAACTGGAGCTGGAATGGGGCATTTCCATTGAGTTTGCATTTGTCAGAGGCACAGTGATAACTGCACAAAGCATCTGAGTGACATCCCAGACCAGCACTGGCATTTCAAGTTTGTGCTTGTCACCTGATGTTAAAGCACCACTACTCGTTTTGCCACTTTATTTCAATTTTATAGCTTTTAAAATAAAAAAATAAAAAAAATTATAACGCACAAGCTGCTTTGCTGCGTGACCTTTCTCTTCAGAGTGGTCACTGAATCATCAAGCAATGAATCTCCCATTCCCCCATCTTCTTCCTTAGGATGCCAGCACTTTTGAGAAGGTGAAAGGGAAGCATTAGAAAAGCTTGGCTCTGGCCTGTCATGTTGTCTTAGTGTGACATGAAATTCTGTGACATGTGACATTAAAAAAGGTCACTTTGACAACCTGACTACTGGAATGCCAGCATATTGCTCACTACTGCTGGTAAATGAATAGCAAATCATGCAATATCTGAACTAAAAATAAAAATATTTCCTTTTCCTCTTGTATTTTATCCAGTTTCATGACCTCGTGGGGTTTTAAAACTGTGAAGCTCCTCCAGCTTCCCTCCTGTTTTCTCATTTCTTCCTTACAGAATTACCTTAGTTGCAATGAGGTTTGCTTTGCTTATTTTTAGAGGATTTATTTAATCTTTTGAAGATTTCCATATTCCTTCTTATATACACGGCCCAGACAAGGAAGTAAAATTGCATTTTTAGTACTATCTTTCAAATTTAAAAGAGGGAGAAAGCCAAGAAATAGATGTGAGAAAGGCCCAAATCTTGCCGTTGAAGAATTATCAGCATTTTCATATCTCAGCTGGAAGCCATTCTGATATGACAGAGGCTCTAATCAATACCACAACAGCCAAATATATATATACATAAAATATATATATATATAAATATGTATACAAGTGGCATTGTAACTTTGCCATGAACACTGCTAGATGATAACATCCAAAAGATTTGTCTGGCTCGCAATGAAAGTCCAGTTTTCATATCCCAAACATCTTAGGGGTGTGCAGAGTTGATTGTCAGACACGAGGACAAATAAGGGGTTAAGTGAAATTCGTCATTCTCAAAAGTCAAAGTGTCATAATATTTTTTTCATACGTTGTTATTAAATATCTTAACTGAGTCCTCAGAGATGTAAAACAGAAAAACACTGATGCCCAGCCACCATTCTAGGGAATGAAGGAAACAAATTCCCTGCACCCCCTGTTCAGAAACCAAACTGAGGGAAGGAAGAGTTTGTACTGAGATATCTCCTGGAAGTGACATTTCTGAAAGAATTGAGCCAAATGGCAATGCAAGCCCCAAAAGGAAAAAAAAACTTCCTGAATTCCCGATTCTGTTCCTCACGTTTATATTCAGCTCACTGCTCCAGCACATTTTTTATCTGTTCCTTAGACTTTCACTGAGACAATTCATAATTGTTAACATAACTGCCTAAAGCCTTTTAGGTGTAAATCAGTAAGCAATGAAGTGAGGTGGAAAAGCAGCTTCCCTGCAACAGATGCGTGCTTGAAAATGAGGTGATAATAGGTAAAAAGGTATTAGGAAGACTAATGACATACAATAACAAGCCTGTCTAATTGTGAAGATTTAATTAAAGCAGAGCTGCCGTGATGCTGATGCAGTCGTTAAGAGACTGGATTTCGGTGTCAGACCAAGAACAATATCATCTAGACCTTTAAAAAGCCTTTACAAAGGTCTAGATCCCAGCATGTCATAAAAATGTTTTAATCTGTGTGTTTACTTCGTGTTGAAGTGGAGTTGAGGAAAAAAAAAAGGTATTCCTGAGGTGCTTCAGCAGCACATTATTTGTTAAATCCTTGCCATTCTGCAACACATTTATTGTCTGGAATTTTTTGTAAACAAGATTGCATGAACGATGAAAAAGCTGGATGAATGACAAGCTGCAAAACACACAACAACATCTTATTAGAAGGTTAGGTGGCTTGTGACAACTCCAAAGGTGCTCTCAGCTCTTTCTCACTGAATTATATTTGCAACTGTAGCTAGCACCATATGCTATTTGGCATTAGCCAAGATGTGTTAGACACCAGAACTCGACTTCTGAGAGAGGAATGGAGAGAGCAGATTTCTCCTGAGGCTCCTTGAACCCAACAGTGAAAACCTCAAAACTCCTTTCAATAATTCCTGATAATTTAGAGCAGGGCCCATGGTGAAGGAGAGTCAGAAATATGAGGAGTAGCTGAGAGAGCTGGGAAAGGGGCTCAGCCTGGAGAAAAGGAGGCTCAGGGGGGACCTTGTGGCTCTGCACAACTCCCTGACAGGAGGGGGCAGCCGGGGGGGTCGGGCTCTGCTCCCAGGGCACAGGGACAGGAGGAGAAGGAACGGCCTCAGGCTGGGCCAGGGGAGGCTCAGGGTGGGCACCAGGAGGAATTTCTGCCTGGAAAGGGTGGTCAGGCCTTGGCAGGGGCTGCCCAGGGAGGTTTGGAGTCCCCATCCCTGGAGGTGTCCAAGGAAGGCCTTGGACGTGGCACTCAAAGCTCTGGGCTGGGGACAAAGTTGGACTCCATGGTCTGGGAAGTCTTTTCCAACCTTAATGATTCTGTGATTCTATTCTATGATCTTATCTTAGGAAACCCTGATCTAGAAACTGAGGCAGATGGTAATAATTCCTCATTATTCCTCCTTTCAGTCCACTCCCAATGTCCAGTCTTCCCTGGGGAGCTGATATATAAAACATGGGTTTGGAAGGATACATAAAAGACTGACCTCAAACCCCAGAAATTTTTGCTTGAAATCTGTTAGCCAATTCACACAAAGCATTTTTCTTGTCACCTTGTCATGTCTGTTCTTTGTGTCTACTCCAGTAATTTCAGTGCTTTCTCCTTTTTATCCCCTTTTCAATATCCATTTCCAGGGGAGGCTCAGGGTGGACATCAAGAAGAATTTTTTTCATTATAAAGGTTGTCAGGCCTTGGCAGGGGCTGCCCAGGGAGGATTGGAGTCCCCATCCCTGGAGGTGTCCAAGGAAGGCCGGGACATGGCACTCAGTCCCTTGGATATCCAAATCCCTTGGTTTCCACATGCTAAGCTTACTAACTGCTGTGCTCAAGGAACTTGGTCAGCATCTCTCTTTGGGAAGTGTTAAAACACACGATATCCACTTCCTGGCACTCAGAAGTCCTAACATGACCCTCTCCTTTCCTTCCACTGATTTCCTTATTCACAGCAAGTAATTTTTGCACCCTGTCCAAGCCCATCAATACCATTGTGCCATGGGGGATTTTGACTGCCAATCAAATCCATGCCTAAGATCATTCTGAAAAATGGGGCAATGCAGAAACAACTGAGACAGGCAGCTCTGCACTCCTCCACAACAGGAGAATCCAATCATTGGTCCAAAAATCTCACATCATCTGCACAGACTGGTGATCAAAGAGCAAACACAGCACAGCCCACCACATCATTTCCTCTTTTTAACAATCTTATAAACTATGTGTTCATCTTGAGATTTTTTTTTTTCTGCAGGTGGACTATCAGCAGAAAATACAGAAAGGAGGCAGAATCATGGGGAACAACCTGCCTGGGCCCACAGTCCTGCTACTCACTTGGTAAGGCAGGGACACCTTCTCTGCCTTGCTTTGCAGCACTTCATCGAGTGGCCCAAAGACTTGAAGGACAAAATAGGGCTTTATAAAAACATCTCAGATGTTTTAATGTATCCCAAATGCATCTACTTTAGAGATAATATAAATTCTATCGTTGTCTAATTCAAATTAGGCAAAATTCAAGTGGAAGGAATCTTTTCCCTTGTCCCTCCACAAAGCAACAACAAAAATTAACAGCAGATGGTTTGTAAACTATTAGTCATTTCAACAGTCATTCAAAGTCTATTTAAATCTGTTCACATACGATTTTCATCGTTTTTCCTTTCAGTCACAGTTATATCCTTCCTGGTTATTTCAGCATTTCCCATTCCAGCCAGTAGCCAGAAGTGAACATATTAACTGTGGTCCTGACTTGTACAGAAGGTTTGGTTCAGATTGACTGCTATGAAAACACCAATATTTATAGCCAAGGAGGGAAAGGGACAAGCACAAGATTTTACTTAGGCCAGAGAAGTAATTTAAAACTGGTTTTCTATATTTAGAGTTACAGGCTGAAGATAGCAGCCTACAGGTAATGGGATTCATGCCTCCTAACCAGTGATTTTTCCAGTGATTTTTCCAGTGATTCCACCCCAACAAACTGGTTTGATATTTTCTGTTTACTCTGGGTTTTGTATTAATTGATCCCCCACATAAAAAACAACATCCCCCTAAGGTTTCCTCCATTTTCACCTTGTCAAACGTTGTTCTGTCTTCACACACACTCTCCTCACCCCTTCAACACTTTACACAAGGCCTGTGCATCCCAATTTATTCTAGCACTGTGTAATGCTAAAACATCCTGTTTTCAGCATCAGTAATGATCTCTCCAAGGAGAACATTATTTAAGGGCTGTTCTGTGCATGAAAAGATTGCTCAAATTAAGTTTCATGAGTCTCAGAAAAGCGGAATTAGTTTTCAACAGTTGAATTAAACAGAAATTACAAAAAAGGAGCCCTTAATTGCTCATGTTTTACACAAATCTTCGTCTTGCACTGCTTAGTGTCTTTTAAACAGGTACACTCCTAAGCTGAATGAAATCTCAATGTATTCACCCTCAAACTTTCTTTCTTCATCTCATTTTCCTCCTTTCCAGCTCAATGGTTCTTCTGGAAACAGGTCTGAGATCTTTCCAAAGGAAAACTATGGTTGAAAATACTGGAAGTTATCAAAGCCCCCAGAAGACATCACTGGCAAACCATGAATCCAGACAGGGCTGGTGGATTCACAAAGACTTTACAGCTTATTTGACGTCAGAGGGCATCAAACTCCAGGACATCTCTAACGGGAAGCAAATTTTTTACTCCCCTAAGAGCTGAGGAGGGAAGTTGGGCATGATCTGATTAAGCCAAAGGAAAACAGGGAACTCTTGGAAAACGTCTGGGTTTCCATTTGATGTATTTGCAAAAGGAAGATGTCTTTTAAAAAATGCATTTCTCCTTACAGGTAAAATCACAATGGGATTTAAAATTTCAAACAGAATTCAGCATGAAAGTAAAAAGCTTTCTGTTTCAGAAGACTGAAAAAAAGATTCCTGTCACTTCCCTTCCCTCTTCCAAGTGCAAGTGGCTGTGTTTTCAGGAAAAGAAAGGAAACAATCACCTCTGTACAGTCTGTAACACCCTCACCCCAGAAGCTATTTAAAAAAGCAAACCAGATGTATGGGATAGATACAACCATGAAATGAAATGATGGAACAACTGAAATAGTTCTGCTGTGTAAATGTAGACATCCTGTCTATCTCAGACAATGCTTCCACACAGAAAGTGGAAAGATAGAATTAGGTAGACGGAAATAAATCTGAAGATGGAGAAGAATGAGAGATGCAAAATAAGAGAAATTGCAGAATTGCAGTTGTGTTTTTTAGGAGTTTTTTTTTTGTTTTTTGGGGGCGTTTTTTTGTTTGTTTGTTTGCTTGGTTGTTTTGTTGTCTGTGTGTGTGTGTTGGTTTTATCAAAGGGTAATTTGCCCAAACACAACTTTTACCAAATTTGCCCAAACACAGCTTTTACCAAATTTGCTCCACTGCATTCTTTATGTGTAAAACAAGTGACACACACAGGATGTGCTTGTACTGGCAATGATTTCTATTTGCAAGGGAGAATTAGGGCCTCATTGATATAAATTACTAAACTCCCAATAAATTTAGAAAGATGACTCTTCATCCAAAGACTCACTGCTTCTCAGTATTTACCTGTAATTAAGCTAATTTAGGAAGAAATTCTTTATGGAAAAGTTTGTCAGGCAGGTGGAGTCACCATCCCTGGAGGTCACTCAAAGATGATCTTTGAGATCTTTTCCAACCTAAATGATCCTGTGATCAGGCTTGATCCTGCAAATCTTTATGTGGATGAGTAACTGTACTCACTGCAAGACCTGTCACAGATAAATAATGATCCCATTTTTGTAGCATTTGAAACCAGGAGGCAAAATGCAGCTTGGGGCAACACTCCCATGGTAGGAAACCATCCTACAACTCGTATTCCTTGTGAGCTCTGCAGTCTTAGAGGCCTGTCTCACATTTGACCCAGGAGAGGGCTCTGACCCAAAGGGCAGCCCTGGAGGCCTCTGGTATAAAACCAAAGTTATCGGGAGCAGAAAATGCAGCAGAGGAGAGAAATCTCTGCATGCATTCACAGCTCCAGTTATGGCTCCGGGACAGAGTCAGTTGGGATCTTTGCCAAGTGACCAACCAAAGGCAAAAGTCAAATTTAGATTCCTGTGAAAGTCAGGATGGCCCATACCATAGCAAGTGCTGGGTACTTTTAATTTGGCCACATTAGACACAGCTCATTAAATCATTGCTGCCTACAGAGCAACGACCTTTTATTTCTGTGTCATGTCAGTATTTTGGGTTTGTTTTCCTTCTTCCAGTCCCATGGTGAATCATCTTTATTCACAAGACGTGACTAAGGTAGCATTTATTGCTGTCATACTTTACCAAGAAATGAAACTTTAGCCCAGTCTTGATCTGTTATTAATTCCTGCACATTCTTAAAGGACTGGAATCAGAATAGAGACTCCAAATATAAAAAAACCACCATAGTTATAAAGATATCAGATGCATTAATGTTTTTACACGAAGTCTAATTTTCTTTCACAGTTGTTTTATGTACTGGTGATTACGCTGTAGTTACTGAATAAAATCCAGTGATGGAAAGATAATAATTTATTGCCAAGTATAAAATGCTTTTAGAATTCAAGAAATTCGAGTCCTAGCTTTAAGAGGTGAAATTATTTCTTTGCCTTGCCTTACATTGGAGTATCTCCTGCTTCTCCACATCTATCTCAACAGCTGTGTTCCAGCTGTGACCTCACCAGCACCAGCCAGAGGAGGAAAATAACTTCCCTCCCTTGGCTGACCATGATCCTGTGACATAACTCAAAATTTGTATTCCTTTATTCACAGTGGAAGTTCGATTTTAATTTCAAGGTCTTTTTCTTAGGAAAGAACTCATTTGATTGTGTCCACTCCAGTAAACACTCTGTGGTTAAAAAGTCATAGAGTGTAAAAAATTTTTCATGCTTTTCATTAACTAATCATGATTTTTTTCTTTTTTCATTATCGAAGTTGGTTTAGAAACATAGTTATTGGTAATGGTGGTTTCCCTGGCACAGAGACACTGCTCTGCACCACAACCCTGCCTTAAGAGCCTCTGTGCAAACACCAAACAAAAACATTGTGTCCATAATAGAATTTAATTGAACTTCAGGATTCTGCTTCACACTACCATTCTGGTCATTCTCAATCACCTTCTTCTGACTTTTCATGCCCAGATTCATTGATTTACTGTAATATAATGGACTTTGACCCTGTAATATCAGCTTTAACATAAGGTCTTTCCTTTTAGACACACAGTTTATGGTGTCAGTTCATTGGTCATTTGTGCCACTTAGGAATCTGTTTACTTCAGTAAAATTATTCCTCATGTAATAATAAAAAAAAAAATTAATAGCAGAGTAGTGCATCACTAGACAAGGTTTTCCAAGCAGGTTATGAAATCCCAACTTTCAATTATCAGCCATTTGCAGATTTATTCCTTTGGAAAAGTGTCCTTAGGGTTCTTTGCGGTAAGCACAATAAAAATAATTTTCATTTTCTTACAAGTCTGAACAATTCCCTTTTATGGCATAGCAAATTTCAATGCTCAAGAACCATTTTGCAGAAAACTAATTTGCAATTATAATTTATCCCCATATTGCCATCCAAGATTGCACTTAGGAAGACAAATAGAACAGAATGAACTATAAATTTCCCTCCTCGTTATGAATGATCAGGATCCTGCAAAGGCATTATGCCCGATATAAATATGTGAAATATGGTCTTTCACTAGTGAATTTAAGTAAGTAAGTTTGGTTTTATAAAACGTGAGCTGAAAATATTTTTGTGATCATGGAAGATCTCAAATCTTGCTGTGAGGGAGAAAATGGCCAAGATGGAAAAAAAATACAGGAGTAACAGCATTTCTTGGGAGGTATTGCTGACCACCCGGAGCCCTGAATGGATGAGAAACAAGCTGCATAAAAAGCTAACATATTTCACACTTGTTTCTATTTGGGCCTTTCTTCTTCTTTTTATTTCCCCAAATGAAGGGAAATAAAACATGCTACAAGAGCATTTACATTAACAAAAAATAATTATGGCCTCTGAAACATTTTTAAATTGGGGTAATTGCTTTGTATGGCCTGCTGATGACTGATTCTACTCATGTTTTGCTCTTTTTTTTTTCCTCACAGTATTTTATTATTCCATTATGAGATTTTGGTTCAACAGACATCAAAAACTTTGAGCATTTTATTTTATAAGTGTTGAGCTTA
The DNA here is from genome assembly GCA_013397795.1 of Orthonyx spaldingii. Classification (NCBI taxonomy): domain Eukaryota; kingdom Metazoa; phylum Chordata; class Aves; order Passeriformes; family Orthonychidae; genus Orthonyx; species Orthonyx spaldingii. Next base: position 131,403 of record VZTJ01004773.1, read on the forward strand.
TCTCACCATTGTTACTGAATTAAGAATAGTGATATGTTGTTTAATCACATTTTTATGTGAAAATTGAAGCTGAGTGATTCCCATCCCCTTCCTTTACAAAAGGATATTCTGGCAATGTTCTTTCCAAGGAGGACTCTCTGAGGTTCATGTATATCAATTTAACAAGCATTTCCCTTTGGACAGATACCCTAAATGTCTTCAGAACAGATTTTAAAAGCTTTTCTTTATAAGTGTTTTAAAGATATGTTAGAGTGAGATATCCAGAGAGGGGCTCTTCATGGGTACTGGAGTGACAGGACAAGGGGGAATGGCTTCACACTGACAGAAAGTAGAGTTAGATGGGATATTGGGAAGGAATTGTTCCCTGGGAGGGTGGGGAGGCCTTGGCACAGGGTGCCCAGAGAAGCTGTGGCTGCCCCTGGATCCCTGGCAGTGCCCAAGGCCAGGTTGGACACTGGGGCTTGGAGCAGCCTGGGACAGTGGGAGGTGTCCCTGCCATGGCAGGGGGTTGGAATGGGATGAAGTTCCATCCCAGAATATTCTGCCTAAAAAATCTGGGATTTCTTTTGCTTGTTGTAAGCCAAAGAATCAACAATCCCTTCTGTGCAATAACCCCTTCAATACATTCACAGCACAGTTTTGTCCCTGCCAAAATAATTTGACTTTCCAAACTCTTCTCAATACCCCATGTGAATACAGAGCTGTTCCACCAGTACAATTCTAGTTTGACTGAAACTTATGCACGAGAAATTTGCTGTCTCCATCAAGGTAGCTGATTTTTCACCATTAAGAATAAATCTATGAAATGAAAAAGAATTAAAATAAACCAAAAGGCTACAGAAACTTCTGCTACATAGGATGCTAGAAGGTTTCAGGACCCCCAGGATTTCATATACCTGTAGATGCATCAAGTGGCACAGCAGAATGTGCCATGACCATTTAAGTTTGCCACATGCCTTTTTTTCTCTCCTCCTGCCTTAAACATTATTATTCTGGGCCTCAAGAAAACTATTTATTTTCTCCTTAGTTTTTACTATATCCAGTACAATTGCGTTGTAGCAGCTTTTTGAGGGGGAAAAAAGACCAGGTCACACTTATTTTTGTAAATTCTAAAAACATAAAAAAGCACAACCTTAGTATTTATAACAGGATAGCTCCCAGGCACTGCAGGAGCCGTGCAGGGCACTGCTATCATCCACATTGTACAAATACACACTTAGCCTGTCACAGAACCTTATCCAGAGCCTCTAAATGCACAATATAAATGGAAAGGACAGAGGGAAACAGAGAGAAAACCGAATTACCCAGAAGAAGACCTGTCCAAGGTCACACCGCAGCTGCCTGAAGTCACTGTGGTGACACAACAGAGCCACAGTGGCAGCACCACTCAGAGTTCTCATATTTTTTATCCTTTAGCTACAACTCTGTCAATGGGACCACAACTTTTAAATTCACTGGAAGCAGCAACACAGAGTAGGTTTAGTCATTGGAAGAGAAGAAGGGAAGGTTCTTGCAATTTAAGTATTATTATTGCAGTCTGACAAGTTGGGGAAAAAAACAGGAGGTGTTAAAATGCTGCAGAATAGTATCAACTTCCTCAGAACTCAGATTCAAAAATTGATTTATTTCAAGCAATAAGGGACTCCTAAAGTTGTTGCCAACATTAAAACAGTCTCATGAATGGCCTTACTTTATTCCTTATTACACCTTCATTCACAACTCTTCTGAGGAAAGGCTCAAAAGATTGGAAAGGGCTGCAATAAAGGAAAAGCAGCAGAAATCTTTCTGTCTCCAATATCTAACGGTCAAAAGAGTTGTCACTGTTGAGCCGATGTCAAAACAAGAAGCAGCTGAGAGAAAATGGCGAAAAGAACTCAATTATTTATTAAATTCAGCTTTTATATACAAAATAGACTCTCACATGATTGGCCATAGCTGTACACCTCTTGCAGCTGATTGGCCACCTGGATCCATGGGAGCTATGAACACTTTATTTACATACTTGTTTACAGAAAACGAAGAGGTTTTTCACATGGAAAGAATTCTGTGTTGCCACACAGAGTAGATTTAGTCATTGGAAGAGAAGAAGGGAAGGTTCTTGCAATTTAAGTATTATTATTGCAGTCTGACAAGTTGGGGAAAAAAACAGGAGGTGTTAAAATGCTGCAGAATAGTATCAACTTCCTCAGAACTCAGATTCAAAAATTGATTTATTTCAAGCAATAAGGGACTCCTAAAGTTGTTGCCAACATTAAAACAGTCTCATGAATGGCCTTACTTTATTCCTTATTACACCTTCATTCACAACTCTTCTGAGGAAAGGCTCAAAAGATTGGGAAGTGCTGGAATAAAGGAAAAGCTGTAGAAATCTTCCTGTCTCCAATATCTAATGGTCAAAAGGGTGAAATGGGCAAAACATCTAAATATGCTGCAAGAAAGCTGACAGCAACTGCAACATGAGAGCAAGGTGCAGGGGTGTGTAGAAGTGATCATTTTTATATTACCATGATCACATGAGACATTCAGAGCCCTGAACTAACACATTTTAGATGAAATATGATTCCTGGCAAGATACTTTTACAAAAATGTGTTAAAATAACCACAATAATATGACATCAAATTGAGGTCAATTAAATAGAAGAACTAGAAATTCTTTCCTATGACAATAAAAAATTACTTCAGAATAATTGCTTCCAACGTATTCTGCTGGTTATCTAAAGAAGAAGATGGAAGTGTGGATTATGAAACACAATTTGTTCCCTCAAGTCTATAAAAGCAAGAGGAAACAACATTGTCAGCCATGTGATTTTAAGTAACACCACACAATAAACCCACAGGAAGCATTAATAGATTGAGAGAGGGAGAGGAATTGTATCTGCTGTCTCGAAAAGTTACTGCAAACATAAAGATTCACATTTAAACAGCAACAATAGCATTTATAACAGGTTTTTCTGTTAAAGATCAACAGGATGAGCAGAGAAGGAAAGCCTTTTGTTTTATGGAAGGCTGTAGATAAGGTTCATGTGTCTGTGCTGGTTTAAGATGAAAAATCCAACCTCTTAATTAGAGGAATGTCCTTCCTGATACAATTAATTTCTAGCAAATGTGGCCCATGCTTTGGAATACCCAGATCATAAATATTATCCCTTCAGTTTCTGAAAAAGGTTCAAACATCCCATCACTCTCTCTGACTTCAAACATATCATGTTTCTTTTCTGAATAATACAATGGGAAATGCAACTTCACATGAGAACAGAAAGGATTTTTATCTATAGGGAATTTCTGGTCATTATTATTTATCCAGGTTACAGAAACTGCAGTTTAAGCCAACTCCTGTGCAGAATGAATTAGAATTCAAACATGTTCCTTCCAATAAAAAGTCATAATTGCACATCATAGATAATCCACAAGTTCCTCTCAGTAGCAGTTGTTTTCTAAAGACACATCATTTTTTCTTTATAGAACTGTAGCCCTGAATAAAGAAATACACAGACTCTGAGAATGCAATGCAGATGTAGAGACAACTAGTCAAAAAAACATATTAGGGTAAGTACTGGGAACTTACCAATGAAAAGGAGTTAATTTCAAACATATAAGGCAGAGGATATGGGGATAAAAATCATGGCCAGCAATTAATAAGGCAGGGCCAGCATTCTGACGTGCTTCCTGCAAAACAGAATGGCTGTTTTCATTGCCATTCTTCCACCATAACCTGGGAAATGAGATGTTTCACATCTTGGGTAGTTATTTTCCCCCTTGGAACTGTGCAATAATACAAGGGTGCTCAATTTGTTACCATTCATATATCTGGTCATCAGTTTCTTGCCAACATCCCTAAAATATGTTCGGTGAGGAGCCACACATCCTGAAGCCCCTATCATGTAAATCTGTTCTGTGCAACAACTGCATGTCTTCCTTTGCTTTTCTTCATTTTCCCTTCCCCACCAACTTTCCTCATCTTCCTCTTTCTCAGGAAAAATGACTTTTCAGATTGGTGTGGGCAATCTAAGCCTGTGTGTCCATGTTTTCACCCAGCTGGAGCTGAATTTGGAACAGTTTGGGGGATGTCTACCCATGTTAAGTGTAAAACACCAAACAAGAGGTTTTGACAGGGACTTTGGGTGCAGACCTTTAGAGTGTGTTATCCAGGAAATCAGACTTTAAAGATGAAGCTTAAAAGGAATGTTTTATTAAAAAAATCCTCTCTCTGCATCTGTTAAAAAGCACAGTGCCCAAGCTTGGGCTAAAGCAAAGTACAGAGCTGCTCAACAGCTTCAGAACTTGTAACATTAGAGAATTTAATCCATCTGGAGGTACATAAATACTAGAAATTGCCAAACCATTGCTCCTAATTTGTATTTCTTTAAATGTGGAGGTTTGTCACCTATCAATGTCAAAACCAAGGCACTTCCAACAACAAACATGACCCTGAATATATCAAAACCTTTAATTAGAGCCACACTGAAAAAATTTAACTTTTGTGCAGGGCATAATATCCTCCACTATTTGTGCTACTCTGTTCCATGAAATGGTCATTCTGAGACTATGATGTTGTTCCTACCACCCACAGAGCAATGCCACATGAAAATAATAAATGGTGTCCAAAAATTTGCTCCCTGGTAGTTCCATCTTCTCAGCAGTGAATACTTGGTGCAGTACATCTCTATTGAGACAAGGCCTTAAGCATCACTTACAAGGAAACACTGATTTTGCCTCTCAATCCTATGACCAGATGTAAAAGTCAGATCTTGCAAACAGAAATTAGATCACCTGGTATCTCTTTATCCTTTTCCTACCACAGCCTAATGACTTGTTTGCATTGTTCCCTACTGCTGGGCTCTGCCTTGATTATTTCAATGATTTCTCCACAATAATCAACACTTGTTTCCTCATCAGTGTGCTGGGTGATTGGTTTCCTTTTCCCAGACTAATTATTTTACATATTTCTATACCACACTCTTTACCATCTGTTGACCCAATTACCTAAATGATCCAAATCCTCCTCAGTCTGGTTGCAGTTGCTCATTATTCCTTTTCAATTCCATTTCAGTAACATCCATAAGCCATGAGGGGCTTTTTTTCCCCCATTCTTTCTCTGTATCAGTAGATCTTAAGATTGTAATCAAGGGGGTCAAATCCCACTGGAGAATATTCCAATTTCAATGCACGGGACACTCATTTTTTTCAAATGTTGTAAAAGATGATACTGACCAAGATGGAGAGGTTCTGTTTACAAGAGGATGTAGTGACAGGACGAGGGGGAATGGCTTCAACCAGAGAGGGTAGGGTTAGATTTAATATTACGAAAAAATTCTACCCTGTGAGGGTGGTGAGGCCCTGGTGCAGATTTCCCAGAGAAGTTGTGGATATCTAATCCCTGGAAGTGTCCAAGGCCAGGTTGGATGGGGCTTGGAGCAACCTGGAATAATGGAAGGTGTCCCTGCCCATGGCAGGGGGTGGAATGAGAAGATCTTTAAGTTCCCTTCCAACCCAAACCGTTCTGTGGTTCTATTATTATGAAACTTCTGGCTCACTTTCAAGTTTCAGTCCAAATGTTCATTCATCTGCTCAGCCTATTCCAAATTCCTAAAGATTTCAGAGATATTTCAGAAGTACAGAGATATCACTGCACACATAAATCATTTTGCTTCTCAGCTTTGCTGCGTTTGTCTATCGCCAAGTAACCACCAACCAACAGAAGGGAGGCCAACACACCACTGGCTGCTCATGTCCTCAGATGCTCCTGACAACTTGAGCTGTTTTTCTGATATTCTGCAAGGATTAAACATTGCACTTTCTATGGATGAAAGTGGGTCTCTGAATGATATCTCACATTTCATACGAGAATGGCTGTGATACCAACTCAAGATGCTACAGGAAGCTTCAGTAAGCAGCAGTGGCTTTGAATTTTGCAAGAGAAGATACCAACACTGTTTCTGAGAAGGAGAAGGATGGAGGAGGGTTTCTAAGAGCTGGTAAAAAGCCTTTTCTCACTGTGATTTTTAAATAAGTGGGAGAAATCAGAAGGGAATGGCAGATGCACAGAGAGAGTTAAAATGCTGGAGGGTTTTTAGGGCAAGGGATTTGCAGTTTGCTCTAATTGCCTGCTTATTCCTTCATTATGGTTGAAGGGTTCTGGTAATTCACCATTATTAAATATTCAAGGTCTGGTCTGGAGGAAGCATTCTTCAGGGATTGCTCTCATCACTCCAGTGCCAGTTAAAAATCCTGCTTTGTGCCTGCCCATGTGTGCAAATAAAGCTCTGCTTTTCCTGTTTTATTGACTCCCTTTACTAAAAAGACTCCAAGCACTGTGGTAATGTGAGATTATTTAGGAAATTAGCCCTTGTGCATCTTTCATGGAACTTTCCTCATATTAGCAGGAACAGTGTGTTGTCTTTTTGGGAGAATAGAGTAAAAATGTTCCTTTTCTTGAGTAGAACCTTCATATGTGCACACTCCCTCCACTCCCACCATGCTTTTACTGTCTCCTACCTTCATCTTCCTCACCTAGCATGAAAAAACCTTTCTCTTATTTTCTTGTTAAGGTGAACCAGCATAAAAACACAGTTATGGGTTATACAGTAGTTTCAGGTCCCTTGAAGAACAAAATTTTGTTCTTCAGTCATGAAGAACACAGTCATGCTGTGGAAATATTGCATTACTGGAAGGGCTCCATCAGTACCAGGACCCTGCCATAACAGGGAGCATTTACAGGTGCAGGGATCAAGTGTCCTTTCTCCAAGCCTCCAAAACAAAGAGGCACAAAATACCTTCTTCTACTGGGTAGGGACAAACACAGCTACAAAAAATCTGAGAAGTGCTTGGCTATTGTAGAGTCTTGGTAATGTTCTCATTGAAGTCTGAGTGCTGCAGTGGGAGTGGAAGAGAAAGTCATAGAGTCATGGAATGGTTTGGGTTGGAAGGGATCTGAAAGATCATCCAGTGCCACCCCTGTCATGGCAGGGACACCTCCCACTGTCCCAGGCTGCTCCAAGCCCCAGTGTCCAACCTGGCCTTGGGCACTGCCAGGGATCCAGGGGCAGCCACAGCTTCTCTGGGCACCCTGTGCCAGGGCCCCCCCACCCCCACAGGGAGGAATTTCTTCCTAATATCCCATTTAACTCTCTTTCACTTTGAATCCATTACTCCTTGTCCCCTTACTCCAGTTCCTGATTAATTGTCCCTCTCCAGCTTCCTTGTAGCCCCTTTAGGTGCTAGAAGGTGCTGTGAAGGTCTCCACAAAACCTCTTCTCCAGACGAAACAATCACAACTTTCTCATCCTGTCTCCAAAGGGGAGGTGTTCCAGTCCCCTTATCAACTTCATGCCCTCCTCTGGGCTCTCTCCAGCAGCTCCAGGTGCTCCCTGTGCTGGGCCCCAGGGCTGGGGCAGCTCTGCAGGTGGGGTCTCACCAGAGAGGAGCAGAGGGGAAGAATTCCCCTCTTGACCTGATTCTCACTCTGCCTTGGAGTCCTTCAAATGGTGCAGAGGGATCTCACCTGTCAGGTAACAGGAATTATTTGTCACCAGGAAGCACCTCCTAAGTTCAAAAGCCCCCCCTGGAACTGTCGTGACACGATGTTGGCACTTCAACATCCAGCTCTGTGTATGAGTTCTCACTTTAGCAGTTTCTAGTGAGCACATAACATCATAATTCAAATTCAAATATTATCCATTGCTACAAAAAAAAATTACAGAGGAATGGAATATCCTTTGTCAGATCCTTCTGTATGATTCCATACCCAGCTTGGCATGGATTGTGCTGGATTCTGTGCTGGCTAATCCTGGAGAGTCAAAGCAGCTATGGATGGCCAATGTTCAATGTCCTGGATTATGCTGAGATTTTGTCATCAAAAATTACAAGTAATTTATCTTTTGACTGAAGCCAAATCCTGCTTTCATTTAAATTTCAATAACCTAAGACATGCTCTGAAGACAATAAAGTAGTGAAACCTTGCATCAAACATACAGAAACAAAGAAAAAACCCTGAACAACCTGATGGCGAATTTCAAACTGTGAAATCAGTATTAAAGTGATAATTCATAATTCTAAGGATTACTCACTCCCCCTGTTTATATCTTTGAAAATTTTAGATGCAAATTTTCTGTGTTGTTATTACAACTCTACCAGTTTGATGCAACTTTGTTTTAGAATTCCTGATAGAAATGAGAAAACTTAGATTTGGACTCTAATCCTAATAAAATAAGTGAAATTCTTTCTTCCTGGAACCACTGAATAAGAAAATTCTGAATAGATCTAAGCAAGGATTTTCTGAAAATGCTGTTTGCCAAAGAAAAGCCAATCTAGTCAGACTCAACCTAGTTGCAAATTTGGTTGAAATTCACCAAAGATTTTCACCTAAATGAAAAAAAGTGTTAAAAGCTGATTTTCACAAAACTGTGGTTTAGTGGTTTGAGCACTTCAATACACAGATGATCAATTTCTTTTCTGCCTAAAGAAGCTCAGAACACAAATCTTCCCCTCCTTGGAGAGTATCCTGACTAGCAGCCTCTAAGAATATTTGGATTTTTTTCTCTGCTTTGCATAACTGATTGAATGAAGGTGAGAATTCTTTCACATCTGTCCATCGATGCTGGGTTTTTTGTGGGGTATTTTTTTTAAGGTGGCTCTGACTTCACACTCCTCTTAAAATATTAAAGTAGCAACTGAGCAGAGAGGGGGAGAGGGAAGGTGGGAATCTCTGGTCTGGTGGTTTCAAAAATCATTTAGGAGGATTCAATGGTTCCAAAATGTGCATTAGTGAACATTTCCTTATTCACATCAAATGAAAGTGCCAACAGGAGAGATAAAAAATGTACTTTACATTCCTATGCCCTTAAATAACCTGTACCTGTGACTGTGGGTTTCCTCCTGAACAAGTAAACAATATGGGATTGATTCTCTTCTGACAGGGAATGACCTGGATCCGTGTCTCCTGCATGTTTTATATTTGATCTACTACATAAAAGGGCACCTTTTCTCAGCAATTTTGAAAAAAAAAATTTAAAATAATAACAAAAGCCAGACTTTTCATTAAAATATATTTATATATATATATTAAAAATAGGCAGCCAGACTGCACCACATCACCCAGTCTCTGATGGTGAATGGTGGTGGATGGTCTAATAAAGGCTGTAAAAACAGGGCAAACACACACTGATATTTCAGATTACTTTCCCATCTTCTAGCAGTCTGTATCTTAGGGCCCTCCTGAGCTTCTCATGGCATCTCTGCATTGAATATTCCCCAACGAGATGCTTCCTGCCATGAATTTGTCCAAGCACTTTCTAAATCCATGTAAATCTGTAGTGCCTGTGACATCCTGTGCAATAAGGTTCTCAGCTTAATTATGCGAGGTGTGAGGACGTGCATCCCATTGCTCATTCCAGTCTTCCACCAGACAATGCAATCTGATGGCTCGTTCTTTTTTGGGGGGGAAAGGAGGGAGGACAGAGAAAGAGAATATTAATTTGTTACCACATCCTCAGTGGCACCTGGGATTTTTGTCATCTCCTGTCTACCTACATAATAATTAAGTTTTACACTATAGGACAGTTCTGCACAAGCAGATCCATAAGGACCAATTGTGTCACGTTTCTCTGAATCTATCCCGAGCCTCTGTCACCTCACCCTTCACACCTTTCACACTTGTGTTGGTGACTTCCCAAAGAACTCTCTTAATACCATGACATACTTCTTAGACAGGTTTTTATACAGGTGCAGAACTCTTCCTCCTCAACAGTTCTGGGTTTCTATTGGTGCCTTTTGGCGCTTCTTATGTCATCTTGGCATTTTTTTCCTGATATTTCAGTGCTTTTGAGTGTCTGGTTGCTAACATTCATTTTACCTATTTGTTCCATAGACCTCTTTTTTGGCAACTGATCCTCTGTGGGTTTTTTGGTACTGCCTTATCTTCTCTTAGCAGCTTTTTCACACATTCCTAGTCTATCAGCCCTCTGTACACTCTGGCAGAAGTTTTATTTCTGTTGTGTCGGTAAATAAATGCATTCTTTCCTCGATACATTGTCAGGTTGTTTCTAAAAATCTTTGTGGCCTGACATGTTATGTTTCCACATGATAAAAACTACCAGAGGTTAAGTTAATCTCTGTTTTCTGGCTTTGGACATAACATTAAATTTCTGAAGGATTATTTCTTTCTTCTGTTATCCTCCTTTAGCCTCCTGTTTGACCACAGCAGCATTTGATAGATGATAGCTTTTTAACAGATGACATTGGCTCCAATGTATGATCTTTCAGCTGTAGCCATGACACCTGCAAAGATCTTGTGCTTTCAGCTGACTCTTTTGGTTTCCTTTTTTAAAATGCTGCTTCTTTTTTCTTGGGAGTTCCCTTTTTGCCACCAATTGTGTGTGAAGTGATCGCTGGCCTCTCTCACTCCTGTCCTGCTCTTCTCAACCCTGGCGAGGCCACACCTCAAGTCCTGTGTCCAGTTTTGGGCCCCTCACTTCTAAAAGGACATTGAGGTCTTCAAGTCTATCTGGAGAAGGGAGCAGAGCTGGGGAAGGGTCTGGAAAACACATCCTGGGAGGAGCAGTGAGGGAGCTGGGAAAGGGGCTGAGCCTGGAGCAGAGGAGGCTCAGGGGGAACCTCATTGCTCCCCACAGCTCCTGACAGGAGGGGCAGTGAGGGGGGATTGGGTTCTTCTGCCCTATCCCAAGGGAAAGGATGAGAGGAAATGGCCTCAAATTGCACCAGGGGAGGGCCAAATTGGAGATTGGGGAAAAAAATGTCACTGCAGGAGTGATAGGAATAAGTTTGCCCAGGGAGGTGGTGGAGTCCCTGTCTCTGAGAGTGTTCAGGGGGAGTTTGGATGTGGCCCTTGGGGACAGGGTTTGGGGTGATGCTGGTGGTGTTGGGTTGATGGTGGTACTGGATGATGCTGAAGGTCTCTTCCAACCTTGATGATTCTGGGATTCTGTAACACATGGAGGGGCCTCACGGAAGGGAGCCCCTCAATGCCCACACCACCTTGGGCAGGGCCTGTGCACCCCTTGGGACCAAGGCAAGGCTGGCACTTCCCCTCCCTGATTTTTCTCCATGAATTTGTTTTCTCTCTGCAGCAGGGAAGCCTTGCCATTCCGTCCAGGTCAAGATTCCAATCTGTCTGGTTCATATATTTTAGTTATGTCAATTAACAGTAACTTTCTCCAACACTCATACCAACGTGACCTCTTTTATAACATCACGATTCAAAGGCTTTGGGAAAGGCAGTGTCTCACTTTCTTCACTCTGCTACTCCAGTACGAGTCCAACAGATCATTTTTTGAGTTTCATTTCAGTTGGGGATTTTTTTTTACTTTTCCATTTTTAAGTTTGCAGCCAAGCCAAGAGACAGTTATTCCCCAGCCCAAATTTCTGCAGTTCCCATGGAAGAAACTAAATTTTTTCACTCCTTCAATGTTTTTCCAGTTGGCCACTGTTTATCACTGTAAGTTAGATTTGGGTATATTTGCATATATATGCATCGAACAGAAAATGTAAATTCAAACTTAATTACACTGAAATATGAGGTGAAATATAATTATTGTCTCAACTTTTATGGTGTCAAGGAAACAAACATATTTCAATACTTGAGTTAAACTGTTTAGTTATCAAAATCTGCATTAAATCATATGGTTCATGCTATCCAGAAGGGCAAATTGGATAACAATTTATTCCTTCCACCTTTATTATTTCTGCAAGTGAATAATCCTCTCACATATCATAATATCTAATTGCTTTTTCTCATTCTATTTTTTTTCCTTTCTCTGTCTCTTTTGGCCCTGAAGGCTTACATCAGAACATCAATAACTTACTACACAAATTATTTTGACTTGATCTACCTCTGTGTTACTGCAGACACAGCAGCCTTGGCTGGGAGTACAACTTTGACAGGCAAATTCCAGTCACTTTAGTCATCAACCAGTCTGAATTACCAAAGGAAAACTATTAACAAATTTCTGACATGAAAGCGCTGCCTCTTATCACTGTCATGCAATAATTAGAATAAGCAAGCAAGTGCTCATTTTCTCATTGAGCTGACACATCTTTAGTCTTACCCAGCAGAGCTTTGATACTTAGCATGTCACATACCTACAAAAACCATGAAATTTAAAGTGGAAAACTTTTCCAAAGAAAGTTCCAATTCAGTTTAAAACCCTGTGATGTTCTAGACTTGCAGAAATGGCATTTTGGAGGTTGCAGATATCTAACAGGTGAAAACTGTAGGAGAAGGAACTTTTTTTTGGTTGAAGTTCTTGTCCTTTAATTACAGCTCCAAAGCTGGAAGCAAATCAAAGCTTGAGACATTGCAAGGCTTGAGACATCACAATTCAAATAAAAACAATGGCAGCAGGAGGATTTCCTCAGTGGCTTTTACCCAGATCCAGTGAGGTGCTCATGTATTTGCCTGAGTTTACTTACATAATGTCAAGGATGTCCCTTTAAAACAATGAGATTTTCTTCAGCCTAATTCAAGGACTTTGTCTCGCTTTGGGGGAATATGTAAATCAGTGAAGGGAAACGAAGGCAGGTGCTCATTTTTCACAATATGGGGATGGCCTGCTTGTCTTTCCCTGTGGTTTTCTCATCTCCTCATTGCTAATTTCCAAAAGTTGTCTCACTCATCCAGCTACAAACTGAAAATATTTTCATATTACAGAACTTTTTCCCTGTCCTGCCCATGATGAACATCAACAATTTATGTCTGTATGCACAAGGATTTACCAAATACTGTTAGTAGTGACAGAGCTGATTTGCTGATAAACCTGGCTGCATATTTTTATATTATCTGTCAACTCTAGGAAAGAGACCAGAGTTTTTTCCATTCTTGTTATTTTGAAAATACTCTTTTAGAGTGGTATTCATTGGTGATAAGTGCAGGTTTGAGTATATAACACCAGTGATTGAATCAGCATTCTTTCTGAAATTATCTTCTTTTCAAAAGAAGAAAAATCACATCTTCTTTGAGCAACAAAAAAAATCCTGTTGCACTGGAATTATGTATTTTTTTATCTTTAAAACTAGGTGAAGGGTTTGGGTAGAATCAGCAAGTCAAATCCCTTAGAAACCATGGAAAATATTGAACTTCAATTAAAGTTGTGGAGATTTCACCTCTTTAATTTTTAAAAGTTGCTTACTGCTACGATACTTCGCAGAAATCCTTTGGGCCAAAAGAAGTGGTAGCTCTTTCCCCAAGCTGTTAATGAATTTCACACTAAATACTTTGTGATCTTTAGAAACAAGGGACTTAACCTAAATTGCTTTTCCATCATTTTGAAAAGATGGCAGTCTTCCCAACTGTAACATCTGCTTTTTTTTTTTTTTTTTACTGGCGCTCTAATTCACAGCACTAAAATCTGACTCTGATGGTGTTGTCCTGGTTGAGTTTTCCTCATTTCATAGCTCCTTGCAGTGCCCTGTGCTGGTGATCAACCAGCCCAATGCACAGATGGTGGGCAGAGAGTAACTTTCAGTTTTCAGTACTCCAATTAAACTCTTCCCTGGGACTTCCTCCCACCAAACAAGGTCACCTGGGGCCTGCCCAGTGACAGTGACAAACAGTGCTTCTAATCACAGAAACCCCAAACCCTCTTAGTGCCCATTTGCAGTTTCTCAGGCACCAGCCCGAAAAATATTTTAACGTCATGCTTTGATGATTATTGAGATAAACACAGATTTGCAATTAATGAGAATGAGCAATAATAAACATTTGGCCTTAATTTCATTCAAGTGCAGGGTAACACACGATGATATAAATTAGGAGGACTGGTGACAGGCTCTCAGGGAGAATGGAAACAACCATGCTCAGAGGACTTGTGCTGCAGCAAAGCATCTTCTCAGGCTGCTGGGGGAACATTCATTACCATGTACCACACTCGTGTTTCATTAATACGTAACCAACGCGCCGAATTGCTCCGTTAATCTTGAAGACAAATTACTCCTGTCAGGGCTTTGTTCCAGACTTATCTCTACCACCAACACTCGTGCACTGAGACAATAACAGCAACACTCCGCTCGCTCTCCAGCAAGGGGAGAAAGAATATTCCAAGTAATTAAGAATACTCAATTTAGACAGTTGATCTCATATTCCAGGAGCTGGTTCTGTAGGTTTCACTAATGAGACGTTGCCAGTGCCAAACACCAGTGCTAACCTACACATTCTTAACCCGAAGGAAAAGCAATTAATGAAACTGTGTGATTGTGGCATTTTAGCCAGTTTCTTTAGCATCTTGCTTTCAGCCAGAAACAAATGTACAAAAATGCCAAGAGATAAAAAGTTCAAAGGTCAAGGAAGATTCAGCTGTAATTAACTTCTGAGTGCATTGCTCTGCAGAGAACTTGGTTTAATGGCCATGTTCACGTGCTTGGCCTTGTTTTATTTTTCAGTTCGACTCCTTGTCAGATCAGATTAATGTGCTCCTAAAATGATGCTTCTGCAAAACAGGGGGAAAAGGAAAAGTCTTGCAGACTGCACTTGAATTCTTGTGATTGTCCTGTCACAAATTTGCACTTCTTTGTTTCAGTCTCCACCAGGGACGTGTCAAAGACCAGGATGTGCTGGGCCAACACCAAAATGGATTCTGTTCAACCACACAGGAAGGAAACTCCCTTAGATCCATCCCCAGGCTCTCTCTGCTGAGAGTGCAGGAAACTGAAACCTTCAGGGAACACAGTCTACAGGTCCAGCCTTGCTTGATAGTGAGGAAAAGTTTTCAGCCTCTCATAGATTCACCTCTATCAACACAAATTTTATTTTGGGATGTGTGTCCCCATCAGGTGAGCACTTGGGAGACGGGTGGAATTGGGTCCAAGAAGCACTGTTTAGTAAGTCACCAATTACCAGGATGTTTATTTTATAAAAGAAAGTGACCTTTTCACTTTTTCTGCAGTCAAAAATGGAAGGAAAAGTAGATTCCAAAGAAAAAAACATATCTGATTCTGTTAAGAAAATGGATGGCTATATTGGAAAGTGTATTGAATAGAAACATAACATTAAATCAGTGACACAACCAGTGTTTTTCCTATAAATCCAATATATCACTGCAATTACTTTTTCAGTAGAATTCTTTAAAAAGTCTGCTTTCTGTTAATAGTGAATGCTGTAGTTCAATACATTTTACCTCATCTTCCCTATGATCACTCTTCCTATGTTTAAATGAAACTGTGCTCATGTTTAGCAGAACGTGGATCATTAGGATTTTGCTAATATCATTTGAATATATCCCATGGGAAAAATGTGACATGTTAGTTTGGCAACAATTAGGCTATCCCTGAAAAAAAATTCAACTTCAAGAGGAATACCAGTCAAAATTAAATATTTTCTGAGGGGAAATGAGAGGCTTGGTAGAGAATCGACTATAGAACACTAAGTATTTGGGGTTCCTAAGACTTATGCACTTAAAATTGCTGTTAAGGTTTACTGAGGCAACATATTTAAATTTGCTGCTTGAGTTTATTTCTTAAGCAAATGGCACATTTGCTGGGGCAGTGCTTTATAGAACAAGTCCCTATCTCTCTATATATCCATTCTATCTTGTCTGACACATCACCTGGCATAAAATTATATTTTCATGTATTGCTAAATTGTACCCTTTTAGCCATCAGTTAAGCCTCGTTTCTAATCCCTTAATTCCAATAAAACAATTTGCAATTTACCTGGGATGCTTATTTCCTTGCCTGTATTTGGAGGAGAAGGAACTACACAGCAACAGGGAAAGAAGGAGATAAAAATGGCTTTGCAAAGTTGTGGGCTGGAGATTAGAGAAATTCAGACCGACATTCCGCCTCAGAGAGGATGGGATCTGTGGCCTGGGGAGGGAGGATGAGGTTACAGCCCTTAAGCCACGCCATGCAGGAAGATCCACAAGAAAATCTGGGTCAGTCACTCGCTGAAGATTGCAAACTGCTCAGCAGTAGTGGCAATCTATATTTGGCCTTTGGGTGAGAGAGAGGCAGGAGAAGATCCTCGCTCGACCCCAGCACAGCACCAGCCAAGAGGTGAATGTGTTACAGGGGCTAAATCTCCACCAGGTGCCCCACTTCCATGTATTCCAGATGTGAACTCCTTCCTACAGGCTTTCCCCTGATTTGATTGCTATTACTGCTAACTGATAACAGAGAGCTCTTTTCCTTTCTTTTATTTTTTTTTAAATGAATTTTAATATCTGAAGTTGACTACCATTTTGAATTGCTTGAACATTTATGAAGAAAATTAATAATTTTCAGCTCACCTCCAGTCAGAACACTGGGAGGATAAATAAAGTACCTAATACACAAAATATAGTACGGTCCCTCAAATAGTGCTGGTAGGATATAAACATTTCTACAGAAAACAGGAAAGAAACGAGTCAGAACAATAAACAGATTTTAGTTTTGCAGAAACCAGAAAGAGAGGCTGCAACTTTCTGAGCATCCTGCAGAATTAAAGTTCGTTGTGCTCAACGAGGGAAGCACCAACACTTTCCTTGACAAGGTTGTTTCTCCTCAGAATGACCAGAGATGCATCACGTAGCGTTTCCTAATGAAAATGAGATGAATGAATGGCCCTGCTGTTTTCCCTGTTATTCTTATTCCTGCCTTTTAATGGCACATTACCAAAATGTGAGCTGCCTTCTCTGAATTGCTGCTGTATTTACAGATCCCATTAAAATCATCCAGGTTGCACTGATGTGTGTTCTGATGGCTGATGGCAGCACCTAACGGTGTGAAGAGGATGGGAATTGCCTGATGTTCCTTTAAACGACAGAAGAGTGGTGAGTACAGGTCATGGAAATGAGGACTGCCAGTAGCAGGGATTCCCTGGAAATGTTTATGCCTTCTTTGCATATCATTCTCACGTGCTGTGTTTGTGGGTTTGATAAAAACTAATCACCCTTGCCTAATGGGAAGAGCTTTCCAGGACTCTCCATGTGGATTGCCCACTGGAAGGGCTGCGTTGAATGCACACCCGCGAGTCCCCTCACGATAAAAGATCCATAACACACTCCTTGGAACACAGACCACAAGCAAAACACATAATAATCATTTTTAAATCCATCATTGCATATATCAGCTCGAAAAACAAAATCAGCCACACTAGGACGCCTGGATGCATTCCCAAGGTGTGTGTGAGAAGAAAAGCAGTATTCCCAAAGGAATACATCCACTGAAAGATAATGCCAGTGCAGAAAATTCCCCAAGGAATCTGATGGTGTTGGGGTGGCAATATTTGCATCTTCAAATCATCAAAGTGCGTGTCCTGCCATTTGCTGTGTTATGAAAGTTAAACACAAATTGGCCAAAAGTGAAAGGTGTCACATTAATCATTATTACAAATGAAAAATTACTTTATCAAAAATTAGTGAGAAATCCAAAAACGATGGTGAAAAACACACAGTGAATACATTACTGTACTAAAGGTCATTCCTAGTGGTTTAAATACGCTCTGCAGTATTGTAATATCACCCAACAGTAACGATAAAAACAAAAAAGAAAAATAACATGGGAGGGAGCTACTTTTTTACATCTGTGTGTAAACAATCTTTTCTTCTGAAGCTTTGGAACATTTCAGTCTGTGAATGCGGCCTTTTAACTACCTGAGCATACTCACGGTGGTTAGAACTGAAGGGAATAGCGCTGCATAAATCTGTTAAAATCAGCAGAGAGGTTTTAAAACCCTAATTCCAACATAACCCTAACTTAGCTTGTTTTGTGAGCCTAAATCTAACTTATACCCAAGTCTAACTCATCTGGCAGGTCAGCTACTTCATGAAGCAACAAACTACCAACAAACTTAACTGGACCCCTGGTCTGCAGAGATTTGATGATAAACAAAGGCAGAATCTCTCTCAAAAAAAAAAAAAAAAATACTATCATTAATTTAAATCACTTCCTTTCTTAATTTAAATTACGCTGATTGTAACCACTGGCCTTCAGGAATCCTTTCATTTCTACTCAGGTTTAAGTGGTAAAATTTTTTACTCATTTTTTTCCTCCAGTTTGAGCTGATTCTCACTTTCCCAAGACAACCATTAAAAAAACCATCACACCAACTCCTTCCTGATGGCCTATTTGCACAGGTTTCTAAAAAATCAACTCAGGATTGTCTGTCTCAGTTTTTAATTAAGTTAATCAGCTGTAATTACAGGTCTAAACACTTCCTCTGCACTTGCCAAAAAAAGCCTTTACTTTTTTTTCTCACTGCCTCCTCTCCAATACTCCTATGAAGAGCTTGATCAACACCTGCTCCACATTAAAATCTCCTAAAGACAGGTAACAGTGATACCAATTTTAGTATCGGGTGGAAATATCTAATTACTGACAGAAAATCATCATAAAATGGTTATGAAAGTAATAATTTTGTTCTTCCTCAGCAAACACTGCCACAAAGTCTAAGAGAAACTGATTTACTTCTATTAGAATTAATTTCAAGGAGCTGCCTAGTTTTGCCACCGTAACTTCAAAAAATGCTAATTAATTCTAAATCAGAAATGTATGTAATTATAACAGTTTTCTGCTGAAAAACAAATTACCTGGTGCCCTTGGGGTGAATGAGACAAGAAGATATTTCATATTCTTTTCAACAGCATAAATATTTTACATTTTAGGCCACGAAAATAATGTGCCAACCATAAACATCCCATCTTTTCCCTCTCAAATGTTTAGAGACTGTTTTCTTCCTCTAGCATGAAGACACTAAACGAGTTGACAGTCTGCTTGCCAGTCAGTTTAATCTCACTCTCTCTCCGGGTTTGTGGGAAAACTGTGGCATGCCAAGTTATTTTTGGCCAAATGTTACAGCATAAAGAGCCTTCAGGAGCTGTCGTTCAGTGAGTGGACTAACTGGCAGCTGTTTTACCTGCAGAATGGGAATTGATGTTGCCATGGAAATAGAATACTTTTTTTTTTTCCTTTTAAAATTTTTTTTCTGTCTTTGCATATCTGGGTTTACCCAAGCATAGAAATCACTTTGAGAACAATCTCCAAAAGCTGAATGAAAGACAAGGAGGACTCTTGGAGGGAGCTCAAAAGTTATTTGCATTTATTTCAGACAATGGTCATTTATAGACAAACCACTTGAGTTTTTCCTCCTATAACGAGAAGTAAGTGAAAAATAAAAATCCACATTCCATCCTTGTCCGTTGTTGACTGCCATATTTTTTTCCATTGCATGTTTCATACTGATCAAACTTCACAAAAATGGGCCTCTTTCAAAAGGCAACAGGGACAGTTCTGTTGGCTTTCGTCAACATTTTCATTAACACAATCTGCAGCATAGAAGAACATAATAAATGCAGATAAGGCTTAGAAATATGCAATAAAGGAATTTACGCAGAACACATGGTAGGACTCTCCAGCTGCATGGCAACAGGAGCCCAAGCAGTGAAATTTATGTGCCCTGAGATGATGCAGTTCCCAGAGAGACCTCCCCACCCCAGCCTGTCTCCATCTTAAAAAAAAAACCCAAGGAGACATTTCCATCCAGTCATGCAATCATCGTCCTTTCATGAGACAGTGCCTTAACCTTGGACTCTTCGAATTGTCCAAGTATGAAGTCACTGAAAGTGCTGCAAATCATCTTTTCACAGGGGGAGGATTTCACAAAAGGGTGGCATCAGTGACACAGTCAGTCATGCTGATTTGCTGTGCTGCTTTAGAGACTTCAGCCAAAAGCAGAGGAGCTGCAAAATTTACCTCAGTTTGACAAAAAGCCAAGAATTTGTGATGTCTGTGAAGCGGGACCACGCTCGTTGCAGACAGACAGACCACAATAAGAAGTTAAAAACCCATGGGTTAAGTACAAGTGATTTCTGCACTAAGAGGGATGTTGGTGAGAGACGAATCCGCAGCAGGTTGGGATTTTCATCAGCACAGATTAGAAGCACAAGTCTTACCAGAAGCCAGTAGGGTTTGTGTTCTTTGTATAAGAACTTAAAAACTGATAAGCGCTTTGTGGCACAGCATGTCGGATTTTTGGGGGTTGTTGGTCTGGACTTTTTATTATTGTAGCTGAATTCACTGTTTTTTATACTGTGCTAATTTCATCTCCCACTCAAACCTCAGGGGAGAGGCAAGATTTTCCAATTTACTGTAACAGTTACATTTAAAGAGCTACAGACCAATCAAGGGGGAAAAAAATGAGGCTTTTTCTTCTTGCTGAAGTTCTTCAGATTTAGATAAATGTAAACACCGTTGCCCCTCTAGGTCTTCACATTTTCTTTACCTTTCCTCATTTAGTTCCACATCTACTTCAATAAATATTTAACCACATGCACCAGCACTTCCCATTTACTCTCTCCTTAGCTTAAAGATTAATGTAGATATCTGAGGAAACATCTTAGTTTAAAACCATGGAAAAATCATTTTGTTCATACATGCATTTAGGCAGACCCATGTTTACCTGATTGCTTAATGGGATAGAAGATTTCATAACTGCAAATCAGCCTGAGAGTCAGGAAATATTGAAAGAAAGATGAGGAAAGGCTATTTCCCTGTGACAACTTCTTATGGACTCATTCGTGATTCTGACTGAAATTTTGTTACACTGGAATCAACAAGAAAACCACCACAGTCTGCAGCAGAACAAGAATTTCATTCCTGTTCTAATTATTGCTTTTATTTTTTCCCCATAAATGAGCTTTCCTGCTGGGTTCTATAATTTTCTTTTATATTCCCAGTGCGAAGTACGAAACCACAGTCGAATGAGGCCTAAGTTTTCTATCAGACACATCAAGGACAAAGGAAGCCCTGTACCTGCATTTACCCTGCACAGGTTCACAGTTTAGGGGTTTTTTTCTACTCTAATACTGCAGATAAGAGGTTTTGCTTTCTACAAAGGCTCAGGAGGGGGCATATCTGCAACTCACTGCTACGCAGACCTTGCAGGATCCTGGGCCATTTCAACACATTATGTACAACAAGAAATTGCATTTATCACATCTGTAGAATATTCCGATTATTTCAGGCCTTGACAGTAAACGTAACACCTCAGATTTATTTATCAACAGGTCACTTTTCCCCCCAGATCAGTCTAAATGATCTGGTTCTGGAATTGTGGCCTGTAAACTTCAGCTGACATTTACCACACCCCTTGTTGCTTTTGTATGATTCAGGGCCAAGACAATCTTACGGTAAATTCGCCAGTTTTTGTGGACTCTATGGTGTTGAAATTGAATCCAGCCTCCTGTTTTTAACACAATATGAAAATGAAGGACAAGTGAATAGCAAGAAACTACTAAGAGCAAACTCCTACTTGTATTTAATGACTTTGAGCCCTGTATTTTTAAATGACATCGTATTTAGGCCGTGGAATTGCATCCATAAATGCAATGTAGTGCCTATAAATACTTCTGTATTGACATTCAGTACAGGATTCTCACCACAGCCATACATCACATGTTTGGTCAACACAGCAGCCTGTCTGACTCCAAGTTAACACATCTGTTTCTGCTTGCATTTATAACCTTAAAAGAGTCTAACTTGGGCTTTGCTTATTCTGCATGAATCCCTTGGATGTTTCTGAAAATTTTCACATATTTTCATCTAAAGTATCTATTAGCTATTGATATTTAATACATGCACATTAAAAATGAACAGTAACTCTGATAATGTCTGTTTTTCTTCCTTCTTCTCAGTTTAACAACTTCATATTTCCTTATCCCACTTCGTTCTGTTGTGAGCTCTCCTACTGCCATCAACCAGCTACATCAAGCAGTTGAAGCTACATCAAACACTTCAACTTCTGTTGTGGAAATATCTTGCATTAGAGCAAACTTGATTTTCAAATCCTCCTCATGTATGGCAGAGGACACACGGTAAGGAGAAAAAAAGGGCATAAATGCCCCCGTTTTTAGCTCCTTAAGTTATGTGTAGAAATTTTGGCCCAGCAGCAAATGAAGGCAGGACTGCAGAAGCTGGCTGTGACCATGAGGAGGGACAGTCACTCCCACAGCTGTGGGCACTGTCTGCACCTGCACATTCACAGAACAGCACAAAGTCACAGCCACCACCAAGTGCCCTTGTCATTTCAGAACCCTCCTCCAAATTTCACTGATTTTCACACCCTTCATCTAACGATCAATATGAAATAATTCTTATTTTACTTCTTGTTTACAGTTATCTAAGGATAATTTTCAAATCCACACAGTGTCATTAACCCTGGATGCAGGCTGCTTGAGAAGTCTAGCAAAACAAGCAACAGTTGTGAATCACAGATCCTTGAAGATTATTCCTTTTTGCTTTAAAAAGAAAGAATGAAAAAATTAAAAAATTTGAGGAAATGCCAATAATTTGTAAATGCCAATATTTCAGATTAATTTCTTGCCTGCTGTTCTTCCAATAGCATCTCCTCCTCTAGGAAAGAAATGCCATAAAATGCTTTTTTTAACCTAGAAAGGCTGCTTCCCAAACCTCCTTGAATGCAATTCCCAACAAGCTTTCCCATGCAGTGGGGAATATCCAACACCATTCCCCAGGCCTGACTCAAGGCCAGTGAAGCCAATACACAGCCACTGCTTCTAATGAGCAGAGTTCCCTGTGCCAGAGGACTTTACTGCCCAAGCAGATATCCAGATAGGGAGAATTAAAAAGCAATCATCTCCTGCTGAGACTCGAACAGATTCCAAACTGCAGCCAAGGTTTTTTTGGGGATTTTTTTGGTGGATGTGTGCAGGTTTTGTAGATGAAATGCCAAAAGCAGAGAATCTGATTGCAGTGACCTTATTATTGCTCTAAAGATCCTTCAGTGGACAGCAAATGTGATGAGCTGCTAAATAATTGATTATTTCAAGAACTTAATGCTGAGTGCTTTTCATGCATGAGTACAACATATTATTTTACAGGTGTTGGTGCATCAGCAAAACTCTGAACCACTCACCTCCACCTCTTGCTGAGTAAAAAAAAAAAAAAAGGAAAGAAGTGGGAGTCAGAGGCAATTCCCTTGAAAGCTGGAAAGCATGGATGGCCATCAGCCTCTTCCAAGCTGAACTGCAGTGAAGTTTTGCTTCACCTTTTTGCACTTAAATGCAAAGTCCTGATATGGGTATTGCTGTGCAGGAGATGTTATTTGTTTATGGCAATAAAGCAGCAAATTCTCGTATGCTTGGAGGATTTAATGGAAGTTTACCCAGCAGGTAGAAAGCTTTACTCCACCCACACACAGGATGGAGCAAATATAATGAAACTTATCTTAATCTTTTTTTTTTCTCAGATGACCTTGTAGGCTGCCAGGTCAATAAAAGTCAAGAGAGGTTCCCAAAGTGTTAGGGAAGAGGGCAGAAACAGACCTCTATGATCAGAGAAAACACGGACCCTGGAGCTCTATGTTTTTTAGAGGTGTGCTGTGGTTAAGACCATTTTTTGGTTGGGTTTTTTCCATAAGGATGGTAAAAAACTGGAAGAGAGGCCCAGAGAAGTTGTGGGACCTCTGTCCTCAGAGGTGTTCCAGATTTGACCAGTCATGGCCCTGACAAACCTGATCTAAATTATATCTTGTCTGAACAGGGGGTTGAATTGGACTGGCTTCTGGAGGAGCCCTTAAATGTAATTTATGACACTGTGAGACACGAGTAGGAGGGAAATACTTGGCATCTCTAACCTAATTTCCAAACTAATAGAGAGATAGAGAGATCTCTATCTAAAATATTACCCATTTAAAAATAAATGCACTTTGTCATGACAGAAAAACCTCTGGTTCAAAGTTCAAAGCTGTTATGAACATTAGCATTTCTAATAGGGACTTACACATAAAACCATCTTGAATACTTCAACTAAATGAACAGAAATTCAAACAAAATCTGAAAATAAAAAGGAAAAGAGGGAATAAATACATAATTGACCTGGTTTTCTTCCCCCTAATCTTAGCCATCTTTACTGGTACCAGATCTAAGGGAAATCTTCCCCTCCTCTGCAATGAGCTTCATTTTTCCTACAATGCCATCATATCTGGGAGGCATTTAGGAGCAAGCTTGACATTCTGAAACCATATGCATTCACAAGTGAAAGAGAAACAAATAATAGTGACAAGCAAGCTGTGAATAGCTATTAACATCTCTGGATATTGTGAACTGTCTTCAGACAAGCCTGAACGAGAATACATTTGGTGTTTCAGTTATTTAGTTGCTCTCAGTTTTCCACAATTCTGGCACTGTTACACCCCAGTGATATCACTTGACTCTGAATAAACTAAATTTGCTGTAATTTGCACCTACAGCAAAAATCATTGGGTTTGGCTCCAATGATTAAAACGTGTCATTTAAAAGAAAAACCAGAGCTAAACGGGATGCATGAAGATATCCATTTATAGTGTAATAAATGCATCTTAGAGATCCAGGTGGAAAACACAACCTTGATGCAAATTAATTATCAATGTTTTACACAACAGATTTACTGATAGGAACCATTTCCTTTATAATGCTCCCTCCTGCCTAGTTGTTTTGACTCTTCTTTACTTGACATCCTAATTTATTTAATATGACTGGACAGCCTAAAATGATATTTACTCTGAGAACCAAAGACAATTAGGACAGCAAGATATCAGCAACAAGACCAGAATGCAGGGACAAAGAAATTATAATGGAAGAACATGACGTTTGGTTCAACTCACCTTTCTCTCCCTCTCTGATTTATGTTTCTCTTAATTTTGCAAAACATTCCTCTCACATACTCTCTTCACAGGTTTTGAAGCAGTAGGAAACTGCAAGACTGAATATTTGTGTATATGCAACAAGAAAGGAAGAAAATATCCTGCAATTGTGTGTTGTTTTGGAGTTTTTTTAAAGTCTTTCCGTATGCTGTGCACAAGCCTTTACCAATGTGCCAACAAATATGGAGGAGCAGTGCCACAAGGAAGCAGAAAGATGGTTTTAGGTTGTTGAAACACAGCAATAACTTCTCTGTAAATACGAAAACTTCCTGTGAAATGAAGAGTATTTTGCAATAAAATTACTTCTGGATTACAATTTACAACTATACCTTTGTCACTGAAAATAAATTTTTGCTATTCTGTACTCCAATCAAAACAGAGATATCTGTGGTCAACAGAAGGTAGTGACAAACTAACTCCAGTACTCAAAATATCCTGGGTGTTCTGTAATCCAGAGGCAAACAGAGCAATTCCTGTGGCTGCTCCTCCACGGGTGTCAGCAGGTCAGATGGAGATCCCAGATTTTGTGCCACTGATATTCCTCTCGGCTCCCATTCCAGAGTTGTGGAAGCAAAGGGGAAAACACCCGACCTGAATAAAGAGGTCTGAGGAACAGAAGGTGTTATAGCAGGTGGATCATGTAAAGAGCACCAGCAAGAAGAAAAAAGCACAAAATGCAGCAAAATCAGAAAATAAACAGGGGTGGAAGATGTCTAAAATCAGCTGAGAAAGGTCTTTCTCTGAACTTGAATATACCTTTGGATTCTTCTCTGAAATGATAGGCAAACAGAATTTTCCTAAAATCTGTATATTGCTGAAGCCCAATAAAGAAAAATATCCTTTTCCTGCCACCCTTTCATCCAAGGCCAATGCTGTTGTGCAGCTGGATGTCCAAAACCCAACTGAGAATTCATAGGGGCCCTAGAGAGGTGCATATGAAAAAGACATTATTCAAGCATTCTTTTGATGTAGGCAAATGGACATAAATTTTTATATTGGCAATTTGTTTGGATTACAAAAAGAAGCAGGCAACCAGAAGTTGGGCAATGCCAGACAAAATAGATGGTGTGAACTTGTTCTTTCTTTTTTACCCACACCCAAGTTCTAACAAGCAAGGATCTAACAGCAATATTCATGTACTTCCCTCCACCACATCCTCTTTTCTGTGGCTGTTAGTGGCTGGAAGAAGCCAGTCTCTGTCTCCTTGGGATGTGTGCCTCATTTAAATGCAGAATAAAGGAGATGTTGCATGTTTTCTTTCTTGCATGTTAATTGCACTGATTGATACCACACTGGTCTTCACACTTTGTACTTTCTTTTATTACCTCCTAGAAGCAGTGGAACTCCATTTAAAAAGCCCTGAGATAAGGCCATGGTAACATTGTAGAGAACAAAAAATCTGCAAATAGCACCCTGGCTCTGGGCAAAAGGTGATAGGAGTTTTTTATTTCAGTGTAACTGCTTGTTCAGTCTAGTCCAGATATTCCTGATGATGATGACTATTTGGCTATATTTCATCTTTAGTCAATGTGAAATATAAAATAGTTTGATTCAGCTTTATGCAGAAGTCTTGGTTATTAAAATCTTGGTTATTAAAGCCAATATCCTCATGACTATTAAGAATAATATCAGGTATTATCAGTAAGATGAAATAATCAACAACATTTGAAACGTAAGATTTTTTTTCTCAGAGAGATATTCCATTTCCCTCTTAATTTATATATGAACTTATGTACATGCATAATGCACATGTCCAGAACTCTTTCATTTGATGGGTTCACTGAAAACTCAGGTGTTTCTGGCAAAGATTCAGCAAATTAGAAATTTATATACATGCTTATCTGAGATTACAACATTTTGCTATTGCAGAAGGTTCCTTAATGCCTTTAAAAGACTTTTGTATTCCTCTCCTCCCATACTCTTAATTTAAATTTAAATGCAGGCACCAAAACTGGGTATGTAAACTGTTTCTGCCCCCTGATTTCACAGGAACACTTTAAGCACCTGTTGGAAAATATGATCCCAACTAAAAGCTGGATGTAAAGCTGGCTCTACAATCTGATAATTTATATTTTTTTAGCTCCCACACCCCTGAGAAGCTCCATTGCAGGACAGTGGCTCTGAAAGTCAATGGCCCAAAGCCTATTCAGCTCCATGGGAGAATTTGCAGAGACTCCACATTATTGGATTTGGCTCAAAAATCTTAATTTAAAGGTCTTTCATGACAGAATGCCACTCTCATGACAGCATTATCCCAAATTCTGCTGTTCCCCAAAGCACCAATGCAATACACATTTAAACACCTGAGCTGACAATAACTGCTGCAAATTTCAATTCCAGAATATGGGGATTGTCCCACCTGGCAAATGCTGATTATTATTCTCATCTCTAAAGGAAAGTTCTATATATAGAAAAGGAAAACAGTTATTTTCACACTGATTATTGAGTCACGGTAATTACATTTCACATGGGAAATATTTTATGTCTAATTCAGGTTGTGAACAATTATGTGCACCATGCCAATTATTAGGATGTGCATCAGTTAGGATGTGCTCCTGATGCATCACACATTTCACACAGACATATTTAAACTGAAAAAAGAGAAATCTATCAAGAAATATCCCACTTCTTATGATAAGCAAAATACTGAATTTCCAGATCATGAGACAATACCACATTTCGGCATCATTCACTTAATTTGAATAGAGGCTAAAAGCTGATGTGTCAATGTTCTTCAATGAACATGGAAAACAGGTTCCAGTTCTGAAACACGTCATTTTAATATTGCAATCAGAGTGAAACATTTTAGCATTCCCAAAGCATTTTGGGGGGGAATGATGCTAACCTCCTGTTTTCTGTCTGTTCAAAAAATATGGAAGCTGAGGTTTGGACCCTCATTTTCACCAACAGAAAAATTCCTTGAAGATTTGCCGTTCCCAGGGGTAATGTAATTATTGTTCTAGCAGGGCCCACATGTTGCCTTGTGGGGACTGAAATTTGAGAGCTGAATGGCAGTATTCTTCTTCTTCTTCTTCTTCTTCTTCTTCTTCTTCTTCTTCTTCTTCTTCTTNTGTTTTGGTTTTCCTTGTATTATTGCATTTATCTTAATTCTCCTATTAAATTATAATTCTGACTTGTAATCTCCCACTGGTTATTATTATTATTATTATTATTATTTCCTGTGCACAGCTTTCTAATCCAGCAAATAGCTGACCAAAATAAATCTTTGCTGTCTTCTGAGAAATGTGAATGTCAAACAAACCTGGCTTGTAGGGAAACATCCAGGCTGTGACTCCAGTGAAGCCATGCCGAGCTGGGGAACTGTGTCTTGCTTAATTGCTTTGGAAAAAAAAAAATATTTCTGGGAAAATAATAGAATGTAACTGGAAGTTATTTCAGGGGAACCAGCCTCAAAAGTCAAACCTGCACACGGAGAATTGAAGGGGGGGAATTCTGGGATTTGCTGACATGCCATATCCATGATTTAGTCCAACAGTCAGGGCTATAATCATACCTCGAGGCTGTGGCAGGGCATGCTGGGCAGCTGAGAAACGCAAAAAAATGAGAGGAAGCTCATCTTTAGATTGCCTTCCCTTGGGCCGGTTTGCCAGGGTGGGTTAGATCACTCTCTGGTGACAGATGGCTGCAACCCCTGGAGGGCCAAGAACCCGAGCCAAAAGTTCACGGAAGTCCACGGGAGGGTTTGCGCCACATCGCGTGCCGTGGGTCCGGGCAGCTGCACTCCGGAGGGACACCGAGGACAAGGAGCCTGAAAACAGCTTCCAAAAGAGTTCCAGGCCAAAGAACTGCCTTCCCTGCATCCCAAAATCCAGTCCTAACAGGAGCTCAAATGATTTAGAATTGCCGCGATGAAAGAGGAAAATGAGCGTTTATTTCTGCAGACTGTTGATTGCCACCCTGCGACCAAGTCTAGACTGACACACCAGCTGAATCCAAAACACGTCAAAGTCTGGTGTCTTACAGGAGATGCTTTTTACATCCTGTGTTCTACATCCTGTTCAATATAAATGATTAAAAGTATGACAATTAATGGTTTGGGGAAGCAGAAGATTGCCTCGCTTCGGGACACACCCATCAAGAAAGAGAAAAGGAAAGATGTCTCCTTGTGGAATTCTTGTCAAATTCTCGGTCACTCCACAGTTCCTGAAGGCTGCAGTAATTTTATTGCTGCTGCTGCTGCTAGAAATTTGGATCCAGTGGCAGTTCTTATCATCTGGTAATGCTGCCTGGCCAAAATCAACACCCACATGGAAACATCCCTCCAAAGACAGCAGTTACAGGGATGTATGGCAAAAATACCACTGCAGAGAGGCAAGGAAGAAATACCTACAGCAATCACTTGGATCAACTTTTTCCCAAGAGTCTCTTGCAAACATATCGACAATTCTGTACAGGCCAATAAGTAGATGGTGCTGAGAGGAATTGCCTTAATATTTGGCTTAAAACCTTTCAGAAAAGAAATGACATAATTTCATTATTTGAAAAGCTATGCAGTAGCTCAGCCGAATATGCAGGGAAAAACTAATAAAAGGAACACTCAGCGCAACACTTACATAATTATAATCTGCTTTTTAATACTGTACACTCACATAAACACAGCATGTTCTCAGCTAAGTATAGAAGTATGTTGAGAATAAAAGTACATCTGATTGCCTAATAAATTAGAAGAATAAGGAACTCCTTTAGGAAAAAAAAAAAAAACCAACAGAAAAAAGACCTTGCAGTCACTCTTAGATGTCAAATACCATTAAATACAACTTTGTCTGTTGCTAGAGAAGATAAAAGCTGTATTTAAAAGCCTTGCCAAAAATGTCCTTTTCAGTACTAATTAGCATCAATGGTCAAAGCCGCTAGAGCAAAAGAAGAACAGAGAAAGGGAGGACAAGAGAAATAAGTACCATCACTGACACTAACAGGATTTTTTTAAGCTTTGTCTCATGATACATTAAAGGATATTTTTCTT
Source organism: Orthonyx spaldingii (assembly GCA_013397795.1). Classification (NCBI taxonomy): domain Eukaryota; kingdom Metazoa; phylum Chordata; class Aves; order Passeriformes; family Orthonychidae; genus Orthonyx; species Orthonyx spaldingii. The sequence continues at coordinate 161,012 of VZTJ01004773.1, forward strand.
TTAATATAATGTCCTAAGCTTACAAGTGCTGTGAGCAGATGCCCTTCTCAATCTGCATTAAAATCAAGTCTAAAGGCACACAAAGAAGAGCCACAGCAGAAAGTGCCTCTTCCCACTGTTTACCCAGATGAGAAATTAGCAGTTCCACAGCGCAAAATGAAGCTGAGACCTCCTTGTCATGTTTGAGAGCACTTTCGGTTCCTACTTCAGGAGTTTTCAGTCCATTCTCTCGATCAACAGGAAAGGAGTGAAGCACAGTTAAAGAGAGTGAGTCCACCTGACTGTGTGGATTTTGTCTTAATGCTTTTTGCAGTCACACGTTACAGAGTCTCAAAATGGGCAATTTTACTGTTGCAGCAATGATATTCATTGGAAATTGCAACGGGTTTGCCTTTTCCAGCTTCGGCCGTGCAAAACAGCCCCTTGTTGACGATGAAAGCATCAGAGGTCAGGAGATGCAGGGGTTTCTCATGTATCAGAGTGGAAAGTAGGTCATCAGGTCTGTTCTGCCACGGTGCCAAAACCAGCGTGGTCTTACCTTTTCAAAGTGCTGGAGGCCAACCTGTGCATTTGTCTTCCTGTCCCCTGTGACCTCCAAAGCACCTGGCACAGCTTAAAAAATAACCAAACTAAAAAAAAAAACCCAAAACACCCCAACCAAACCAAACAAAAAAAACCCAAAACACCCCAACCAAACCAAACAAAAAAAACCCCAAAACACCCCAACCAAACCAAACAAAAAAAAACCCAAAACACCCCAACGAAACCAAACAAAAAAAAAAACCACCGCAAACCCCTAAGTTTTTCCCTTCCATGATCATGTGAATTTCATTCATTTCCACCACTTAATTTCTTTCAAAAATACAGTCCCTGCTTTTTTCTCATCCACACAGAGTTAAGTCTGGAGCAACTGTGGGAGTGCTGCAGTTCCATGGGTATAATCAGACATGAGAATTCCTACATTCCATAATTACTGCTAACTCAAAATATGGGTCAGAGCCTAAAAACTGATTAGCCCCTTGAGCTTTTCATGTCTCTTCTTGTCATGAGTGGCATGACAGGGGAAGGAGAATAAACAACTCTCCCCCTGACACTCAGCACACAGCCAGCCTGGGGCACTGAATCCCTCGATGCAGAGGCTGGGAACAGCCTTGCCTTAATAGATACACCAGCTTCCCAAATCTAACCTGTCATCCTGCTTCAGTCCTTCCCATGAGGGGATCTTCTTCCACTTTCCTCTCACACTGACCATGCCCCAAATTCTCTGAATCGGTGCTAAATGCTTGAATCAAACTTCCCTAATTTGAAAGCCTGGTGTACCCTCAGCATCCTGTCAATATTTGATTTATTACTGAAAAAATCATCATGAGTACCAGTCATGTAGTAGATCTTAGACTTGGGCATCTTTTCCTTATGGACACATCATTTTAGACTGCTCACCTCACTGAACAGATGGAAATGGTTTTGCTTCCTTCTTGTATGAGAATCTGTGAGCTAATGATGAGTTGTTCTAATATTGAGTCACTCTGTGTTTGGGATTTCAACTGCAGGGATGTTCATGCAAAGAAAAAAGTTATTTTCTTTGAATTCTGAAAAAAGGTGTTCCAAAGGCCCAAGAGATTGTTTTTAGGAAATGATCTTCAGTGTATGAAGTGCAACGAAGCCAATCTCTTTCCATGTAATAAAAACTAGAAGTGACCAACATCAGCATTTCCACAGCAAACGGGCACAGTGAGGCACAGCAGGTGAACAACAAAAATTTTTAAGATGCATTGTTTCTGAAGAGAAAGTTTACTTGCACATACTTGCACTTGCTACATACAGTAATTAAATCTTCCACTCAACACCAGACACAAAAATCAAAATTCAGATTAAAAAAAAATAAAAGGGGTTGTTTTGTTAAGACAGAAAAAGGGTCTTTTACCTCCAAACAGAAAATTGCCACTTGAATGAACGTGTATAGTACTCATTATTTCATTTATTTTAAGTCGTTGATCTCTGCAACTGCCATGACAGGAAATGACATTACTGCTTGATGTTCATTTTCTCCTAATTATTATTGCTGTTCCATTGGATACCCATCCTTGTCCCAGGAGGCACAGACACAAGGAACCCAAATTGCTGCTTAGCAAAATGAAAGCCCCATCCAGATCTCCACAGAAATCAAGCTTCTCTATTGGGAGCAGAGCCTCAGATTGCTGCAGGTTAGTTTGGATAAGCAATCCCAACCCACATGGGATGAAGAGAAGATGAAAATCAGCAAAGAAACCCCCATTCTTCCTGTGTAAATGCATTTTGCTTCACATCTAAAGTTCTCTAGGAAGGGCTTGATGCAGCACAAGAGGAGGAGTCTGGAAGGCAACACGAGATTTTTCTTTCCAGCGTGTCTCATGCAGCCTCAGAAATGCTTTCTGACAGCTCCTCATGTGTTGAAGAGGAATTCTTCAATGTGCAATCAGCAAGGGGGTCTCTGTAGATGCAGGTTGGCATATGGTATCTCAAATTTCTCAGTGACAAGTGGCGTGTTAGCAGAGCAACAGAGTAGCAGGGAAAAAGACATTTTGCTAATCACTCCCTGTTGCCCACGCCCTCAGGCAGAATCATATTGCTTTATGCAGATGAGCTCATAACAGTTTCTTCAATTTAGCTTTTACATAAAAAAGTGCCAGCTCCTAACGCTGTGTCAACAGGCACCCGAGGGCCTTCCACTTTACATTGCAAGTGTATTACTATTTAAAGATGAGCTTTTAGCTTAACATCATTGCTTGCCTTCGGAGTTTAATTACCGCCCTCCCCATGAGGCCCAGCGAACCATCCACTCCTCCCACGGGAGTTGTGCCTGGCAATGATCTTTAACTAAATAAGTAAATGCCAAATAAGCACTTCTTAAAGATGCAGCGGTTTGTTCCCTGCCCAGCCCTGAAGCCTGCAGGAGCCAGGCTCTGGTTTGGATCTCCCTGGCAGCAAGCCATGTTGAATTTAGAGCTCTCAGTTATAAATCTCATTTCTCTGATATAAGCTAGAAAGGAAGATTTACAAAAATGGAAAACTTCTTTTTTCCTTTTTCTGTGCTTTGTGCTCAATTATCCCACATCATTGCCTATAGGCAGCGATAAATCACTGAAACAAGAGACTCTGATACTCAGTTACACCAACTGTGTGTCCCAACATTCTATACAACCTGTATTTCTCATATTATTCCCCCAAATTATTTTCCCACATTTCTTCCCACCACCTCTATGTGCAGGATTAGAATGTTTGTATTACAAAGCAATTCATTCACTTGAAATAAATATCCAAGGCTTAAAATGAGTCAACACAGATGCACTTAATTCTGTAACAATTCAAGCTGCTGGGCAGGACAGAGGCTAAAGGCTCAACAGTGTCCATAGAAAGAGGGATTTAAACAGATTTTTTTATTTTTTTTTTTTTTAGAAAAAGGAAATAACAAAAATTGGCACAAACAGGTGTGTTTTCAGAGATGTGGCAGCATTACAAAGCAGCTACAGTAAAGATGATCCCAAATCTTAGAATCCTATACCCAAGTAGTACCAATCTGTACTTCAGGACAGCATTCACAGCTCTGGCTGAGCTGGAAATGAACAGAGAAGAGGATCTGTCTCGCCTGACTTCTCTGCTAACAGGGAAATAACCCACTTTGGAAAATAACAGGGAAATATCCCACCAGAGCAGTAATCACAACAGCAGACATGGGCTGTGCCCTCTGGGGCACTGTTCAGCACACATTGCAAATGTTCATAAAATCATATTGTGAATGTGCCTCTTGGACTTGTCCCTTGCTTGAGAAATAAATTTCAGGCCAGAGTGGCTTTAAAGAACAGTGGGTCTGAAATTTAAATTAAACTCTCCATTTTATAATTACGTAAACATAGTGAGGATTTTGTCAAGTTGCAAGAAATCACTTTCTTCCTCTGTGTTTCAAAATGTAAAATCTCTAATCATAATGTTCTGGACCAAATAAAAGTACTTCCATTTAACCTAGGGAGGGCAAAATACTCTTTGTTTGTGCATCAGGTTGGAAAAACATGCAAGAATCAAGTAAACGAAGTGCACAACATCACCATCTTCAGAAGGGAGCAGAAAGCTGCAGTTTCTTGCAGGCTCCCCATGAATTATGAATTATGGATGTGGCAGCAGGCCTCTGGCAACATTTTGCTATAATGTTAATTTTTCTCTTTTTTTTGATTTTCTGTTATTTGTATTTATAAGGAAAGCTGTCAAGCATCAAAACCCAGGAATGTTCTTGAAATATTTACTTGGTCTCTGAAGGTGTGAACTGCAGTTCAATGAAACTGGTGCTTCCTCATCTTTAAGCTTTTATTTTTATATTGTATTCCTCACCAGAGCATTTGAGTGCTTTACAAACATGACCACTCCTTCCTTTGAAACCACTAACTAAAATGAAAACTAAGCACACATTTCTCCTGTTCATGTTGCAGCATTAGTTTAGCTACTGTGGCAAAGCAAAGCCAGGTAAGTGATTTCTCTTCTTTTTTTCTTTTTCCTTAGACAAAATCATTCAGCATTATTGAAATGGGCATGGCTACCACTTTCTGTATGCATTTTAAGCTCTGAATGTATTTATTTACAGGAATTTTATCTGAACACTGACTTTTCCTATTTCTTTGAGAAGACACTTCACTGGCAGATTTGGAGAATGGCATCACAACAGGGGCTGTGCTCCCAGCACCCCTCTTTGAGCAAGGCTGCAGATACTGACAAATATATCCAGGTACAGGGATCCTGGGCTCAGATCAGCCATTGCTGCTGTCCCCCATGATATTCAGCTTTTGAATAAAAAGTAAAATAAAAACAATTCCCCCGATCACGTTGTCACTTAGGGCTTCTCTTTGATTCTGTTCCCAAGGCATCAATTTCTGTGGGTGTTATTGCTGATGGTTTACCCATGGCTGAAATAAAAGGCTCTTAAAGCCTGCACTCGCCACTTCAAGGAAGCAGGACCAGAGTGAAAGGCTGGAAAACCTGCTGGAAGTGAGAAGTTGATGCTTCTTGTGGAGCCAGAAGTGACAGACATCACTACCGCCCTGATTCTGAAGGGAAAGGTGACCTCCCTCACTCTGCACGTGTTCAGACCTGGAGCTGAGGAACAGCAGGAGCAGTGCAGCCAGCAGGGATGCCCAAAGCAGCAGGGAAGCCAGGAAGAGAGCTTAAACCAGCCAACCTAAAGCCTGCCACGATGGATGGCTGCTGCTGCAGAGCAGCACTGAAATTCTGTATTTTCTGGCCTTTAAGCACTGTCGGTGTGGAGAGATGCCAGGAGAGGGCAGGGAGCAGGGATCCCCCTGCTCAGCTTCTTCAAAATGGTCTTGCCTGTTTATCTGTGGACTATCCTCTGCTGACTCCTTCTCCAAGCAACTCCCTGCTCCTCTAATCCAGAGGCACTCAAAGGGCTAATTGGGTTTTACACGTCATTAAATCACTGATGTCGGAGAACTTAGAAAAGCGCCACAAAATTCCTCCTGGATCAATGCTGCAAGGTAACAAGGAAAAGTAAATTCACATCAAATAGTCCCTTATAATGTCCAAGCATTAAAGAGTAGGATCTTCAATTAATAATAAACAACATTGCTGTCTTTAGCTAAAAAATTCTTTTGCTTCATCAGAAAAGACAGCCTTCAACATCTGTACCAAAGGGCACCAAAAGAATGTTTTGAACAGGAGAATTAATTCAGCATCAGCTTTTACTGTCTTAGATAGTTTATACCTTCTCACATGGTACCCATCAGGCCCAAGAAAAATACCAGCTCAGCTAAATATAAAGACAGAGAGTATTTGTTGAAAGAGATGAAGGGGGACAGGGTTATCTACAGTTACAGGAGCAGATAAGTGCTTTAGAAGTGCTATAGTCTGTAAAAGTGGACTGCTTTTACCAGCTTAAAATGTCTAATTTATAGACTTGTGGCAAAGGTGATTTTTTTGAACCCTGCCAGGAGTTCCCATCCTGCTTTGGCACAGCTAGAAGTGTTTCACAGCCCTACAACTTCTACATTAGCTCATGTCTGTGTTTTCAGAACAGAAAGACAGAACTTCCTAAAAAGATGTTGGCAAGTGGATCATTCTGGGAGTCCTCAGCTCCCCACACTACTGAAGAGTTACCCAATTCCTTGACAGTGCTATTCCAGCTGTAAAATCAAACCTCCCCTGAGTCACAAGACCCTTCCAGCATGGTTAAAGGAAAGCAGCAAGTTGTGCCATAAGTAGCACAGACTGAAGGGCTGGATGCTGCTTCAGAATCTTCTCACAGATTTATTCCTGCTCTAAATATGATAATAGCATTATTTCATGCACATACTGTAATCACTGAAATATGTCAGTGATCTGTAAACGAGCATTAAAGATCAGATAAAACCAGATTTCTTATGTTTCAGACATGGATTACTGCTAAAATCCAACTCGGAAATTGAAGCAATCCTAAGCATCTTCTTTTTTTTTTTTTTATCAGCATTACAGCTCCAAACCATCTGTACTTAATTGTAAGACAACAAATTGTTTAAAAACCAGTGAGGATTAAGAGGACAAAGCTTCTTATGGACTGTTTATATTAGAGAAATTTAAAGACTTCTAAGATCACAGCACTTCTTCTGCACTTGTTTTATTTTGGTCGAGCCCCTGTGTTTATCTTCCAAAATGGAAATACATAGAGCACGTTGATCACTGCCACAGCAGCAGTAAGAGGTTTATCAGGGTCTTAAACTTTGATGAGAAATCCACTGACAGCTTAAGAGCTGGCTGACATTTACCCCTAAAGTTCATGCAGGGCAAGAAGCCCAACTGCTGAGCTCCAGTGCTCCACTGACTCCCAGAACTGGAGAAACTGGGCCAGTGGAGTAGGGTGGGAGGTGTTTTGCGTGTCACGCTTCACTTGTAGCAGAGAAAACCATTTCATTTGTGTGGAATGAGGGACAGAGATTTGGCTGCAGCCAAAGGGTGGAAGGGAGAAATGGAAGTGTCAGTCACCAGCAGGGTCACCCAAGAGTCTTTGGTGTGGATGGTGTTATGTCCATCTCCTCCTGATGAACGACTTCAGCACCCTGAGCACCTCCAAAATGTTTTGGAGTGTTGTGCTAATTCAGCTGTGCTTGCATTCTTTTTAATTTATTCCCTTTGCCGGCCATGATTTGTTTCAATCGCTGGCTAGAAAGTAATGTCGTGCAATTAAATAACAATTCATGAGATGAAGAACCAACACTGACCTGTCAAAGTCAGCACTTTGCCCACCTGCCAACTACAGCTCTGTTCATTAAAGCAGCACTTGGTGTATCTCCCAAAGAAATCTGTATCTGCAGAAGGGAAAAACCTGCACATCTGCCAGCAGAAATTTCCTTGTAGGGCTCTTTCTTCTTGTCTTTAAGCTCCTCTTTAAATTCTTTTATGCTCTTAGATCTCTTAGAAAAGAAATTCTTAAAAAAGAAAAAAAAAAGGAAAAAAAAGGAAATGCAAGCCTTCTCTAAAACACATCAAAAACCCTGAAAAAGCTCTTAGTGCTGTGTCTCCCAGGACTTCTTATGCTCTCAATTAAATGCAGATGCTTTAAAACTAACTGGTAAAATATTTAAAGTTGAGTGAGATGTTACAACTAATAATCTACTCGTTAAAATAAACATGCACATTTTTTTAATACACTAATAATGAATTGGCTGCCTGGCACACAGACTCCTCTAAATGGTTTCTCCATCTTTGAAAAGCTGAATGATATTGGCTGAGTTCAGATTACAAGTTTGACCTCAACACATATTTTTTAGGGGTCAATTTTTATTTTTTTTTACAACAAAAATGTCAAATCTCATCTAGGACAGCCAGTAAACAACACCATCTCTACTTTTTCTCAGTTGAGAGTAAGATCACTATGTTAGAGGTTCGTGCAAATTAAGATCACATAGTTTTTCCCTTTCTCAAATTCTTTCATTGCCAGTTGTTGTTAATTTCTCTATTTTCTTTTTAATTATCTACTTTTCAATAAATTAGGAAAAAATAGAGAAGAATCATTTCTTTAATTTTAAATTTTTTTTTAAGCAAAGGTAGCGCTACAACCTTACACTTAAATAAAATGTTATTTTATTTATAATTTGAAAAGATGACAAAATGAAAAGTTACAGGGATCCGGTCTTAGGTATCCCTCTGTGTTGAGTTGAAGATTATTTCAGAATTAGTGCTGTCTTTAAGCCCACTGCCTTACTGGCTTTGCCAGCTCATAAATCCAATTAAGATTCCAGGCTGCATTTTAAAAGCTAAAGAGTCAATGTGTAAACCCACAAACAGCACATTGCAGCGCAAATGTCTGTGGCCTCGTAACCTCCTTGTCTCAAATGAAGCTGTTTAATTTGATTTTTTTATTCTCTTTCATATCTATACACATGCCCAGCTGTTGTTTGAAGTAATCTTTTTAAGGCAAACTCCTATAGATGTGCTTAAAAAGTGCATTATGTCCATACTTCCTGGGCAAGATGGGACTTCCTGAATGGCATATTTCAGTAGAATCATTCCAATATTTAAAATCTTAATTTTATATGTCCAGACTTTTAAACAAGATCTTATTCCATCATTAAGAGACAAGATGATAATTTTGTACCTAGAAGCATTTTTAAGAAAGAAAAAATTTAAATTGTGTTTGTTTAGGAAACAAAACAAACCAAAAAGAAGCTCTGATGTTCCGTAGAGTATTTATTCTAATAATTAATTTCATTTTTCACACCTGTTACACATTGTAACAAAATAAAGCCATTAATAATACAAAGTAGTTTTTATTCAGGTCTTTTTTCAGTGCTGATAATTAGTTCCAGTCTGTGCCTCTAACTGAACTTCACTTGCTTATTTTAGTTAGGCAAGATCTGGTCAAAATGAACAACTGTTTTATCTATTTCTTAAAGTAATATTTTCATTTTCTTACATTGCTTTATCATTTTAAATTACAAGACAGACTGTTTGTATGAGTTAGTGGTAAAAAAAAAAAAATGATGTCTGCTTAAAAAAACCCCTCTCACAAATGTATTCTGCTCACACAAATCCACACAGGAACTTCTCTCTTGTCCATATTTTAAGGCTTGTTCTACACAGAACATCCCAAATAATGCTGTAATTCCCATATGTGCACACCACACTTCTGTCAATGAAATTATTGCAACCCACAGGGAGAAAGAGAACATAAAAAATTAAAGGGAAAAAATGTGTGAGCCACAACACCAAATTGAGTTTGGTTTCCAACCTTCCAACTGTTGAGATTCTTCTCAACCCCTGAGGAAAAGCAAATGAAAGTACCAGCGAATGCAGTCTTGCACATCTGCTCATTATGTTTAAAATCAAGGATATTCCAGATTTTCCGGATTGCCTAAAGTGGGTCAGGAACACCAGGGATAACTGGTAAACCTCAGCTTTTCTAGGATTCTGAAAAATCCTAATTTATTCCAGAGGAGTTGCTGCAGGACTGCTGGACATCCCCAAAATTCAGATAAAGAGACTGCAGAATAACACAAACTGTAAAGTAGAAAACTCTCTGGGTAAAAGATCCCAACACCTAAACTCCCCAAAATTTCCATTCATTGAAGCTCCTCTAAATGAAAGATCTGTTTGAATTTTCAGTAGAAAAAAACCACCAAACCAAAACCAAGTCAACGGAACCATTCTTGTCAAAGCAAAGTGCTTTGTTCAGGGCATGTTTGAGCTGCTCTGAGATAGTTCAGGGTTTTTCATGAGTTTTTTTTCCTCCTTCCAAGCCAGGATCTGCAGTCCTGGATGTCTCCCAGGATGAGCTAGGCTCACTCATGGCCACTCATTGCCTTATCCGAGAGAGGAAGGTTGGTCTTCCAAAGCCAGATGTGACACTTTGAAAGGGTTAAACTATTGCAGCTCAATCTTGTAATAACTAAGTATTGTCATAATCTTATAATCTTTATAATTACTAACTCTGCCAGCCAGATCCTGTTCTGTTTTCTGCCACATGAAGACACACAGACATTCGAGGCCATAAAATGACTGACCCTGTAGACCCGAGGAAATAAAGCCACTATTTATGTGTGGAAGGGTAAAAGCACAGAATTCATAAAAAATTAAAAATCTGTGAAGTTTGAGACAAACAGGGAAGTATTTGTTATTATGGTTAAAATATTTCATAGCACTGAAAACTTTGCAGGTATTGCTTGAGAGCACCATAATAACATGACTATTAATTTAATTATTAGACTGTTTATGTAACATTCTTTCTAACCCTATCCCTCAGATTCTTAAATTCAGTGCAACAGAGGAACTAAGTTGATCTTTACAAAAATTAAGAGATGAGGTCTCCTTCTGACTAAAAACTTATGAAATGAGAGCAGAAAAAAGCTCCAAAAGCAGCACAAATGGAACAACAGAAACACACACCTCATCTTTTTAACAATTATAAAGGAAATTACCTGGTTGTACTACAACTGCAATGTAAACACCACCCCCAGCAGATGGGATTAGCTCCTAATCTGAATTTACAATACCTGAGCACTAGCTGGGATCTTTTCATAAGTCACAGCTCATACCTTCATATCACCTCTGCCCTTACAAATTAAAAAAAAAAAGAAAAAAAGAAACAAACCAAAAAGAGGTCCCAAATTTATAAAAGTCATCTTTATCTCCTGGTTGGCCTAAAACAATCAACCTAAACATAAAACCATTAGCCTGGAGGAAGCTAAAGCCTGGATATAACACACCTGTCCCCTAAATGGGCTCCCTACTCGGTATTAAGTCAAGTGTAAGAGTTCAGTCTGGACTTCATGCTGGGAATGTTGCACAACTGGGATCCCTAAAAGGCTGCCAAAAGCCTGAGGGCTGTCTTTGCTTCTGTGGCACTGAGGATTGTCAGAGTGCTCTTGTCTAGGAAACTTTTAAAAGTGTTTTGTCAAGACACTGAAAGGTGTTAATACAGACCTCAAGTTTTTATAAAATGTTGGCATTAATTGCTCCAGCAAATTAGAAAGTCACCTTTTCATTTCATTCCTTTCTCCTTTCCATTTAGGATGTGTTTTGGTGAGCCTTCCCTTCTTTTTTAAAGAGATATCTTACGTTTAGGTTGGTTTCTCCTCAGTTTAGGAACTTCTATCATTACCCTGCAAATCTTAATTCCCCCAAGGTGTTTCTCCTCCTTGAAACTCTTCCTTTCCCTACCACCTTGTTCTGACCTTACCTCGGATTTTTGTCTCCCACTTTTCTGTTTTTCCCAAATAATTTTTTTTTCATTTCTTTTCAACTCATCTACCAGCACTCCTTTCTCCCCTGGACTCCTGCATTTTCTTCCAATGCACTGAATTCTCTCCCCCACATATATTTACTCACAGTTCTGCTCCCAGTAACTCTCTCAGTCTCTCCCTGACCCTGCCACATCTGTTAAACAAATCACATCATATTCCCTAAATGGGATCTGGATCTCTGGGGATATAAATCTCTGAGCAGTGTTGTTCAGTTACCCTCAGCAGCTGCTTATTCCTGAGGAGGGGAAAAGAGGAATGGCTTTTCTTCCTCATTCCTTTCCATCCACCCACGGGGGAATTCATGGAATTGAAGGGGTTATTAACTTTTCTTTCCAAAATGGAAGGACGGCCAGCCTAAATAACTGGAGTAAGGAACAGCAGGGCACAGATCTCTGTTTGTTCATTCTGACAGTAGATCAATGTCGCTGTTGAGCCGATGTCGAAACAAAGAGGCACACGAGAGAGATTGCCGAGAAAAGGAATTATTTATTTAAATGCAGCTTTTCTATACAAAATGAACGCTCATTGGGATTGGCCACAGCCCTCCGCCCCCCGAGGCTGATTGGCCACAGGCATTCCCGCCTATTCCAAAGGAGCTCTGAACACCTTATCTTGTGTTTACAATCCTCATTAGAAACAGGAACATTTTTCTTGTGGGAACAGTCTGTGCTGTCACAGACCAAGGGCAACCAAAACATGACATCAGCAGCTGGGCCAGCTGAATATCCCAAAGGAAGGCAGAAATTCCCATGGAATGTTGCCCCACCAACGCCAGTCAAGGGCCGCACTGCAGACACGGGAAACACCAGCAAAGTGATTCAGACCAAAGTCTTCCAACTGGAGTTACATCAGAGATCCACCTCAAAACCATGGAAATCTGGGATGAGATCCACCTTGTCCAGATTTTTGAGGTGATCAGGTGAGTACCATCCAATCACTGGAGGGAGTAGGACCTTTCCAGAAGGGAGTGTTCTGCTTTTCCAAGGATTATGTCTTAGAGCAGGGAGGTGAGATTAGTCACCTATTTCTATAGTTCATCTGAGAGAGGAGTCCAAGACAGCTCCTTTGGGAGAAGATGGAGCCTTTCCATGACAGACAGGACTTCCTTCCCTGTCCCACTGCCCCAGTACAGCAAGCACTCCTCCCTTCCAATATTTCCAAAGAAAGCAGAAATTGTTTTTCCAAGGTGGAAAAACATACTGTAGAAAGCATTAGAAGTACTTTATATGTTATTTTTATGCAATAAACCTTCAGACAATGGCAGTGAGGACCCCCTGAGCTCAACTTAAACTGTTGAGAACCCTACAAGAACTTGGAGGGAGAGGCAGCCTTGCCTGGCAATGTTTTAACTGCGTTGTTAAAAAACATCGTGTTCGGAGTCGGAGCAATATGGTTTTATGGAATCTGAATTGACACATTACTTAGAAATCTGATTTAGCAGCGGTCATAACTGCTCCAGGAAAGTGGTTTCTCTGCTGCAATAAACCAGGTTTATTGAATAGTTGTCTGGTAATCAGCCTGCAGCATGATTATTATTATTTACTATCACCTGATTTCACCCTTCGTTTAGTAATGGCTGAGGTTATTCATCATTCCCCGATGAATAAAATTGCCCAAAGACTTTCATCTGTCTTTCACAGGGAAATTATTTCCTGAAATATTTTGAGAAGCATTGCTCTTCCATGTGCACACACATTTATTTATATACGTATGCACACACACACACACGACTTTATGTTTTATTTCAGAAGACATCACAACAAGATAGAGGCTTGGCTGCTAAGTCTGCTGTGGTTTAGCTGTTCTAGACAGTTCTTCTCTGTTAATTCTGGTGCCTACAGTTGTTTGTTTCATAACTCACCATGTGAGTGCCTGCTGGAAGCAATTTTAATACCTGATTGCTCTTGGCTTCCAGGAAAGGAACGTCCTTCATCAGGGACAACAAGATGGCGTTGGTGAGAATTTATGAAGCAATGGCTGGATGTGACTACTGGGTAGAAATCACTTTTATTATGTGCATAAAATGGTGTTTGCATTAAAGGACAACTACATTTCTCAAGATGACAACCAATCCAACACCTTAGACAAGAGAATAAAGCCTGCAGTTTGGGGCTTGATTTTAGTGACTTTTATGGAGGTTTTCACTTTGACTGACCTGAGAATTTAAGGGATAATTTAAACACAATGGGTATTCAGTTTTCATGTTTCATAGAAAGGCAGAGTTGGCAAAAATATTTTCTGTAAAATAAACATTGAAACCTACTTAGGTACTGAAGGTAAAACTCAAAAATAACTCAGAGTCACAGGCGTTTTCTTGATGACTTTCCTTCCGTCACATTTCTAATCAAGGTAGTCCCAAAGGTGTCGTTATTGCAGCTGTTTATAAAGATAGCTGGTATTATTTTCCAAAATGTGTTCTTGTGGCAATTAATACGCCTTGCTGCTGCACTAAAGGTATGGTTTGATTCATCAGAACCTGATGGATGCATCCTAAAATAACTCTTTTAACTATTACAATTCTTGTGCGTGTTGCTGTGTAAACAAATCACCTGGGTTTTCCTGTGATTATTTTATAATAATATTGTGAAAAATAGAGAGGACTATAAGGGGACTAGAGAAGAAAATAACAATGTAGACTCACCACAAAAGAACTTCCACAGAGAGAAGGAATTTGGGGAAATTTTAAAGAAAAACACAATCTCATCAGCAATGAGGGAGAAAAAAGAGATGACCTGGAAGCTTAAAATATTGTTACCATCCCCTCCCACACCTATCAAATGCCATTTTTACCTTACAGTTCCTCTGTTGGTAGATCCAGTTAACTAAACCCTTCCCATCAGATGGTTTTATGCTTCCCCTGCCATGTCCATGAAGAATTCTTCTGGCTGTCACATCCCAAAGAAAACTAATTCCAAATCAAGCCTTTTTTATTGTTGCTTAAAAGGAAACATTTCATATGCACAGTCTCATCATGCAATGCTGATCACACAACAGAGCTGACCATATCCTCCTGTAAAGTGAGAAGAGTGGTCAGGTGAGAGAATAAACCCAACCTGGATATAACCTGGATATACCTGTAGATATTTCGGGGAGTAATTTCACTATTCACATCTTATCAGCCATACAAGAGAAACAATCTCCAAAACCGTTCAGCTGGCACGATGGCAGGATTGGCATTTGATCATCTGTGGTGATCTGGATCTTCTCTGTTCCTGCTTTATTGCCAGTTTTGATTGAGCAGCCTTTCACCATATAATGAATAACTTCCTTTTGCTGAAGTACCCAGCTATTCACAAGAAATTGTGTCAGGTGGAGTCTGACTCAGGGCAGATTTGGAGTGTAAAGTGAACCTAAACATTTACTGAAGACAAGAACAACAAACTGGAGAGGTATTCTGAGAACATTAGAGCTGCTGCAGCTGTTCCATAGTCCTACCAATGAGTTCTTTTTTTTCCACGTAGATGTTTTTCATCCTTCTCTAAACAGCTGAAGGACTATAAAAAAGGAAACAAAAATTTCAGGAGAAAAATTTTGTCTGCCTGCTCAAAATATCCACCTGAGAACTCAGAGGCTGTGCTTAGGAAACCACTGGGAACAGAGGGAAGCAGAACAAAGTACCATATTTGTTGTTGAGATGTCAAAGATGCAGTTAAATAAGAGTTAAGTATTTCTGGAAATATCACTGAGTTCAAGGAATCTACACACCCCAGAAATCGCCTACGGTCTCAGCAGTGCTAAGATTTCACTTGAGAGCATTGCCTGTATCAGAACTGCACAGTCCTCCCTCCACAATTGTGCATGAAATGTGTTTCAGGACAGGCAGAGAGGTTGTGACCTGACTGAGAGGTATCTGATGGTATTTTTTAGTTTATGGGCTTTCTTGTCTTCTCATTGCTGCTGTTTGCAGACAGCGCCAAATAAATCAATCAATAAATAAAATTAGTCCAGTGTAAAAAGAAATGTGCCAGGGAGAACAAAATTATGCCAGCTGGTCTTTGCCTTATGTTCTTCTGCTATTAGACCTGAAGTTTTTGAACCCAAAGATTCATACCGTAATTATTTAGTTGAGGTCTTGGAACAGATTTCGTGCTGATTTTATTTCGACACAGTCAAGGAAACATTTCTTGACTGCTTTTTTCCAGCTCTCATTAAAAAAAAAAAAATGCCATGTCACAATTTATTTTCCCCAGATTTTTTATAACAAATCCAATTTAGTATAGTAAAATTCCTCATCATAGACAATCAGGCACCTTCTGCTCCAATAGGAGGTATTATATTTTCTTCCTGTGCTACTGCTCTTTCCTTCCTAGACTTTATTTCCCAGGAATTTAGATATCATTTACCTGCTGGTTCCTTAACTAAATACTGTTATTTCTGTTTATTTAAACAAGACTGTAGTTGAACAATAATATTATTGTACATTTTCCTCCTTTCTCCAGTAAATAACCCCTAACAAATTAAGTGCTTTAGACAGGAAACTTGCTGATTTCTTCAAAAACTTGAAAATTCCCAAGAGGCCATTTAAAAGGATTTCTAGTCCTCCTATACAACTTGATTCTTCTCCCTTCAGCAGATATTTTGCTGTGGAAATCCAAATAAGAACATGGAAAAGTGGAATACGGTGGGGACATGTATAACATTGGGTTTACATTCCTTGCTGATTCTCAACAGGCAACACAGAGGGTGAAACTGATGGAATCCAACCAGGAAGCTGCAACTGGACAAGAAATCAGAGGTGCAAAATTTCAGCTGAACTTCTAATGGATTTGCCATTCAATGGAAAAAAGACCCCAGGCAGTAACTGTAAGGATCTATTGATTTAAAGTTAAAATAAACTAGATTGAAGAGGACATTGAAGTGCCATTTTTGTTTTGTTCTCTGCCTAGTGGTAAAGACATAAAACTAAATCAGTCAGAACAGTACTGTATATTAGACATAATGGATATATATATATATATAAAATATAGCTGAGGTACCTGTTCATCAGCATTCATTTAAATAAATAAAAAATTACATGAGAGCAACTGAACAAATTTTCTCGTTCTTTTACCAACTTCAAATCACGCCAAACCATATCACACCAGTATTTTTGGAAATGAAATATCACAAGAAATAGCAAAAGAAAACACACTGTTTAAAAACCAAAGAGCTCCTGGGATGCACGTGTACATTGCTCCTGTGAGGATACTGGCTGTTAAATTCTGATTTAATTCCCCTAAGATTAATTTATTCAATAATGGTACCAAAGGTTTTAATAAAGTAAGAGTTCTGTTAAGCAAATATCTTTTAATTCTACTTTTACAGCTCTACTTGTTGTCAAGCAGCTCTCAGCATTTCTACAACTTTATAACCTATGTCCAGTCTACCTCTCCTCAATTTGTGGAATCTGCAATAATCCTGCCTCTTTTTTTTTCTCTGATTTATAATGGTGAAGCTTTATTGAGCATCGAACACAAACAAAAGATATCTGCATCTTAAAATTACAGTGCACCTGGCAGCAGTAACCCAGCAAACATGAATTTTCCCCTCTGCTTATTTGACCAGTGTGGCCAGTTTTAATTCTGTGGCTTTGAGGTGAAGTAGGAATGCTGTAGGTTTTGTCAGAATAACAAGGAGTTTGGGAATGCATCCCTGCAGAGATGTTGGGTTATCTCACCTTCTCTGGCAAGTGGAGAAGAGAATCAAAATGTGTCAATGCCACAAACAGAGACACTTTTTCAGTTTTGCATAAGCTTAGACTAAAACACTTAATTCATTCTTGCATGTATTCCCTATCACTCAACATGAAGATATTTCTTGAAGTGCTTAATTAGCTAAAACATCTAAAACCAGCAGTATTTTACCTTTTTCATTTATTAATGAAACTATTTTCAGTTTAATCTTTATTTTTCCTCTGGTGTGCTTGCTCATGTGAAGTGATTGATTCTTATTCTGCAGGATATACTTCTGTATTTGTAGGTTTCTAGAATGTGGTGATCTTTCTTTGATCTTTTTTCCTTTTCCTTTTGATCTTTTTCCCCACCAGTAAAAACTGTTCCTCTATACTCCTTTTTATCCACCATATACGAGTTCAAAAAAACCTCTTTCTGTTCTGTTTTCACCACGTATCTTTATTTCTTGCCTGCTTTATCTTTTGTTTTCACAACAGCACTTCATAAAGTTATTTTATTACTGGTTTTTAATTTTTTTTTCTTTTGTAGTAACAGGAATGACCAAACTGTGCTGTACTTGAGTTTACTCTAATGTTTGCTTTTTTTTACACTATGTCACACATGCTCCCTATATTCATTCATTTAATCATAGAGTGATTTGGATTGGAAAGAACCTTAAAGATCATCCAGTTCCACCCCTGCCATGGGCAGGGACACTTTCCACTGTCCCAGGCTGCTCCAAGATGTGTCCAACCTGGCCTTGGGCACTGCCAAGGATCCAGGAACAGCCACAACTTGTTTGTAAATAATCTGAGAACTTGAAACTCTCTTTTAAATCTGCAGAAATAATATTTTCCCCACATTTTGACCAGAATTTTTTTTTTTTTTTTTTTTTTTTTTTTTTTTTTTTTTTTTTTTTTTTTTTTTTTTATTTATTGTCGTNTTTTTTTTTGCTTCTAACAGCAGTTAGGCTCAAGGCAATTATTTTCAAAACTATTTTCATAGTATTTAGTAGTAGTAGTTTGTAGTATTTACCATTAGTATTTTATTTATATTTAAACACTGTTCTCATAGCGTTTGAATATTTCAAATAGTCTTCAAAATCATATTTTCAAATACCATTCTCAGAAAATTTAAAGGGAAAAGATACGAGGAACACGAGTCTCCAGTCCAACTTTATGCTCTAAGCAAGGCAAGCTCTGAGACATTTTTCCAGCTGATTCTTGAAAACCCCCAAGGATGGAGACAGGACAAAGGGAAAACCACCAAGGATGGAGACAGGACAAAGGGAAAACCACCAAGGATGGAGACAGGGCAAACTCCCTGGATAATCCACACCAGCATCCAGCTGTTCTCATGGAGAAAAAGTGTTCCCTCACACCCAGGCTCATCCCTTGTTGCTCATCCTCCTGCCCAAGAGGGACCTGTGGTGCCAGGACATGCTGTGGCCTCGTGTCCAGCTTGTTGTCCCAACCCCCAGGGCTCTTCCCACCTTTCCCGCTGCCCAGCCAGGCCTTGCCAAGGGTTTGGTCCATCCCAGGGCCAGGGAGAGCGAGGTGGGTTCATGTGGATGGAAATCAGGAAGATCCTGCTTGTCAGAACTGTGCAGATGAGGCAGCAAACCCGAAATCTGCCCCTCACACACATACTCTGTTATTTATTACAGGTTTCAATCTTACTTATCATCGATTTCAATAAAAATAATATTAAAAAAACCCATTAAAACCCACGCAGCAGTGTTCTGATTCCTGAGCTGGCTGCCTCCATCCTTAACGAAAAAGATGAGGCAGAAGAGATCCCAGAATGTGGCATCTTTAGGATTTGCCACTGGGCTCCAGCCCCACGCTGAGGCAGAGTGAAGCTGGTTTATCATGGTGTTTTCCAGCCTGGAATAGCTCCCTTATCAGCCACATGCAGGCTCTGACCCCCAAAGGCTGCCTATTGTGCAGCAGCCCAGCAGCATCTGGGGCCGCCAGCAAGGACAATGGATTGACCTGCTCAGCCTTTGTAAATTGAAACTGCCTGGGAAAATACAAAAAATTGGGAAAAAAGGGGAAAAAAAGGAAAAAAAAAAAAAAAGAAAGAGAGAGAAAAAAAAATCCCAACAAAACCACCAAACCCAAGTTTAATAGCATTAGCTTGTGGAAGAAAAAAATAAAAATATCAGGAATCTTCAGCTGTCACTTGCAAAAGTCACATGCCTGCAATGAATCTGATCTAGAGAGCAAAGAATAATGTTTCAGGACAAAACAATGGATTGTGTTTAGCCAGTTAAGGATGCTGCAGGTTTAAATCATGCTTTATTTTCAAATAAATAAAAAGTGAGACAACAAACTGCAGAAACATGGGAATGAAACTGAATTACTGCCATGAATATGCAGCAAAATGCAAATATAAGGGAATATCTAAATCAGGATGTAAGAAATGGGAAATTAGTTATATTTTTCAAGGCTACCAGTAATAAAATGGGGAAAAGTAGATAAAAAGCATAGATCAGAAGCAGATTTACTTCACACAAGGACATTTTCCTTGCAGAGGTAGAGTGGCTTTCTGGAATATTCTAACTTCTAAAGAAGTTAAAAGATTCGTGACACTAAGAAAATTTCAGCAATTTCCACTGAGCTAAAAAATCCGTCCATGCTGGGTTTGCAATAAGGTGTCTCTTTATACTTTTCTAACACAAAAAAACCTCCAAGTTAATGGTAATTAGATAGATCAGAAAGCAGATTATACAAAAAGCATAATGTAGGAGCACTAATTTAATTTCTTCCCAGAAAGAGTTTCAAAGACTCATATCCCTCCCATTTTTCGTATTTAATGATACATTGCGTTATAGTGACAAACTGGTATTTGAGCCTTATTAAATTAATCAGTAAATAAATACAAATATATTGTTCCTATGTAGAGGTGAATTCATCCTTGCACAAGGAAAAGCCCAGCAAACTTCAGTGCTCACTGATCCAGTGCCTTCTAAACAGAAATTTCTGCAGTTTTTAGGTTCTGAACCCTGGAGCATTCAGCTGAAAGGTCTTAGTAGAAAAAAATACATATTTTGAGGACTATTCCCATCCCTGGAAATGTCCAAGGCCAGGTTGGACACATCTTGGAGCAGCCTGGGACAGTGGAAGGTGTCCTAGCCCATGGCAGGGGTGGAACTGGATGATCTTTAAGGTCCCTTCCAACCCAAACCATTCTATTATTTACAACTATGGGAATATTATTGGTAACAATGCTCAGTAAATGGCAGCAAATACCATTTGCCTTTAAATTATTCATATCTTTGTATTTAGAACGGCCTGACACAGAGTTGCAGTTGGAGAGGAACCTTTCTGGCCTGTGACATATGTATAATTTCTTGTCCACCTTCTCTTACAAGAACCACAGGACAATATCTTGATTAATGAGAGCAAAATTCCCCCCAACAAGCAAATATTTCATTTCTCTAATTAGTACAGCACATCCTACAGATTTCAAAACAATTTAAGGAAATATGCCCAATAGCACAGCTCAAACCACTCCTTCAGATAAAAGTTACTGCCAGCCAAAATTTATAACCATTCCCAGATTGTTTTCTATCATGGAGTTGTTGACTCTGGAAAAATGGAGAGTCATGTCCTGCATAAAGCACAACAAGAGCAGTGACTTTGCATTCAAATCATCCTTTCTAAACCTCCTGTGGGGTATTTGCAGTTAACAGACAAAAAAATATCTCTGTGTAATCACTATATTGCAAAATCAACTTTCAAAAGGCCTCACACTTTCATTTAAGCAACAGCATACACTGATGATTTCAAAGATATTTGGGATGTTACTGCTAATTCAGACAGAAAGGTGCTCTTTGCTGCAGAACTTTAAATACAGTTCACTATTCCATCATAAACACAGGCAAAAACAAAGGGAAGAAAAGGACAGTTCAGGTTTTTATGCTTCATACCGATAATTACTCGAATCTGTATGGTAGAATTTATAATCATGCATTTATCTCCCTTTCTGGGGCTCACCTGGGTAATTACATTAGCAAGTAGTGACTGTGGTTTCTGAATAAGATGAGGATCAATTTTTGACAGGTCACCATTGGAGACAATTAAAAGCAGCTGCTTGTAGCAGTTGGGATTACAGCAGTGTGCTGGTTTAATGCAAACTATACAATCAATCTGGAGCACAAGGATCTGCTGAGGACTGAATTAATGTTTGATTGAATGAACTCAGGCGTTTTACAAGCCAGAGTAAGCAAAGTGCTCAGAGCTATCAGACAAATACTAATTTGAATAACAGCAAGGGTGTGAGTACAAAGGCTGGAATAAGGTGCCTCGTTGGAAGCAAACGGTGTCACAATTTTCTGCAGCTCACATCGAACTCCCCTCTTTTAAACAAAAAATTACATGTGGTAAAGGGAGGCAGAGAGAAGATGTGGCAATGCCTCACTGCTCAGAGTGCTCTGACCTTTTCTAGACTGAGAAACCTTCAGATATCCAGGGAGGTTTGGAGTCCCCATCCCTGGAGGTGTCCAAGGAAGGCCTGGACGTGGCACTCAGTGCTCTGGGCTGGGGACAAGGTGGGCATCGGGCACGGCTTGGACTCAGTGACCTTGGAGATCTTTCCCAACCTCAGTGATTCTGTGATTTGATTTTAATCCAAGCAAGATCACCTAACATTAATAAAGGATTTGTGCTTTGAGGAAGGAGACTGCAATGCTTTAGGCAGAGTTGGGTGTGTACTGATGTGTTAGTCTGTTGTCTTCACCAGGTACCTTTGGATTCACTGCAATCTGTGCCCTCTCCTCTAGCAGAGAAAGACACAAGGCAGGAGGCCATTCAGACTCCAAATATCTTGTATATTCTCCAAACAAAAGTAACTGGCTTTGGCAGTTTATGCAAGGGCATCCTTTTTATTTGCCCAAAATGATGCAAAATCAAGAATCCATTTTAATTCTTGTTCTGAGCACCTGATGCCTGAAGTATCCAGCAAGAGGCATAAGAGATCCTGCAAAAATGTCTCAAAACTGCCCTTTTTTACAGCTCCTGCTTATCAAAACCTCAATCCTTATAGTCCTGAAGCAAACTATTGAATTTCTCCATCAGTAATTCACCAACGATCAGCCTGACTGGAAATCCTGGAGGATGGACTTCTCTGAGTGAAGGGATGAATTAATCTTTCTTTCTTATACCTACTGGTGTTTGCTTATGCTTAAGGTTGATTTCATGAGATCCCGGGAGATTTAAGTCCACTGATTCCTGCATCACCCTTGCCCTGAAAATAACAGCATGTGTTTGCAGCCAGTGCCACTCAGCAAGAGGTGAATGCAATCAGAAAATGTGTGGCAGGGAGGAGAGAATCAAGGAAATCCAGCCTCAGTAATACGAAAAGCATGTCCAAGGTGCATTATGCACTTGTTAGCAACTGTTAAAACTTAAGCAAGGTGATGATGAACACAATGGGAATGGAAAATTAAAACAGGATTTGTACCGACTGTGGAGCTGAAGGATTTGTCAGCACAGGTGTTAAATGTTCAGCATCACTAAAATCAAAACCCCTGCAGAAATTCTGGTAATAATTCTTATGTATTTATGTTAAAAAAGAAAAAAAATAACAGGGAGAAAAGGGTCATGTAGTGTCTTATATTGCAGAGGGAAACAATGAAAATTGTGTGTGATTTACTAGATTAAAATGCTCCTGCATCCTACAGGGTTAATGGCAACAACCCTCGCGGGAAAAGAAGCAAAAATTTCATCCAGAAAAGCCTTTATGTGCAATTTTTGTGGGGGATTCATTATTTTTTATATGCAGTATGTGACCACCTGCTCTGAGCACCAGCAGTTTGCCAGAGCTGTATTTATTTTTAGGCTGCTTTTTACAAAACCTGGCTGTCCAACCCCAAAAGCAAAAGCATCCCTTTAGCCAGATTCCCTTGCACAGGTACATTATGGAAATCTCCAAGTCACAGCGTGTCTTGAAATCCTCCATTCACCCCCCTGAGCCAGTGCTTAAGGGGTCTCCTCCTGCAGAGCCTGCTCTGTGTTTCGTTTAAATTCCGGTGCCGTCATCCAGGCCAGGAATCTCAGCTTTGGGATTCTTTGCCTGTCACCTTCAATCTGCGTTACTATGGGTACTGGAAAGCCTATTACTGTACAAGGGGAAGAGCCACGAGAAAGGAAAGGCACTGAGATTTGCAGCAGAAGCAACAACAACAACAACAAAAAACCAACAAAAAACCCAAAAAAAAACCCCAAAAAATAAAGGCAAACAGCAAAGAAAATTCACAGTCACTCATAGGAGGTAATTTTGTACAATGTCTTTCTCTCAGGAATGCCAGAACCATTAATGTTGTTAGAGGCAAATAAAAATGGAAGGTGAGATCGCTGTTCCCTGCCCCGCAGTGTCACACAGAACATCCACTGCACGCTGTCTTTGCTGTGTTTCTCACCTCTGCAGGAATACTCTGGGAAGTAAAGATCATTCACAGAAGAACAGCACTCTGTCAACAAGTCTTTTTTACCACTGAAATAATCAATGGAGAAACAGCAATCTGCCCCGCAGCCTTCTGCACTCTCCAGTGTCTACAATAAGATTTCTACATGTTGGCAGTCAATACAGTTCAATTAATGTTTAATTCATGCTTTCTTCCTGAAGCAAGATGAAAAGACAGAACATTTATCAACAGCAGAACCACAGCAAAAACAAACACTTCTTGTTCCAATATTGCCATCTTCTTGCGATGCAAGGCGCTGTATCTGAGAACAACCAAAATGTCATCTGCTGTTTGTTTTCTGGGGCTGCGTTAAGTTTTGCAGATGATCAAATAAAATATTAGCCTAAAAATATATGGTGAAGGGAATTCTTCAGTGAATGCAGCAGCCACACTAAAGCATTTTGGTGATTTTCAGTGAAGGTATTCTGGAAACTATACACAATCCCATCGTACTGAAGTGCATGTCAGCTAAAAACTCAGTCCCACTGAAAATCTTTTATTTTCTGTATTTTTTAAGTTTATTTTTATTTATTTTCTGAACCCTGTATTTCTGTTATCTGGTAGATTGCTGGTCATCCCAGGGAATGCTGACTGCTCCTAAGAGGCTGGCAAAGCACTCCCTGCTGAACTGCCATGATCCCTCTCTCGACAGCAAGCATCTGTCTTGCTGAAGGTACAGTGCTTTATCTCCATGACTCAAACATCCAGGGCTCTAAAAATAAGAGTTTAAAATCTAATTCATGTCTATGGCCCACCTAATCACCCAGCAGGCTTCAGTAAATGCTTTTTCATTGTTTCCTTTTTCAGCTTCCTCTGCTTAACCAGCAGATCCAGCTATTCACAGTTATAAATTAACCTCTTAGACCCAAACATGGATCCAAGTCCATCACCAGGAAAGGATGGTGAAGAGAGAGGATGAGCTCAGCCAGGGCTATCTGATGTAATGAGCATCCTCAGCATTTTTATCAGTTGTGACAGTTTAGTACAAAATATGCTCTGCCCGTTATCTTGAAACTTCTCATATCAAAATGTCTGTGATTTCAAAGAAGCAGAACAAAAAATTCTTCTTTTTTATGTGCTGGAGCAGTGGGAATGACAGAACAAAGGCAGGTGACATTTTTACATACTTTTCAGGGTGCCAAAATATTTTACACAAAGGTCATCATTCTGTACTGAAGACGTGGTCCACAGCACATGCCAAGGGACCAAAATGCCACTGACCATGAGAAGTTTTGCTTGGTTAGCACCACCCTGGGAAGAAAATGGTTTTATATCAGCAGCAGTTCTGTGCTAAAATACACAAAAAGCACAAACAACAGCACTCAGAGTCTTTCATGCCGGGGTTTGAAAATCTCACCAGAGACAACTGCAGACATCAATAAGCATATGGGTCTTTTTCTTTGTACATATGTCTTGAAGACATATCTAAATATGGCCATGCATCATGAGAGCTTAGTAGTTAAATGCTGAGATTATTGACCTGGATCAATAAATAACTAAAGTATTAAAAGTTGATAGTGATAAACATCAGAAGGTTCAGAAAACAGGGCATGGAAAGAAAGGCTGGATATTGTTTAGTCTAAACAAGAAAATATTTAGGAAGATAAACCAGCAGTCTTCAAAGTGGAGAGTAGAAGAGAAAAGATTTGCTTCATCCAACAGAGGTTTGACTGGGTGGGTTTAGGTTCAGTTCAGAACAGTTCAGGTGGGAATAAGAAGCCCAGGGAAAGCTCAGCATCTCTCAGAAATGGCCCTGATGTCAGGTGGTCCTGCCCTCAGGCAGGGGATGGCACAGGTGAGCTCTCAAGGTCCTGTCCCAGCTGATTGTGGGATTGCACAGCCCCCTGAGCAGGAAGGGATTACAGGGAGTGCAGGGATTACAGGACATCCATCCATAGATGACATCCAGAGTGTACATCCTACCCAGGGGATGTGTAGCACTTGATGTGGGCTGAAGAGGATTCAGTTGTTGTCTGGATAATGACAATCAATCTACCAAAAGAAGGGAAAACACTGAGGGAAGTAACTGTGTAAAGAGCATGATTACTTGTGACTCATTTATTGGGGCCAGTCACATGCCCAACAAAGCTGTTCCCTGTGGAACCAGGTGGATGATCCTGCATCAATCCTTCATATGCAAAAGCATGAACCAGCCATAATACCTGCCTGGTCCTCATGGTCCTTAGCCCACCAGACAGTTTGGGACACAGAATGAGTGGGCCCAGAGCCAAATGTGTTTTAAAAAGAATCTCACTCCAAGGAAAATGCTTGAAAGGAAATACATTCATTTTTTTTTTTTTTTTTAAAGAGCCCACCTGCTGTGGGAAATTTAGGGTGGATATATGGAGGAAATTCTTTACTGTGAGGGTGGTGAGGCACTGGAATGGGTTTCCCAGAGAATTTGTGGATGCCCCATCCCTGGAGGTGTTCAAGCCAGGTTGGACAGGGCTCTGAGAAGCCCTGTGGAAGGTGTCCCTGCCCAGAGCAGGAGGCTGGAACTGGATGATCTTTAAGGTCCTGTCAAACCCAAACCATTTCATGATTCTGTGCATAGAGGAAGCAATGCTTCGAAAACCACTGTCTCTGCTCCAAACACCACGGGACACCTCTCATCTGGAGGGAAAAGACCAACCAGCCTCAGGTTAAACCCTCCTGAGGAAAAGCCTGTCTAGGCAGCTGCAAACTGAGAGCTCAATACGGCACTAAATGATACTTCTCCACGTCAGGTGATGGATTTTGATTCTTTCGCTTTTATCAGATTATGCTGAGTACATGAGAAAATAAAAGCAGAAAGGATGTTTCTTGTCTCATAAGCACAGTTCAGATAAGGATAAGAAGGGAAGTTGTGCTTCCCTTTCAAAAGGCAGTGGACTGAGGAGGTATTGTTATTCAGCTGCCAAGAGCTCTCTCCCTTATGTATAGACATCAGTGTTTGCGCTGAAATATTGTCTGATATCTTAATTGGAGGCCACTTTTCACACATGCCCATGGAGAAGCAAGGCACTGGTTCACTTCCTTGCAGGGACAAATCCTGTCCCAGGCCCTGGCAGAGGGATATTTTCTGCAAGGGGGTGCCACAGCTTTAACTCACACAGCCTCATACTCTGGCTGGCTCTGCTTCAAAGAGTTCCCTTTGTATTATCCAGGGTTGTTATGGAGTGAAAATTATCCCCTGTTCCAAAGTGCAACTTCCATCTCTTGGGATTTCCTGGATCAGAAGGGCTGGAGAAGTCAAACCTTCCTAAGTGAGGAGAGAACAAAACAAACCCAAAAGAGCCCCACTGAACTGTGAGCAGGCAAGTACAGCGAGGAACTCCCCAGTAAAGCATCCCACGGATTAAAAAAGGAGCTCTGAACTCATTACTGTGAAAGTGGTCACTGCAGTTGTATTTTTTTTTTAATGCTGTATCTATGATCCTAAAATTATCCAGCTGTGCTTATAGGAAAAGTAAAGGATTTTGTATTAACTGAGACCTTGGTATCTTCAGCTTACTCTTACTAACCTCACCATTCCAATTTTGCCTTTCAGCACACTCCTCCATAAAGATATGAAAAAAAATATTAATAACAAAATTTCTAGATCAGTAAAAAAAAAAAATCCCATATGTGCAGGAAATTTTCAATGGAAATCAGTTTGGCTTGGTGAGGGTAAAGCCATACATGCTTTAGAACGTTTCATCCACCTCAGTTCATGTCTGTACTTATCTAACTTGGGAAGTGGGCACCTTATAGCATCAATTGGCTGAAATTACTCAAATTTTTGATTTTTAGAAGCACTGAGATGCCACTCAAGAGGCAAATCCCCACCATAAACCTCTCGTCCACCCTGGGAGGGAGCTATACAAGCAGGTGTGCAGTTAAAACAGCAGTGTTACCATGGGATTCACTTGGTAAAATAAAATTCTGATAAATATTCCAGAATTGCATCAATAGCTCTGTGGCAGTAGTTAGGTAAAGCTACCAGTATGCAGTGGTTTGCCATATCACTTCTCTTTAAATTGATTAATTACTTTGACTACTTACTCTTGTGTCTCTGCCTGTCTGCTTTTCCCCCTGAAGAGTATAAAATGACATTTGTGATTGCTGCTGTTGGAGAATGAGATTCTTATTAGGAAAGCAATTGCTGCAGAAAAGATGATCAAGAAAAATTTTGCTGCTTTCTTCCATTTTTAATAAAACAAAATTATCCCTTTTTCATTCTGTCTTGACCTACCAAATGGCTGTTAAACACCTGCCAGGTGAAATGCTTTTTCCTTTCACGAGGAAAGGATTTCAACACTTAGTTCACCAATTCAGCTAATGTTTAATTCATTTCCTTGTCAGCTAGCTAGATTAAAAGAAAGAACATTTGTCAACAGGAGGGAGGCAACAAGAATCCAGCTTTGCACTCCAGTCCTAATTTACAAGAGCACCAAGTTCCCATTTCTGGATAAAACCTGTCTAGGGAGGAGGGAGGCCAAAGTTGAGATTGCAAACCATAAAGAAGCTACTGGAACACAGACATCGCTGATGATGGATCCTTTAGGCAAAGTCAAATTTATGATCTAGTTAAAATGGAATATCCTGGCATCTAATGTCATCACAGCACTAATGAGACAGATCTGTTGCAACAAACTGCCTTCTCCCGTGAAATACATGATTTTCTTTATTTCCTCTGCCTCAGCTTGCCTCTAGTTTTATGCCAGGCAGGGAGCAGGGGCTGAGCATGCTGCAGGTGAGGATTTTTCCCCAGGTGCTGTGCAGCATTTGTGCATTCACTACCACTGTAAAACAGCAGAAGGAACAGAAAACACAGTTCTGGGGGGAAAAAAAATAAACAGCAGACGTACGTGTTCTGCAAAGACCCGCAGAGAAAGGAGAAGGGTAGAGAAAAAACATGTTTTATTTCTCAGACATTTGTATTTCTTTCTGAGTCATGAGAAAAGCGGTGATTAATCACAGGCAGATGTCATGGAACGAGACACATAGCACAGGCTGTATGTGAAATGTAGACATTACCCATGGAATCACAAATCCCAGCTTTCCTAATTGGAGATTCCCTCCACCAAAATGGAGACTACACTGCAAGCGCTCATTTTCAGAGCCGTGACTTCTGTCGCAATAATTCAGAGTTTTGACAGCACTATAAAACGCTGAGAATATCTGGATTCTGGTTTATTCCTCATATGTCTACCCTTTCCAAAAATACATTGATTTTTATAGGTGTGACAAGCTGGTTCAATTCATCTCTATGGGAAGCAATCTTTCATATCTGTACATGAATTCTGGGAGATATTTTGAGCACACCAGAAAGGGTAACAAATGCAAAACTGCTGTAGGCTCACATAGCTGGCAGAATGACATCCAGGAAACTGCAGAAGTGCTGCAATCTCCACAATGTAATGACACTGCATCAGATAATGTACCACCTGATGGAAACTGCTAAAAATCATATGAAGGAAGCATAAGGGGAGGGAAAAAAAGCAAATATGTACAGGAATAAATACAATGACTGACCTTCTGTTTGCTTTCCTCTATTCCCCCCTCCCCAGCTGCTTTGATTTTAGTGTAGTCAAGTCTTTGTTGATATTGCAGCATGAAAATGAAAGTGGAAGGGGGGGAGATTAACCCTAAGAGGAAATAGGAACCTTTGCAGATCTCATTTATTCCGAGTTCTTCAAACTAATCCATTTGCAAGTCAATCTTATCAAAAAGGAGAGAGGTTCCTTATTGCTGTGTTCCAGGAAAAAGGGAAAAAACCTAAACCAGCTCACATTGAGCAGTGTCTCAGCCAGAGAAATTCAAATCCAGACTTTCCTCTCTGCATCCCCCTCAGCACTGTGGCTGGCTGCAGCTCCACGTTCTTTCCAAAGAAAGAACTCCATGTTTTTTCCAAAAGAACCTTTGGATTCAACTAAGCACTAAACATCTGAGCTCTAAATAAGAAAGAAGCTTGTGCACCCACCTAGATTCAACCTCTAACAGAAGTTTTGAAGACAAATAAATGAGTTCTTTTTAGTCTCTGGATTATAAATATCTTCCTACACCTCTATGCTTCCCCAAAATTAGGCCTAGGCTCAAAAACATTGTCTGTTCTGACCCCCACGCTTGCAGAATTTGCTGCTAATCCTTCCCCTCCAGCAGTACTGCCTCTAAAGCTAAAGCTTCATTATTTAATTATTTTCTAGCCCGTGAACACAGCCCTGAAAATGAAACGTGAATATAAACTCAGGCAGTGGCATTTCTGAGTCTGCAGCAGAATTGGGAAACGAGGCCGCATTGTTGTTGAGAACACAAAAAACAGTAATGATGAAATTGTGAAATGTTAACCTGAATCACAGTTTATATGTCATTAAGAGGAATTGAGCCATATGATTATTTATGGGCTTCTGGGAGGTGAAAAATCTAGGAAGGAAGGATGGTAGTGAAACGTGAGCTTTGCCAGAGCATCATGGATAACCAGTTCCCACAAAAGAGCACGAGTAAAATGCTGATCCAGGGCTTCTCCATGAGGGACAACCCAAAGCTCCATCTCTCCTGATTTTCAGGAGTCAGCAATGCATCATCAACAAACAAAAAACCCTTAGAGTGTTGACACTTGAAATCTGAAATCACAACACCAACTGACCACACAGGTACCTCATGGGACAAGGTGTTGCTACTCCCTCTCCTAAACAATTCCCCTCCACCCTCCCTTTTCTTTAAGGTAAAATAAACTGCTGGCAATATTCCACAGCTGAAAACCACACAATAAAGACACCTTTATGCAGGTCTTGGGCCCAGGGAGCTGCTTTCTCCCTTTCCTACCGGGATGCAGCAGCATTAAAAACAATGGCTCATGGGGCTGATATTCCACTGCCACCCAAGCAAGTCTTAATTGCTGCAAGGGCAATTCCTGCCAGCTTTTCACAACCAGGGCTGCTTCTGGCAGCTTCACTATGTTTATTTTTACACTACATCATTCACCTGTCTACCATCAGCTCCTCCTGTAATGAAATGCCCACCCAAATATTGGCTCATCAAAGAACATTAAGGATATCAATACACTGAACCTCATGGTCTTTCCCAGAGCCCTGAAAAATTATAAACTTCAAGAGGTGTCTGTGATCACTCAAGGAGGCTGTAAGGTTTAATTTTAGCTCTTCCTTTTTCCCTTTCAGGAGGGGGCAATTCATATTTTTTTTTAAAGTATATGAATAAACAAACTTGAGAGGAAAAGGTTGAGCATCCATCTGATGATAGTAAACCAATAATAGTAAACATGAAGCAGTAGTAAACCAGGAGTAACATTTTCTGCCTAAGCTCAGGGTTTTTCTTCTCTTCTGTAAGCACCAACCTCGTGTCATTTTGAATGATAGTTCTTTTTGTCTATTTTCCCCTCCAATCTAATACCTGTCACAACCATCACACCACCGAGAGTCTTCTCATAGGCTTTAGTTAACCCACTGATCCATGGAAAAGCAGAACCTGGAGCCTGCAGAAGCCTTTGCTTATAGCCTGCCCTTAAAAACTTAGGTTTGTGCATATTTTGGATCCTCCACTTGCTTTGCCTTTTGACGAAGAAAAAAAAAAATGAAGCACAAACTCAGCTGAGGTAGTGGGATAACAACATCTGAATTTTAACAGTGTTGAGTGATAAAATATCCCTGGAGACTGGAGACGGTGGGGGGAGGACTCAAAAGCATATCAAATTAAACATCTTCCAGTCCTCGGGGGCACAGTCGGGGGGGAGGGAGAAGCTGTCATCTCATTTCTCCAGCCAGTGCTGCCTGCAGATGCAGGTTAGGAAAGAGACCTTCTGAGGAGAGCAGGAACTCATTTCTTGAAATGCTCTTCCCCCAGATTCATCTGCCCTCTCTTTCTTAGTGCTTTTCATCAGCATTTTTTCCATTTTCATCATTTTTATAAGACCGATGTTTTGTGGGTTTCTTTTTTTTTTTATGAAGTCCTCTGAAATATTCATTCAAATACTTCCCAATAAAAACCCCAAATAACAGGCTTAATTAAGCAAAGGTCTTTCATCCCTCTTTTTTTTCCCCCCAAATAAACCATTGCATTCCTCCAATCATTAATTAAGATTAAATTTTAAAAATAAAAGCAATGGAGGCCTCAGAAGCTATCAATAATGAATTAGGGAATTAAATTGATCAGCTAGGGGTGGTACACGTGACAGCACAGGTGTCCTACCCTGGTGATCTGTCACACACTCTGATACCTCGTGTCATGTGTGGGGAGCTCTGAGGGTTGGAAAACACGGGTTCAGCTCCCAATTATGGGGCTGCAGGACAGCTACAGGCTATAGATTGTCTGCTTGTTAATTAAGTGGCAAAATGCAATTTCAGCCTCTGCCCAGCTTTGTACTGCCTGACCTTCCTTTTTCCTCCCTCTCTGGAAAATAAAATTAGTTCCCCTGGCAAGTGACACCGTTCACCTCCTCTAGGTTCTTCCCATCAACTTGATGTAGTGTTTTCCGCTGCACTACGACCACCATCCATAACTTTCAGCAAAGAAACAACCACGCAGCTGATTTATTTATTTTTTAAGGCAGTGAATGCAATGAAGCTTTCAGATTTTTTCCAGCTGCTCCAAGCTACACCAGCAATGTCCCCGTCTGTAACCCTTGCCAGGGGTGTACAAAATTCACCGCTCTTCCAGCATTATCCAAGTACCCAACTGGCACTGGGAACAGCATTCCTAGAAAACACAGCTTTGTGGAGAGATTAAATACAACTGGGGAAAAAGAAAAAGGCAGAAAAAATTAGCATCCATTAAGGGCTGCTCTGTTGCATGGGCCCCAAAAAGCCCTTGGCGTCTTCTGGTGGCGCCGGAGCGCAGCACCCGCTGCAGCCAGGGAATGCAGCTCAGTCACGTTGGGAGCACTGGCTGTGGGAGCAGGGGTGAGTGGAAAAGACAGACACAGAGGAGGGAAGGAGCCAAAGGAGTTTCTGGTACTCCTCAGAGGTCGGATTTGTGATTTCTCCCGGTCGCGGTTCTGGGCCGGGGCCGGGCGATGAGTCAGTGTTTGTCACTAACGGGGTTCTGCGGTGGGGACATCTGCAGCGCCGTGACAGCCTGTCACCACCAGCCAGGCAAGATGGCACTGCGGAGTTAATAAGTCTGGGAGACCGTAAACACAAAGAAACCAGAAATATAAAGGCCGATGAGAAATGTGAAGCGATAAATTACACAGCACAAAAATAGCATTTCTGCACCAGGAACTAGATTTGTTCTATGGGTTGGGTTTTTGTTGGTTTTTTCCCAAACTTTGCAAGCCTGTATTCTAGGGAAAACCCTTTAAATTGCTCTCAGATGCCCAAAAAGCTAAATAAAACCACACTCATAGCCCAGTGGCGTGATGCACTCATTCCTGCCTATGTCAACATTGAGATTTATAAAACAGGTTGTTCAGCCTGATAACAGCATGGGACATCCCCCATGCTGGGTTTGCCTCTCTGGGGATGGAGAGCCTCCTTCACAGACACTTTTGCAGGATGCCTGCCCCCCCATCTGGAAAAGGCAGAGCTGCTGTTTGCCTCACAGAAGCACAGAATCACTGAGGTTGGGAAAGACCTCCAAAATCATCGAGTCCAAACTGTGCCCGACGCTCACCTTGTCACCAGCCCAGAGCACTGAATGCCACATCCAGGCCTTTCTTGGACACCTCCAGGGATGGGGGCTTCAAACCTCCCTGGACAGCTCTTTCCAATGCTTGAGAACCCTTTCCATGAAGAAATTCATCCTGGTGTCCAACCTGAACCTCCCCTGGTGCATCTTGAGACCATTTCCTTTTGTCCTGTCCCTTGTTTCCTGGGAGAAGAGGCCAGGAGAAGGACACCTTTGGCTGGCTGCAGGGTGAGCTGGCCAAAGTGTGCACAGGCAACCAGCTCTAGAACAGAAAGCCCCAGAAGAAAGACAGATCTCTCCTTTTCTTAAGTAAACTGGTACAGTTCTGAATTGGATGAGAGAAGACAGATCCTGGGAAGGTCAGTGGGTCAGGACCTTGCTAGAAGGGCATTGCTGCAGGAGGAAATTGCGGAAGTAGACATTGGTAGGAAGTGGAAACTGGAAGCTGTCCTCACAACCTGGATTTGCTTTGACCAAGTGCTCTGTTGAGCTGGGCATCCCTGATGTACATCTCAGGCTGAGAGTGACATTAACTCCCTCATGTCCTGCCACTGCTCAGTGCTGCTCCCAGCTCAGAGGCCAGGCTGCAAACATCCTCTGCTCCCTTAGGCAGGGTGGCTATTGCAAGCCTTCCTCAGGTCTCCCAGAAGCACAGTGGCTATCCCATGCCATATTCCTGTTATTTGTAATAGCAGAGTTCTTGGCAGGGCATCACCATTTCATTATTTCATTTTTAATTTGTTTGGTAAAAGATAGCAGAACACGGCAAACACTGAAGAGAATTGCCTGAAATTTCAAACTTTTTTTTTTCCAGCACTATTTATCTATTTAAGGATTCATAGGCAAGTAAAAGCCTCCATTTAATGAGTAAATCAGAGTGCATCATTTGGCCCCTGGCAAAACAAGGCAGTTTGAATGCTTAGTCTATGTGGGTTTAGTTTCCTACTGTTTCCTTTGCAATTAAATGCTCACAGATGCAGCATCTCTTCCCTCCCTTCTTTCCCCAAACTGCTTTTAACCCAGTAACCTCTTTTCTTCTTCTTTTGACTGCCTCCACAGCTGGATTCTTTTTCGTGTTGGACATACCCACATTCGACACACCCACATTCTAGGGATATCCAGAAAAAATTAACCAATTAAGTCATGCAAAGCCCCGAGCATAGTTAACATTCATTTAGAGCATGAAAAGAGCAGCACACCTTTGTGGGACTTTGCCAATTACACGGTGTTTCAGCCAAATGCAAATCATGCCAGAATGAAAATTCCAAACCGTGCATTATGGTCATTTCTAAACCCTGTTAACTTAATTAACTCTTGGTTAAATGTGCACTGATCTCAGACGTAAAGCATGTTTGATGAGGTGTTTTTCATTAGGAAAAAGAAAGGATTTGCAATGTGCAAATCATTTGCAGCAAGAGAGAACACTCCCTCAAATTGTATCTAACTCACACCCAATTTGTGGTCAGTGAAGGTTTATTTTCTATTTGTACTTTGTTATGCTCTTGTCAGTTTTGCTTGGATCACAAAGCATCACTCGAGCAACTCTATCCATCAAATGGGGAAGATAATATCCTGCATTGTCAGTAGCATTTAAAAATGCAAGAGCAGGTAATATGAAAAATGATTAAACCATCCAACACCAGTTGTATTTAACCTGTGTTGCCCCTGCTAAATCCACACACTGAGTGCCTGCTTGGTGCCATTATTGGAGGCACAAGTCCAGATCCTCAGATCCCGCACCCAGTGGACAGACAGCCATTCCTAAAAACAAATAAATAGCAGGGAAGGGGCTTATTCTTAGCAGGGCTGTGGCATTTTTAGGGAACACAGACCCACACCAGAAATAACTAGAAGGTGCACTTCACTAGCTGCTAATAACTGTGTTGTTTGCAAATTGATGTTTATCTCAGCATACTTTGCTGTTTGTTGGTTGTTAAAAAAAAAAAAAAAAAAAGAAAGGAAAAAAACCACCAAAAAACAAACCTCATACCTAAATGTGATGCACACTAAGGCAGAGATTACAGTTGGCAATAGGAAAATAATCTGGCTGCCTCCCAAAGCAGGTGCCATAAAAATAAATTGTTATTGCCAGAGAAGACAGGCACTCCTGGCTGTAAAAAAAAAAAAAAAAAAGGTAATTAAATGAGGTAACAAATCTGCTCTGTCCTAGAACTGAGACAGCAGAGAGTTCTTGCCCCGCAGCATCCTGTGCACTGTAAGAGGCAGCTTCTAAAAATCACAGCTGGACGCAGCTGTCCTCCTTTCTCCACACAAAGTGAATTCTGAAGCATATTCTAGGCCAGCTGAAGGAGCCACATTAAACTGATATCACCCACATTTTGCACCCCTTACCTATGGCTGCAAAATAAACCACAGGTGAGTAACATCCTCTTAGAGGCACAGAGAGGCTTCCAGGGCACAGAGAGCACTGCACTGACACACTGAAAAACATGCAAACAGGGCACCCTGTGGCCATTCTCCTGTCATGAGGTATGGTAAAGAACAAGATGCCATGACAGGTCCAAAAATAACTTCCCTGAGTTAAACAGAGTTTTGGTGTCTGGCTGTGGGCTATATTTCCTGTCAGTTGCCAGCACAGTAACGTTTCCCAGCTTTCCTCAGTGTTAAGATGAGAGGAAATGCTCCCCTGCCACCCTCAGAAGAGAAACAGTCAGTCTCTGGAAGGCTACATCATCTCTGTCTTTTAGCATCAGCAAGTCCAGAGGAGCTCCAAAGGGCATTTTGATTTCTGTTTCTTCTTTGTGATTGCAGAGGTGGGCAGAGCAGTGCAGAAGCACTCCTGTGCTTATTCCTGCAGCAGTTTCCTTGGATGTGCAATCTGCTCCATCCCATCCCTTATTCCACCTCCGCATTCCCTGCTCACGAAGCCCCTGCACACAGAATTTCCCATGTGCCTGAATGACCACAGCCAGTTTATGCAGCACTTTGTGAACACGGAGCTACTTTTGTCACGCGAGCTGAAGCGCTACCTCTGCTGCTCCTCCCAAGCCTGCTCCTCCTCCTAACACCCCTCAGTTACCTTACTCTCTGGAAATATTGCTGTATTTTTAAACAACATCTATCTTGTCGAAAGTTAATCTTAATTTGCTTCTTAATAAAACAGACTAACATATCCCACCTTTCCTGCAACTCAGCACCAGCAGGTGTTTGCTCAGTATTCACCCATGACAATTTCTGCTGATACAACACACGTTCCTTCAAAGTAACCCTTTGAACCTGAATTGGACTACAAGCCTCATACACACGCTTTAATTTTGCATACTAGAAGATGCTTGGTTTAGCATGAAGCCAATTTGCATACTGATAGATCTCTTCTTCCCCTTCCGGTCACAATATGAAAAGTTAACACACTGCTGTCGTAATTCAGTGTACGTCAAATCTGATTCCTTTTGATGCATTCAGCCACCTACTGTCACTTTAATACATTTTCCCTGCACGTGCAGGCACACTGTTTCATGTGAAAACATTTACATTGGCACTCAATTCAGTTAATTTTTCCCTCAGAGCTGAAATATTCAAATAGAGGTGTATTCGTCTCTTCAAAAGAGTCAACATTTTCCAGTTAGGGAAATGGAGAAAGAGGAACTATTCCATTTTCACAACAATTGAGTCAGAAATAGTTTTACAGTGAAGCTGCGAAAGTTAATCAGTCATTTCTTTATCTTGTGTGAACATCTACTCAACTTAGGTGAAAACACATATCTCGTCAAAATTTACCACAGGAAAATAAGACATGGGAAAAGAAATTAAAGAGATGTGAGACGCACACACATCATGTACCAGAGCAGGGTAACTTCTCATTCAGTTCTGGTAGCAAACAATGAGAGTAAGGAGACAGAAAGAAAATGGCACTGAGATACCAAAGTTCGTGATGTTTATATACCGTATATCCCAGTCCCACACAAAACACACCTACAGCATTTCCTTCAGGAAGTTGGGGAGGACATTTATCTGCATCAAAACACCCATCTGACTCTTTAAAAAGTTGTGTTTTCCTCTTTGTGGTGTTTAATTGGTTCATTTGGCAACATAATTTAACTGCTTAGTGTTCCTCAACTTCCCTGGTACAAATGGTGACTTGTTGGCACCAGCCATGCTTTGCTGTGCAGGTGCTTGAAATTTCATTGCTGAGGCTAATTCTAACAGGAACCTCCTCAAAAAGTTGCCCAAGTAAATGGTGTGGGAGCCTTCCCACTCTATAACTCTGAATAAACGGAGAACAACAGCACAGGAAGGACATGGAGCTGTAGGAGCGAATCCAGAGGAGGCACCAGGATGGTCAGAGGGATGGAGCAGCTCTGCTGGGAGGCAAGGCTGGGAGAGCTGGCATTGTTCAGAATGGAAAAGGCTTTGGGGTGACCTCACTGTGGCTTGCAGGACCTGAAGGAGCTGACAAGAGAATGGAAAGAGACTATTTACGAGGGATGGAGTGATAGGACAAGGGGGAATGGCTTCACACTGACAGAAATTAGGGTTAGATTAGAAAATTTTTTTTCCTGTGAGGGTGGTGAGGCACTAGAACCAGTTTCCCAGAGAAGCTGGTGCTCTTCTGTCTCTGAAAGTGTCCAAGGCCAGGTTGGATGAGGCTCTGAGCAACCTGGGATAGTGGGAGCTGTCTCTGCCCATGGCAGGGGGTTGAAATGAGATGATCTTTAAAGTCCCTTCCAAACCAAGCCATTCTCTGACTCTATGACATGTACTATATAAATACATTTACAATACACTTTTCTGAATCACTTGCATGGCAAAAAAAGAAAAAAAATCCCATTAAAAGCAAACACAAAACACAACCAGCCCCCAAAACTGCAAAAAATAGAAAAGGATTCAAGGTATTAAGCACAAGGGCTGTTGTTCTCCTTTTGCAAAGCTTTCAAGACTGCACAGCCACTTAAAGGAGCACTGAGAGTTTTGTTTACCCAGATCTGCTTGCAGTGATTGCAGGACATGGGAAAAGAGTCGGCAAAGGCACAAAATGCTCATCCCAATTTTGTGTCCCCACTGGTGTTACCATTAAGGCTGAACCTGCAAGCAGAGAACAACACCCACACCAGCAGAGCACTGGGATCTGTCAGACTCGCTGCCACTGACTCACTGACGGATTTTGTTTCTCCCATTTCTGGGTCAGTGAGTTCTTACGTGTGGCCCTTTTCCAGGCAAGTATGAACTGCAGGAGACACTGCCTGTGGACCCAGTGTGCTTTAGCTGTAGGTGGAGGGACAGAACAGGATTTGGTGCTGAGCCTTTGTCATTAGCATTTATGCACACGCACATGTACTCGCCCTCCAAAGTTTCACCTTGGAGGAGAAAACATTCCCTTGGAGACAGAAAGGGTTAGGAAGCACAGAACGTCTCCTCATTATAATACTGACAAGTTCCTGGCCTTGAGCTCTATTCTTTCTTTTCACTAAGCATTTCCTATGGGTTTGAAAGGCAGAGGTAAAACTAAGTTTATGACATATTTGTGTGTGAATAGAACGTGTGAAAATGGAGTCTGAAAAACAGGAGTGGTCCCAGGATTTCACATATTCGTTAATAAACCATCTCCTCCAACTAAGGAGTCTCTATGGAATAATGCAAATATATCAGATTCCCTGAGTCACTTTCAGTTTATTTCTTCTGGGATTTTGGGGGCCTTTTTAACATTTTAAATGAGGTGTTTCAGCTTCACCCCTTGTCAAATCCCATGAATTTAGACAATACCTCATAAGCCTTTAAAGAATAATCAGAGATGTAATTGCAGTGTTTTGTTAAGTTACTTTTGTGATTGAAAAGGGGGCAGCGACTCAACTGCTCGGTGCTCCATAAAATCAAAGTTGGAAGAGACCTTTAGGATCATCCAGTTTCATTGTCACCCCAGCACCACCATCATCACCCCAAAACCATGTCCCCAAGGGCCACATCCAGACACCTCTGGAACACTGAAGACGGTGACTCCAGCTCTCTGGAGTTGGAGCTTATTCCAATGCCTGACCACTCTTTCACTGAAAATTTTTTTCTAATACCTAAACTGAACCTCCCCTGGTGCAATTTGAGGCCATTTCCTCTCATCCTTTCACTTGGGACACAGCAGAAGAGGCCAAGCCCCATCTCACTCCCCTCTGTTTTCAGGGAGTTGTGGAGAGCAGTGAGGTCTCCCCTGAGCCTCCTCTTCTCCAGATAAACACCCTGGGCTCCCTCAGTTCCTCCTCATAGGATGAGATGTTTTCCAGACCCTCCCCCAGCTCTGTTGCCTTTCTTTGGCCATAGGTTGCTCAATTCTGCTGTTTACAAAAGTGATCTGTTTTGCCTTTTTTTCTTCAGTGTTGATTTCTATAAGACTGACATCAGATGGGTAAAAGGCCCAAACAGAGGGAAAAATATTCAATCAGAGATGGTTTAACAGCACTTCTCAACCCAAGAACTTGCTAAACTGGCTGTAGCAACTCCTTAGAGTCATCAGGTTGTTCTCCCAAAGATGTGTTTGTTTAGACTTCCATCCTTTCTCTACTTCTTATTTGGCAAGAAATGACTCCACGAGGAAACAAAGTGAGAACAGTGCTGGACAAACACGGAGTATTTATACTCAGTCAGCAGGACATGGGCTGGTAAAGCTCTTGAGGCAAACTGCTGC
The DNA here is from genome assembly GCA_013397795.1 of Orthonyx spaldingii. Taxonomy (NCBI): domain Eukaryota; kingdom Metazoa; phylum Chordata; class Aves; order Passeriformes; family Orthonychidae; genus Orthonyx; species Orthonyx spaldingii. Next base: position 200,621 of record VZTJ01004773.1, read on the forward strand.
TCTGCTGCCCACCAGCAGAACCATGCTTTCTGTCAAAATAACACAGGAATTGATTTATTTTTAAGTCACCCTTTTCCATTTTACCATTTAGGTAGTAAATGATAATCATGGAATCATAGGATGGTTTAGGTTGGAAGGGACATTGAGGACCATCCAATTCCAAACCCCCTGCCACAGGCAGGGACACTTTCCACTAGACCAGGTTACTCAGAGCCACATCCAGCCTGGCCTTGGAGACCTCCAGGGACTGGGAGTCCACAAATGGGATTCAGTGAAACAAATGTAAAATGGGATTTCTCGTGTACTTTGAGTAGGACCAAGGGTGATGACAGAGCACAACAGCAGGACCCATCCCTGGGGCAGTCTTGTCCCTATTTTGTGCTTGGGATGTACCTGCTCTCCTCTCAGCTGTCCTATTTGGCTGGCCCTGGCCAAAATCATGCCCAAGAGCCCAGTGAGAACCAGGCAGTGTTTGCACAGTCAGCAAGGGACAGCCTGGCACTCCACCTCACCCCCTGCTCCTGTTTTATTTATCGGTGGAGATGTGGCCACTGAGCCCTATCTAACAACCATTTAAGTTGGCTGCAATCATTCTGCTCACTCTGATGCAACTTTGATTACATTAAGCAAACTGGAAAAAGGCCAGGTGGACTAGGAAACAGTCTTATTCTTGTTTTGAGAAAGCAATTAACCTACATAAGAACATTTCTCATGAACATTATCAGCATCTGACCTCACCTCTCCTATCACAGGGTGCAGGAATTTTGCCTCAGGGATTTTGGCATTGTCTCCACTACCCTTAGCTGTCCTAAACTTACCTTTTAGAAGGTTACCTGAGAGTGGACTGAGAGACAACAGAGTAGAGAAATGACCACTGTATTCCAATGTTTTCCAATGTTTATATCAGCCAAGGCTACCTTTGAGCTAGGAGACACTAAAAATTAAACAATTTTAAGCACTCTAACATTCAAGTCCATGGTTTCCAGATTGCATTGCACTTCCCTGAAATTAGCAAAGTTTTTCCTTAAGTGTTTACTTATTTCATGGTAAAATCATTCTTGAAAGCTAAACATTGTCTATGATAAGCAAAATAGATCCTGCTCTTTTATTTTTCACAGTGAGGTGCATTTGCAGGATGTCAGATTACCTGGGAGCTTTTTTTAACATTTTCATCTGAGCTCTAATTTGCCACAATCTTTTTGGCACAGAGATTGACTGAGATGATCTCAGCCATGATCTCACCAGTGCTGATTGTAGACTACTGATTTTGATACACCCGGGAACAGTTCAAGAACAAAAGCAGTTCCTTCCCTCCCAGGTTTGAAGTGGAAATGCAAAGTTAGTGTAGATCAAGAAAACCTTTTCATTGCAGAATAAATCAGTAGAGACACTTAAAGAGTCTCCTGAGGGAGGTGATTCTGCACCTCTGTTCCCTGGTGAGACTCCACCTGCAGGACTGCATCCAGTACCTCAGTCCAAGAAAAAACATGGACCTGTTGGAGCAGGTCCAGAGAAAGACTTGTAGTGATAGACATGAGATAATGGATTTAAACTAAAACATTCAGACTAGATATAAGGAAAACAGTTTTTATAAGGGTGATGAAACACTGGGACGTGCTGCCCAGAGAGATGGTGGATGCCCCATCCCTGGAACATTCAAGGTCAGGCTGGGTGGGACTTTGAGCAGCCTGACCTGGTTGAAGATGCCCTTGGTCATCGCAGGGTTCGACGAGATCACTTTGAAAGGTCTCTTCCAGTCTAAACCATTCTCTGATTTAATTTCTCAGCTCTTCCTGAGCACTGAGAACTTTGCAACCCTTGAGATCCAGGCCCTTTTGGGGCTGCAGGTGCTTTGCTGAACGTGTCAATTTCCAGCTTCTTTAGCAGTCACCACACATCACTCAGAGCAGGTGACTTCTGCTCCCTCCCTCCCCTCTCTGTCAGTTAGCACACACATTTGAAACTCTACTTAGCATTCCCTCTGGTTTTTCCCAAGCCACAGCATACATTGGTAAACAGTCCTTGGTGTTTGTAACCTGATCAGACACATCACAAATTTCAGTTGTCAGAATCCAAACGACAGCAGTTTTAACAAACACGGGGTAACACAGCCTTACACTACATCCCTATTTCTGATGGGAAATGCTCAGCATTCCCCACATAGTTCAAACAGTGAAGAGACCAAACAAGGGGATGAAAGAGCAGTAGTATAAAAACTAAAAAAAAAAAAAACCCCAACCCCAAAAAAACCCCGCCACAAACAAACAAAAAAGTAGAACTAGATTATGTTTTTTGTTTGACCTCAGAATAATTATACATTGAATGATTTAATTTCCAAAGCTCATGGACCCCTCTGCTTTAAAGGATTCGTTCAAAAAGTTGTTCCCTGTGAGTATTATCCAGGGTATGCAAGAGAGAGAGAGATGGGGCATTAATCCCACCTCAGGGTCATATACCACACTTACATTCCTGACACACCTGTCACAAGACAGCAACTTTTTATATGGAAAAGTCACATTGAGAACATATATATATAAATATATATTAATATATTTTTATATGCTTAATGAGGCTTAGCAGAAGAGAGAAACGGGGCAGAAACTCTACGCAGACCATTAAATATCTGAAAGACTCAATGGTCTGAAAAGAAATAGAGGGAAATGAGAGTGACAGCTGATCAAAGGGTAAAAAATATCAATTATAGAAATGATGCTTTGATCTCTGAAAGGTGAAAGTGTACAAAAATATGAACCGATCAAAATATCATAGGTATACCATGCCTTTTAAAAACAGATAAATAACTTTCTCATAAATTATCATGGTTTAATATAAATATTCAGGAAAGCAGTTATTAACACTCAGCATTGGTTTTGGGGAGTGGGGGGTTGTTAGCTTTTGTGTTTGCTTTTGTTTTTATAGAATCAGAGAATCATTAGGGTTGGAAGAGACCTTCACAATTATCCAGTCCCACCATCACCCCAGCACCACCATGGTCACCCCTAAATCACATCCCCAAGTGCCACTTGGGAGAGACTTCACCTAGAAACCACCTTGATCATCACCAAGAGGATAAACTTCAAGGAATGACTGGCTTCAGTCATCCCCTAGCCTAAAAGATTATTCTGAAATTTTTGTGACTGCTTTAACATACAACTCCTGGGTCAAGAAGAAATTATAGAAAGAAATTCAACTACTTAAAAAGCTGCCACAAGTCCAGAAATAAAACTCCTCCCTCAGAAACAGCAGTGGTTTTCTTCATTCTATCGATACATCCAAATCCAGGTAACTAAAGAAACAGATCTCAATTATTTTTAAGAGAAAAAGAATAAACAACAGGGCAGAAACTGGCAACATTTTCTATAAAATATATTCATCTTCCAGTGACAAATACTGATTTTTGACATCAAAATGGTCTGAGTTTGCAACCATCATGCTAGATTTTCCTCAAATTGAAGAATAAATAAACAAGGGATTTTAACATTGAACAAATTCAACACAAAAATTAATCTAAAAACTTTACCATTGAAGACTTTACAAATGAAAGAAACAAAGGAGCAAATTCTATCCCATATTGCTCGCTGTACCTTTTCAAGAACTGAAAAGAGTGTTCCATTTTCTACCTGGCTTTGTTTGAATTTTGCCAGTGAAATAAAATTTTTAAAAGCACTTTTTAAATGACCCTCAATCTTTTCCAAGGTCAGATGCCTACTATTCATCCATTCAGATTGAGAAAGGGAAGATTTGCCAGCCCTGTTCCTTGTGGGGAGCTGGACCAGGAGAATTCTAAAGGTCCTTTACTCCATTAATGATTCTGGGAATCTGTGAATAAAACTCCTGCCTCTTCAGAAATTGTTCCCAGCTATCTTAGTTGGGCATATGGTATCAATTACCATAATACTCCAGTTCTTTGCAATCTTTAATATATTTATTTTCACAATCCTTTTGAGAGGCAAGAAAGTCTATTATCGTTATTTTATAGATAGAGGACTCAGGTATCAAAATTTAAATGGTTTCTGTTAAACATTTCTATTCTATTCCTCGTGCAGGGATGCTGCATATATGTGAACATTTATGCACAAAATACTGAAAATATGCTTAAGTCCTCCTCTTGGGTAATTTCATTTTCATAATTTCCTACCTGATAACTGCAATAATTTCACAGGACTGAAAAGCTTCATTTTGGGCATTTTAATTCAAATACCTGAAAGAAACCCTTGAAACTTAGGTCAGGGCAGCATCTTGTGATTTGAAAACCTACCCTGGACTCAGCCAAAGCCAAGCAGTTAATTAAGCAGCATGATCATTTGAATGGCCTGGTAAATACACTGGCAAGTTGTAGACTGGCATCACCCTGGTATGAAATACAGGTTCATAACTCAGAGGGAGGAAATGAAGTATGAGTCCTTAGCCAGAGAATCAATGACAAATTACAATACAGAAGTTAAAAATTCCTTAAGAGTTCCAGTCATAAGGCTCATCTAAATAATTCTAGAATACCTCCTCAGGTTTGTGATCCCAAAAGAGTATTAGCAGGTCACCAAAGCAATAATGAAAGAAAAAAAAAAAAAAAAAGATAAAATATCTTATATGAAATAAAAAGATAAAATATCTTATTCAAAGAAAAAATACTTCAGTGCAATCACCTTCTTCTAAAATGGTGAGAGATTCAAGGCCCACAAAGCCCAGGACATTTCTGCATGGAAAGGGTGCTCAGGCCTTGGAAAGGGCTGCCCAGGGAGGTTTGGAGTCCCCGTCCCTGGAGGTGTCCCAGGAAGGCCTGGACGTGGCACTCAGAGCTCTGGGCTGGGGACAAGGTGGGGATGGGTCACAGCTTGGACTTGATGATCTTGGAGGTCTTTTCCAACCTCAATGATTCTGTGATTTAACCACAGATGTTTTGCACAGTTCTAGTAGTAGAAGCACATTTCATTTTAACACTCAGTGTCTAAACTTTTACTGCAAATACATCATAAAACAATGAAGTGGGAAATGTAAATGTGGACAGGTTAGCAGGGAAGAAGATCTACACTGAACCTGCACAAGCTCGGCAATATTTTCTCCTCTGGACTTATCCAAAACTTAATCACAACCCCTCACTATGTTTACATCCCCAGGAGCAATGTTCTTTTGCTTTAGCATATTCTGCTCTCTTTGTGGCAGATTTTAAAAAATTATTTTAAAGGAGGCACTCAGTGTGCTGCTGAGACTCCTTCCATCAAAGGTGGAACAACAGAGTTCTCCACAGAAAGGGTTCACTCCATTTCGTGTTCAATCTCCTGAGTAGTGTGAATTTCTTAACAGCTTTGAAGTGGGAAAAAATGCGATGTGATGTGTGTGTGTGTACAGATGATCCAAACAGTACAAAAACCAGCCAGGAAATCAATAAAGTAGCTTTTTAACAAATGCATTTCCAGCCGATCAAAAGAATCGCCTAACGGCTACATACGGCTGATCTAACACTCATTACATTATCATTTCAAGGAAACATCCTTTGCAGCTGAAAGGTGAAGTCTTTCTGTAATGAGCTCCTTCTGAGTCAGCAACAAGACCCCTTTTTGTGGCGCTGAGACAAAATAAATATGTGACAAACACCGGGGAGGAATTATTCTCTCCAAACAAATGTTTTTCTGCATGCAGGGGATGTGGCTTTGATTCGGTTTGCTGCTTGGAAGCGAGGAAACGTAAAGAGAAGGGGATCTTGAATGTAGGGTCTTCTCATTAAAAGAGGGACAATTTAATTAATCAGGGTTGCCCATGAGGGGTAGTGCAGTGGGTGGATACCACACACCTACCAAAGCCTCTCCATCACCTCCCTCCACAGCTGGACAGGGGAGAGAAAATACAACAAGGGTTCTTGAGTTGAGATGAGGACAGAGAGAGATCACTCACCAAATACCATCGTGGGCAACACAGACTTGTCTTGGGGATATGAATTGTATTTTTTACCAACAAAATCAGAGCTGGATAATGAGAAGTGAAATAAACCCTCAAAAACACCTTCCCCCCACCCTTTTCTCCTTCCCAGCTCTTCTTCTTTCCTCACAGCAGCACAGGGAAACGGGGAATAGGGGTTATGGACAGTTCATCACACATTGTTCCTGTCACTGCTCTCCACTATATCCCTCAAAAGATTCTCTTAAAGGAAAACCACTTCCTAAAAGTTCCTGCTGAGGAAACAAGCACCTGTTACAAATAACCACAACATGTTCAAAATTTTCTGGGAACTGGACTTTTTTTTTTTTTTTTCAAGCAATGACAGTGGCTTGAGGCCACCACATTGCCTCATAGTTCATTCTAAAGCAGCAAGGAAATTCAATATCCTCCAGCTGTCTTTGGATTTCACAATCAAATTACACTTTCAGTGGAAAGTGCTGGTTTCACAAAGTGTCACTGTCTCCAAACTCGTCAGTTCAAATCACCTGCAGCCGTTACCAAAATCTGTGCATTTGGGGTAGCCGTGGAGCATGATATGGGAGATAAAATTTTTGTAGAAAACCACATTACTCCCAAGAAAAAGGTACTATGGAAAACATAAGGCTCAGTCTCAGCCTCTCTCAATTTAGATCAATAACTTGGATTATCAGTAGTCCCCTAATGAATGCCATGGAAAAATATTTTATCAGCACAAGCGTATTCCCATAGGGGCCAGAGAGGGAACCAGGAAACCTTGTCCCTCACAATGCTTCAAGGGGAATCAGGAGAACCCTTCTCCATGGAGGGATTCATGACCCCTCAGAAGTAAGCCCATAACCAGCATTCATTTCTTCTGATATTCCAAGTCCTCACTGTTAATGTCTATGTCTAAAGCTCTTCAGCCCAGTCTTGCATGAAAAAAAGACCAGTCTTCTCACAGAAATCGCAAATCAGAAGGAAAAAGAAATCTCTTTAAATCTGTTCTTTTCCCCCCTCCCTTTTCTCTCCGAAAACTGACTTTTTCACAAGCACAGCTCTCCATTCCAACCTTCCCATCAGCTTCCAGTAGGAACTAGATGCTGTTTTCTGCTCTAGGACTATCAACCTCCATGTTTTTGTTGATATGTTGACATGACAGGCCAGCCTATTTCTTTTTCCAATCATCCCTTTTAAACCTTTCTTACTCCTTTTTTTAATTTTTTTTTTCAATTTCTTCCATTTTACCATCAGTCTTCAGCTGCCTCAAAGGGTTTCAGAGGATGCTGGAGGAAGAAGGTACTAGAAAAAATGTGAAGAAAGGCAGAGGAAGGAGGAAAAGTGTCAGTTTTGTAATGTCCTTAAGGCACAAGGCTTTTAACCAGCTGTGGACTGCAAAAATGAAGCAACAAACCCTCAAAATTTCCTCACATTCATAACAGGAAATTAATGTTGGGCCTCAAATTGTGCATGGAATTTGTTGTGGATCACAGGAAACTGAGGAAACTGAGGAAGATCCTTTGGCCACCAGGTATTTTGTTAGAAAATAGACTCAAAAAAACCCCAGAAGCTTTCACTTCCAATACTTACAATCAGAGGGGCAACCACTAAGACAATGCAGACCCTGCACTTTCCTTCCACATTTTATTCCTTTTTTGAAGTTTTTGAGTGAGGAATAGATCCACATCCCAAGCCCCCAGTTCAGGTTATTCTAAATGAGGTAATGGAAATTGTAATTTAGGTGCCACAACCTGCAAGGCTGGTAACTTTTCCATAAAGCTGACGACACTTCATGTAAAAGTTTATGTCCTTGCCTGCAGTACGAGATGCTGAAGCAGACTTTTGTTGCCTTCATTTTAGTCTTGCCTTGCCACAAAGAAAACTGTGCCTTTTATTATTTTGTAATTTATAGCACGGCCCTGCAATGCCTAAATACCTCCTTGATTTTTATTTCCTGACCTGTCCCTGGGGCACTTGAATATGCAAGAATTTTTACACTCTCATTTTCTTCTACAGACGGCAGCTAACATTAAAATATTAACAACTGAGTGAAATAACCAAAACCTTTACCATTTGACTCTCCAACTCCACCCTTCCCAAAAGCACAGCTAATTTATATGATAATTAAAAGGAAATTGCAAAATTTTGAGTTTCCCTGAAAGAGTCTCTGAGGTGAAAATATGGGCTAATACAATTTTTTGCAAGGATGAGAACAATAACTGTCTATTTTAACATACTTTGCTAAGATTGCAAGGGAGCTTTCTGTGGTTTTAGTAACTTAAAATCTATGAACGTGTTAAAGCCTTCAATGTATAGCAATAATTATTATAGTAAAGAAATTCTAAATATACAGATTGAACTGTGTTGTTTGACTGGTGAGACAAGTCTGTGATAAACACTGACTTCGAAGTAAAACTATAAATGCAGTATGAAATAAATAGCTCATTAATGAGGGACACATTGTTCTCAGAATGACTTTTCTCCTCTCATGCTGGATTTTTGGAAGGTGGACTTTTTTATTATTATTATTATTCAAACTTATAAACCAGTTGTCACACACTGAGTCACACTTCTTCCCTTCCAGGCACGGTTCTGAGCTTCCTGGACACATCTGCTGTTGACAAACACTGGGAAAGGTAAAGCAAACACGACTGAAAGCTTCTCTCTGCTGCTCCTTCTGCAGAGTGTTTGCTCTTCCCCCACTGACCAGCTGCCACCCTGCTCCATGCAGATGGCATCCCAGCTGCTGTGTGGCCACAATAAAAGGGGCACTTTACACCCAGCCCGACAGGTAACTCCTTATCAGCACCACAGAAAATGCACCTTCCCCTCCTGCTTTAAAATAAGGCTCCTCACACTGACTCAATATGAACTGCACAACAAACTCCTCCTGTAAAAACCCTCGTGGCAAGTCCATATAAATTTGCCAGGCCACCAAGTTTTCTGTGTCATGCTGAATTTTCATCCTATACTGATTTTTCTATTTTTTTTTTTTTACTCTAGTAAAGTATTTAAAGTGCATGTTAAAAGCATCTCTTCCTGGGTGACTTGTATGTACCCACCACATGATTTATTATTTCTTATTATTATTTCTAATTAAAAATCTGGCCTTCAAGGCCAGGTTGGATGGAGCTCTGAGCAATCTCATCCACTGGAAGGTTCCCTGCCCATGCCAGGGGGTTTGGAACTGGGTGATCTTTACAGTCCCTTCCAACCCAAACCCTTTTATATGGTTTTATGACTCTCTCATGTAATGTTGAATGGCAGCTGGGCAAAACCATGGCATGTGGTGCTTAAAGATCAACACTGTGATCAATGTGGGATCAAAATCAGTCTGAGGGAACAGAGGAGAGCAGAGAAGGAGAAGCACACTCTGATTTTCCTTGTGTATTTGCAGAGATGCTCCAAAGCCCATTTCAGTCTTTTTAATGCATGGACCACAGAGGCAGCACTGACATGAGCTCCCTCAAAGCACTTTTGTCTTCATAAAATTCCATCTTAACTTGAATTTCTGCCATTAAAATATGCAAAATTTAGGTGTCACTCGTTGAGAACTGGTGCTTCAAAATACTGTTTTGTCTCAGCATATGAAATTTGCCCTTTACTATAATAATTTTCTGGTTCACTTCACCACAATAAGATAATAAGCCCTGAAGGTGTTTGTAGATAGAAATCACTTACATTTTATTGGGATAAATAAGGAACATGAGAGTGTAGTTTCCAATAATAAGAGATGCCCAGAGATTGAGAGAATCATGAGCAAGAAAAGTTGCAAGGCAGAGATTTTGTAAAGAGTTTGGTAAAAGCAGCATTTCCTTCTCCATTGATGTACTAGTTAAAACAATTAATAAAGGTCAATATTTATGTACTGTATATATTTCACAATACTTTGCATTACTTGGAAATTAAAAGAATGCTCCACGTTTCTCGAAATCTGATTTGAACAAAGAAACATTTAATAGAGGCTTCATCTACAACAAATAAATCACCTCTTCAAAGGAAATTTTAGAGTTTAGAAAGGTGATAGAAGCCAAGCCATAAAAGTTACCTTCTCAGAATCAAAGCTACTTAATCTTGCCTTCATACAGGCCCACAAAAAGTAAATACCACCAAAATATGAACCTCAAAATGCTCCAAATTGTTCCTTTGTGCATGAGTGGTGTTGCTACCACCAACACCTGCTCATCCCCTTTTCCAATACGACCCCCCAAGCACACGGATTAGCAAAGGTAAATATGCAGCCTGCACTATTTCTGAAAGAGTTTTGTGCAAACAGGCTCTCTCTCCAGAGCACACAGGTATAAGTGCTCGATAAACACACCCACAGCTGCCACCAGCTCGGGGTGTACAAACAGACCAGTTTTAGAGTTTTTAACAGTCACCTAAGCAACCAGCGTAACACACTTCTGAAGCTGACAGTGCTCAAAGCTGCCCTTGCTGCTGCTTGGAATTAAACACCACGTGAGGCTCATTTAGCAGAGCACTTTCCCCTCAGAATTGCAGCTGCCAGAGCAAGGCAGGTGTGATGTGGTAAGGTGAGTACAAATCTGAAGTGTTACCTTCTGCCATCAGCTGGAGCCCTTCAGTGTTGCTTTAGTTACTGCAGGTTCATGCACTGAGCTGGGGGAAATTTGGCCACTGAGAATTGTGTTCTGTAATTTCCTGGTTGCCACGTCACCATCAGCCAGTATTTCTGCTGTATCCCCAAAACTCAGGCTTAGAGGTGAGGGTTTCAGAGGTGTTTCCAACAGGGGGTTCACCATTCAGGAGAAATTTGGGGCAGAGTGATTTATTGTGCCATTAATTTTGGCAAGACGAGGAATATTTATCTCTGCTCCCTTTATCTGCATCCAGTGAGGATGACAATGGGGAGGAGGGAAGGTGGCAATGTCTTCTGCCAAGACAGAATAACATAAATCAGGCAAGGTTATAGTTTCAGGAGATTCTCACCCCCAGTTGGGCTCAAATGACAGAAATCAAGAAGGTTTGATTGTTAACAGAATAACATCAACACTTCTGGCATACAGAGATTGCTGCTGCTTTCTCAGCTATGCTGCAATGACCTGTGTGTGGCCATTTAATTTGAATACAATCAAATACTTTTGATGGTGGGTGAAAGAGTAAAAAAAAAAAATCTACTTTATGTTCACAATATTTATTTAAAATTAAGTATTTCCTTAAAGTAAAAGCATCTGGGGTGCCGTGTCCAGCTCTGGCTCCTCAGCACAGCAGGGCCAGGAGCTCCTGGAGCGGGGCCGGCGGAGGCTGCGGAGCTGAGCAAGGGCCTGGAGCATCTCGGTGCCCAGGAAAGGCTGAGGGAGCTGGGGCTGCTCAGCCTGGAGAGGAGCCCCAGCTGAGAGGGGCCCTGAGCCCTGGGTGTCCCTGTGTGCAGGGAGGGCTCAGGGCAGGGCCCAGGCTCTGCTCCGGGGCCCAGCAGTGGCACCAGAGCCACGGGCAGGGCCTGAGCCCAGCAATTCCCTGCACAGGAGGCACAAATCCTGCCCTGGGCAGTGCCCAGCCCTGCACAGAGACCAGAGGGGCTGTGGGGTCTCCTCCCTGGGGATATTCCAGAGCCCTTTGGACACAGCCCTGTGCCCTGTGCTCTGGGATGGCCCTGCTGGAGCAGGGAGGTGGCACCAGAAGAGCCACTGTGGTCCCTTCCAACCTGACCCATCCCGTGATGATGTGAACGAAAGCAAAAATAAACCTCTTTCCTCTCTCCAACTTGCTTATCAAACCATGGCCAGGTAGGAATTGCTGATTTTTTCACACTGTTTCTGATCAGGATGCAAAAAATCCCAACAGGCAGATTTCCAAAGGAATTAGCTCTGCATGTACAACCCATTCAGTTCTACAACAAAAGATTGATTTCAAACAGTAGGCGTGGAAGGCTGTCCAAAGATTCTTGTGACACAACAATGCACCATAATGGCCCCGCACTATTTGTTTAATTCTTTTGCTCTGGGTCCCTGCTGGGGACTGTTCATTCATTTTTGCCTTGGTTCCTGTGCCCTACATAGCATCCACAGCAGCCACTCATCTGCAGCAATCCTGCTCGGAGTTTTTCTGGATTTTATGACAGCACTGCTTCAGATTAACTGCTCCCTATTCTTCTATGAGCCAGTTAATCACTGTACTGCTTGTTCTATTACTGGGTAATCAAAAAATTAACAGCAATCATCCTATAATGGCAATTCTGTGGCATTACATTAGTCAACTTCCTCTGTCCTGAGCTGCTCTTACACAAATTACTCCTTTTTTAATAATTTAATCTATTTTTTTATACTCTGAAGTATCTCTCACATTTTGATCCTGACCTATAATGATTAGTTCAGGTAAATTATTTTCATAGCTACTCACATTAAAGAAAAAAGATCTTCTCATATTGGAAGTGGTTTCTTCTACCTAGACAATTTCATTCCCATTAAAACTTTGTGTTGGGCACCCAGGTGCTTCTTTTGGTAATTGATTTTTTGGTAATTAAGCATATTTGCTTTCCTCAAAATTGTCTCAAGCACTCTTCAAGCAGTAATATGGAGCTTACCTTTGTAAAGCTTCTTCTGCCCACAGTTAATTCAGCAATGGGAAATTTCCCATAGTAAACAAGAGACTTGACATCAGTATTTCTAAACAGTTGCAGATAATTATATGACAGGCCCTAATTAGAACAACAGCATGACCTTCTGTGTGGGGGTGCCCACAGAACTACAACTGAATTCAATCAGAATTTCAAGAAGCCTGGTGACACGGAAACTTCCTTCCCATGTGATACAGGCACACTCCACATCCCTTGGGAAGTCTCAAACAAATTTGATGCTGCAGTAAAGTCATATGTTATGCTAATAAGAGGGCTACAGATGTTTTTCTTTTCTCAGTACCCCTCAATTGAGCAATTGGTGGCTCCAGACTCTTTCATAGCACACATGAAGAAAAAATCACAGTTGATTTTCCCAGGCAAGCAACCAAAATCCAGTAATCCAACCAAGGTGATCTGAGGATGCTAAATCACAGAGCCATAGAATGGTTTGGGTTGGAAGGGACCTGAAAGCCCATCCAGTGCCACCCCTGCCATGGCAGGGACACCTCCCACTGTCCCAGGCTGCTCCAAGCCCCAGTGTCCAACCTGGCCTTGGGCACTGCCAGGGATCCAGGGGCAGCCACAGCTTCTCTGGGCACCCTGTGCCAGGACCTCCCCAATCCCACAGTAAATAATTTCTTCCTAATACCTGACCTAAATTTCCCCTCTTTCAATTTGAAGCCATTCCCCTTTGTCCTGTCACTCCAGTTCCTGAGGCAGAGTCCCTCTCTGGCTTCCCTGTAGCACCTTCAGACACTGGGAGGCTGCTCTGAGGTGTTCACACAACCTTCTCTTCTCCAGGCTGGGCCAGCAAGCAGATTCACAGGGTTCAGGAAAGAGGGAATTTCAGGTCCTCTACCAAACACTAGAAAACAACCCAATACCTTGAAGTAAACACACATATCTGACCACCATGTTCTTGGTGCTCTTCCCATTTTACAAGGAAGGAATGAGGATGGCAGGCAACCCAAACTCACCTGTGACATTAAGATGTACCCCAAAAGGAGAGGAAGAGCTTCAGCTGAGTGCAGCACACACTAAAATCACTCACCGAGGGTGCAACTAAAAGGTTAAAAATCTCTGCTACTCAGCCCCTTAAAAATGCAAATCAATAACATCCCCACAGAAGTTACTGAAGGTAGTGATGGTTACTGGTTATTCTCCTCTACTGTTTCCTCTTGTTTAGAAGGTGTTGTGTGCTATTTGTTAAAAGAATTCATTGCATCAGGGAACATAATATATTTTTTCACATTTTTATTATGTTTTTTTCATCTTTTTTTGTGAATTAAGTAATTGAAGCATCCAGTCAACATGAATTTGAATTGTTTTTATCTCACTTAAAAACATGTTCATGTCTCTATGTGCAGAAATAGAGAACAGCTGCTTGACATGACATAGTTATGTGAGTGAGCATTTCAAGACAGACATGTCTTGGAAACCTGAAGAAGAGAAGGGACTTCAAGAAAAACCTTTCTGTGCTGCTCATTTTCATCGTGAGTAACCTTAAACCACCCTAAACTGAAGCAAATATGCTTTAATTCTTGTCAAATGTGATTGCTTTACTACTCAGTCTCTTATTAATGATGCAGAGTAGATGAAAGAATTTGCAAATGTTATTAAAAGCGAAGTTGAATTAAAAAATGAAAACTTCAGTGCAGGGAGGCACTTAATCCTGTACTGAGGGTCTACAGTGGATGTGGATGCTTCCCCAGGTCTGATTCTAAGTCCTGAGCAGCAGCACTTCTATTTTTTTCTGTTTAAATTGTACAAGAATTCCATGCAGAGAGAGAACACAGACCCTGCTGTATACCTGACAGCCATTTTCAAATTGCATTTAATGATATGACAAATGGTGTGTAATATCTGTGAGAATGACTTTAAAGGGTTTGCTCAGTAATCCCATTATCTTGATTAGGCTGCTATGATAAGCATCTTTAAAAATCTTATTTGCTCCTGGATTTTCCTTTGTAGTTTCATTGCACTTTGAATTGAATTGCATGCATCATCTTTCTGCCACAAGCCTCCTATTTTATTCTGGCAATTTTGGATGTTATTGCCCCCTTGCCATCCCCAGACGTGCACTTGCAGATTTCACTGCCTTGTTGGATGTGCTTTCCCCTAGGTCATTGCTGCATTAGGACAGATTCACTGCAGGAAAGAAATGGACACATTCGAGCTCTTCAAGCCTTAAAAAAAAAATGTGTTCTGTCTATGGTTGTGCAAAAATAAAACAAAATGAAGAGGTATCCTGGTGGTATTTCTCTCTAAGGACAGAGATTTTTAAATCCCCCGGGTAAGGGGTGTTCTCTATTTGTAATTCTCTATTTGTGTTGTAACCAGGTAATGCACAGCCGCATATCATTGTGTACCACACCCCTGAGGAATCATGGAATCACACAGGAGCTGGAGACCTTACAAGCCTTCCTCTGCAGGATCCTGACAGGAGCAGGTACGTGCTGACTGCAGAATTCATAGTGACAGAAAAAAACCAGAGTTTCCGCACACGAGCTATTTCAGCACCATGGCCAGCAGTGCCTCCGGAAGATCACTGTGACCTGGAAAAGGACAGGATTCCTTCTGAGGGCACCAGGGATGGGAAAACCTTCCCAAAAATGGACAGGCACACATCTGTGAGCACAACTACTCCAGAAGGCAGGGCCCAGAGGAAAGACTGGCGCTAATGAGTTGCTGTTGAGATCAGGGTGAGGAGCAGGGAGAGGACAAAAATATCAACTTACATCAAGTGGTGGAAGTGCACCATGAGACTGTTCATAATATCCCAGAATATCCTGACTGGCAAGGAACCCATAAGGATAATCACAAGCCAACTCCTGGACACCACGAGAATCCCACCTTGTGCCTGAAAGTGTTGCCTGGGTGTTTCTGAAAGCCAGCAAATAATTCCCCCAAAAAACCATCATGAATGAGGACCCTCAGAGGTCTTTTGAGGGCACGTGCACAAGACTGTGAGGTATGATTGATACAGAGGAAACTACAAGGAAAATGTTGGGAGAGGCAGAGGAGAGAAATCACCACAGGGAACACTCCTGGAAACTCTTAGGCTGCCACACGGGTCTGTGGTTATTTAGGATGCCACAGAGGAGGAAAATCTGCATCACACACAGACAGAAACCCTTTGGCATCTTCTTACCTACCTAGAAGGACAGTTGTGTGATTTTATCTTAGATTTTGAGATATTTAAATGTAGAGGAAATGCATGGAGATGCCAGTATAACTCTCTGGGAATAATCAGTCCCAGCAGAGATTCAGTCAGGGGGAAGTTTCTCAGCTGTTCTGCTGAGAGCAGTGAGCACCAGCCCTTTGCAAACTTGGGATCCAGGTGGCTGCTCCTCAGTGCCAAGCTCTTCTGGAACATCTGGTTCACAGGGTTGAGTTTCAGGGGAGGACCACTACGTACTTTGCAATCTTAGTTTCTAATTAAAAATGAGATTATGAAAAGTGGAAACACTACCAAAAAAAAAGCTAAATAAGAAAACACCTACAGAAGTACAGAAGTACTGGTGCCAAAGCAGTCTGCCCTGAAAACCCCTCTTGTTCTGATACATAACCATCACCACTCAGCCTCAGAGAGCTGAGAAAGATGATATTTCTAAGTTACACACAACTTCCCATGAGTGGTTTGCATTAAAACCAAGTCAGCAGCTGAGACGGGGATGACCTTTCGACTACAACCACTGCTCCCCTCACAAGTAATTTCTCTAGAGCTACATTTCCCTGCTTTATCTTAGCAGATGATACTATTGCTACTGCCAGTGCTACTCTAAAATTCCTTTTATCTATTTTTGAGCTGTTATGTGCCTAATAATTATAATGTAAATGTGCTTTCATAGCTACTGGGCAATTCTTGTTTTTTCTCTCTTCATAATAAATTACTGATATTAAATTACAAACAGCAGCCTGAGGCTGTAGAGTTGATACCCAGAGGCTATTAAAAACTTTCAACCTCATGCCTGACAACTGGGGAATTAAACAAACATCCTCACATATGTTACAGTTACAATAAAAGCCATCATTATCTTTGTATTGTAAAGGATGTTAACTACCCCACAAAGTTATTTTTCTTAAAATTTTATGAGGACGCAAAGCTACATTTTAGAGCTTTTACTTTTTGTTTTCATTACTGTATGGTTTGTAACGCCATCTCATCAGCCTGAAATTAAAAAAATATATGTTTTTGGTTTTTTACATTAGCAAATGAATATGCATTGCCTCCAAATTCCTCACTCTTCCTCAGTTTCCAGTAGTGCTAAAGGAGTGCAATAGTTATTTTCAAGGCTTTCTCCTTAGTGGATGATATCATAGACTTCTACTATCATTTTTATTTTTATTATTTCATACTGTTTTACTTAACCAGTGCAAGGAACCTGAGGTTGCATACAAATTTAAATCCGATTTATTTCTCATTCCCAAGTGATCAAGAATCTCTTCAAGTCGGAACAAAAACAAACACATTTCAAATGTCTAAAACATCGGGCAAGCTAATGGGCATAAAAATGCTTGTTATTAAAATAAATGCAACTTTCTTGGGCAAACAAAGCTGCAGCCTATAAATAGATTAACCCTGACAAATTAGGCAGGTGCAGGAAAGCTGCAGAGCCTGTGATGTAGCTCCTGAAAGCAAGAAAGGACTCATCTGATGGAGATAAGACAATTGTTTCATGCTTCCAAGCACTCTTAAAAAGCTGCTTGATTTGAAACCTACAGAGATGATTAAAAAGCACCTACCAGCCCTTTTTATCCTTATTTTCATGGGAATATAGAAATATAATGCCACAACATAATGTTCAATAGGAACACAGATTAAAGCCATGGTGTTTCTGGGCAGAACATTTTATTTATCCATAATGCCCCATCTTAGCAATTCACCAAAGTGTTTGAACACCTTTTTATTAAAAAATGACGTTTGTGAGGTACATCTATTTTGATTGGGTATTGGATATTTACACTGCTCTGCTGGACATTTAGACTGTAAATATTGGATGTTTACATTGCAAGCACAAAAATAGACCCTGAATATTAGAAAAGGTGGATTTTTTGTTCCTTCTCTGGAAGAACAGCTGTTCTCTGAGCCAAAACTACACAGGGACCTGAAAATCTGAGAGAAAAAATATCTGTCCTCTGTGACTCAATTTTCATCTCAGTTGCTGGGAGGAAGGGGGGGAGGGGAGGGGAAGACAAAACAACACGGGAGAGAATCATGGTTTAGATAGACAATAAAAATAAAGACTTTTACACAAATAATCCTTTTTGTAAGGAAATAGATTAGCTAAATGTAGTGGATATTACACATCTACGTAATGTTCACATTCTTCCTGACACTCTGCAGAGATGTGGGCATTCTCTTCTAGGTAAAGCATCACAACCAAAGAAGAAAAGGTCACAAACACCAAGTGGAGAAGAAACGATATTTGCAAGACTAATATGTGTGGTAAAAATAAGTGTGGTAAAAAAATTTCTGCCAAATGTGAGCTCATTTGGCAGAAAAACTTAAGTTTTTCCCCTTTTTTCTGTAGGAAGTGAATGAACCTACACTATTTGAAATATGAGCTATTCTTATGAAATAAAGGATTCTTAAAATGAGAATAAAGCAATTTCAATCTGTTAGGCCAAGAGAGAAAAATAAAAAACGCATGTGGTCAGAAGGAAAAGGGGTTATTTTTTCCCTTAATATTTCCCTAATACATTATTCCAAACATGTTAAGCTGCTTTCAAGAAATCTAGGTGACTCTAGAAAGATTATGCAAATAATTATTCCATTTCTGTTCTTTTTTTGGTGAAGTATCTCCACCATTTTTAATGTAGCAAAGTCCCAGCAGCCCGTATCTCTACCACACAGCTGGCAAGCATATCTAAAGGATTATGCATAATATGCATGTGAGCCCATGAAGCAAATGCATTTATTCGGGACCGAAAAGAAGGAGGAAAGCTTCAGTTCCCGAGCCACAGAGAAAAAGGGCTTAAATAAATTTCTGTTTCTCGTCCATCCTTTTCCTCAAATCCCAACCTCTTGCTACCAGCACCTCCATTTTCATGGCGAGGTTAAAAGCATCACCAAACCCATCCTGCTCCCTGCCAAGCCAGTGCAGACTTGAAAAGGCTTCTTTTTGGTGGATTCTGGGTGCTTTTTTTTCTCAAAACTAGATGGATGTACAGAATCCTTTCTTCCCTTCTCCTCCTTAGGTAAGCATTTGTCACTGACATTTGTGAGAGTTGCAGACTCCCATCAAGACAAGGCTGCTGTGGATACTGGCAGGTGCGAATACAAGAGAATAATTCATTCTCTTCAGACCTCTTCCTGGGCAAGAAAATGTGCAAATTCTCTTCTAAACCCAGGAGCTACACCTAAAGTAAAAAAAAAGAAGAAGAAACCAAAACCACAAAGGTGCTGCATTTTTGGTGATAGTTTATCCCAAACAATTAATACTTTGCATCACTCATCACTGTTTTAAGGACGATCCCTTCAATTTGGTGCCCAGACTTCTACTTTTATGACATTTAGTTTTGTTTAAGTGTTTCTCTTCATTGTCAGAAGTCCTTAAGGAATGTGAATGTGGGTGGGCACATCCCCCCCTTGAATCCCACTTTGGTAACAGCTGGGTTTAAAAGTTCAGGATTGAAAGTTCTCCAAGGAATCCTACATTAAGGAATAGCATCTAGCTGGACTTTTTGTCATATTTTCTATTGTCTGGCTGTCGGGATTCCCCACAGATTTTAGCCCACACCTTGTGCACCAGCAGTGCCACCAGCAAGAGAAAAATGAGTTTTTGTTTCAGGAACAAATTGAAACAGAGGGTTTTGAACTGCAGAGTTCATGTGCTGATAGCAATCAAGTCAAGACATTGTAATGCCTACAAACCTCCTCAGCTTCCAGAGGGGGTTTTGCCATCTGCAGTGAAATCCATGCTGCCACTGCTGGAACATCTGGTGTCCAACAGGGTGAGGGACATCCTAACTGCTCTGACTTAATGCCGAGCTGCTAAAGCAGGAGATTTCCCCACCTAAACCAGCACAGAGCTCACGTAGAGAAATGAATGTCACTGCTGCAATTCTGCATCGGGTTTTTCCAGTGTCTTATTTTATCATTTTCACCTGTGGCTTCACCCTGCTTCCCAGTACCAATACCCTAAAAAGACACCAAGTGGTTAAAAGGGTGCCTACAAGAGCCTGGCACACCCAATTTTTGCCCATTTGTGAGCCCCTAAATGTCACCCAGTAGAAGTGTGGATCCCATGCTGGGAATGCCAGTGTCCTGGCCAGTAAGTCTGCCTTGCCTTGCTGTCCTGCTCAGATCCCTCTGAGGTGTAATCCCACAAACTGCTTAGCTGGCAGCTCTGCTGTGCAGCTTTCTGAATCTCCCTCTGAGTTCTTGCTCTTTTCATTTACTTTAAGAAAAAATCCTGGCCAATAACAGTATCACCAGGCTTTTGAAATGACCAGACTGGGTCTG
This sequence comes from Orthonyx spaldingii, assembly GCA_013397795.1. Lineage (NCBI taxonomy): Eukaryota > Metazoa > Chordata > Aves > Passeriformes > Orthonychidae > Orthonyx > Orthonyx spaldingii. Next base: position 220,555 of record VZTJ01004773.1, read on the forward strand.
TTCTCAGGTGTTCACCTCCCACACTGAACTGCCCACTAAAACAAGTTAGTCAGCCCACCTGAGATCATCTGGTGGGTGAGAGGCTGGACATGCCCTGTCCATGGGTGCTGGAACCCAAAATCTCCCCATGCCCTGGGCTCATCCCCCAGTGTGGGCAGCAGGAAAGGAAGATTCTGCCCCCGTGCCGCTGTGCTCAGGTGAGACCCCACCTGCAGAGCTGCCCCAGCCCTGGGGCCCAGCACAGGGAGCACCTGGAGCTGCTGGAGAGAGCCCAGAGGAGGCACCAGGATGCTCAGAGGGATGGAGCAGCTCTGCTGGCAGGAAAGGCTGGGAGAGCTGGCATTGTTCAGCCTGGAGAGGAGGAGCTTTGGGGTGACCTCAGTGTGGCCTTGCAGGGCCTGAAGGAGCCCCAGGAAACATGGAGAGAGACAATTTCCAAGGGCTGGAGGGACAGGAAAAGGGAGAATGGCTTCCCACTGCCAGAAAGTAGGGTTAGATTGGATATTATATAAGAATTCTCTTCTGTGAGCATGGTGAGGCCCTGGCACAGGGTGCCCAGAGAAGCTGTGGCTGCCCCTGGATCCCTGGCAGTGTCCAAGGCCAGGTTGGACACTGGGGCTTGGAGCAGCCTGGGACAGTGGAATGTGTCCCTGCCATGGCAGGGGGTGGAATCAGATGATCTTTTAGGTCCCTTCCAACTCAAACAATTTTCTGCTTCTCTGATGACCCCAGAGCCCCTGTGAAAGGATGGATTCTGACACCCAACAGAGATGGCACATGGGATGTGCAACCACCTCTCAGTCACCTCAGGCACAGTCTGGCTCTAAGAGAGCCTGAGGAGGACACGTAAGGGTGGCTCAGCTCTCTCAGTGCTGAAGAGCAGGCTGAAGCACAGCCAGACCCTCATCTGACCCACTTGGAGATAATCAGATAAAGAAAAAGGAGCACAAAGTGAAGCAAGTCCTACTAACTCGTGGCTGTCATAACCTTTGCTTCCTCACAGGAATTACTTCCCTTGACCTCCCACCCACTTCAGAGCATTCGTTAACCTTCTTTAAATTAGAAATTATAATGTAGGCTTGGAGAAATAAGGGGGGAAAGCTAAAGAGATGATAATCCCTCTGAGACAGGAATCTCCAGCTGATAGAAGCAGACACTGATTCTGTCAGCCAAGGGTGTGACCTGGGACGCCAAAACTGAAAAGATGCTCCTACCAGAGGGGTTAATTCAGACAACTCTTCGAAAATGCAAATTTTCTGCTTTTTTTCTTGATTTCAAGCACAGCAGAGCAGGGGCTGTAATTAGAGAATGGGTAGTCGGCACTGTTCACCAGTTGTGCGTAAGCTTTAAACTAATAACTCAGCAATTAGAAGAAAAATGAGCAGTAATTACACACATTTTACTCACTGCTAGACAGATGGAACATTCTCTGCTCGTTATTGGCAAACTGTCACTGCGTTTATTTCATTTTTAGTGTTTACTGTTTGTTGTAGTTTGATTAGGAATAATTACAGGCTAGGAAAAATACGAAAGAAATGAACAGCCTTTTCATTTTCACATCCTTAAAGTGATACAGCCATTTCTTCCCCCGTTTTCTCCAAGATGAACATGCTCTCTGTTTAAAACTTCATTGAAATCAGGCTGCACCTTATGGGGCTGGGTGAGGAAGAGGAGTGAGGCAGTGCAGGAAAGGCCATCCTCTCCAGAACGGCTGATCAAACACTGCTGGGGTCACGGGCAGCTTCCCTGGTGGGCACTGCTCCATATTGCAAAGCTATTGCATAAATTGGTTCATATTTATTGCAGCTACAAGGCTTTAGTCAAAAGAGGCATCTGAGACGGATCCCAGCCTGCAGGGCAGGAGCTGCAGGGAACTATCAGTGCCCTTACCCCAGGTAAACAGGAAAACACAAGAGGCTGGAGGCAGGACCTTCATTCTTCCACCTTGCTGGAGTTTTCTTCCCCATCCCCTCCTACTTAATTCTGGATTTCTGAGCCTTTATTACTGAAGTCATGCCTTACTCCCAATCTTGGAGGACAGTTTGAGGGAAGGGAGTAGGTGGGTGTCACCTGTGCTTAGACTGAGCTGCAGAGCAAAGTATCCTACGTGGAATAGCAGGAACTTGGGAGAGATTTCTAAATGTTGAAGCTCTGAACCAGGGATAAAGACTTGTTGTTTTAATTCTATTAATGACAAGGTCTTTCTAAGCTCCTACCTGAAACACATAGAGAAAAACACCCCAGAGTGTGCAGGTCACAGCCCTTTTCTTGCCCAGTTCCAGCATCCCCGAGATCCTTGCACAGCCCCTGCCTGCCCTGCACCTGACTCCTGGATACCCCTGACAATGATTGGTTTTATAGAGCATTGGGGAGGGAAAAAAACGATATAAATGTTCCTTTCAGTGCCTGCTTCTGACATGTCAGACTGAACAGATCTTGTGACAAGGTGTTAGGGAGTGGGAGGTGGATCAAGCCTGCTTTGCCTCAGGAATCCATTCAGTGATTGTGTAAGGTCTCAAGGCCGAGGCCCAAACAACCACTGATGTGAAGATTTCCTCTGCTTTGCTTCAAATATTTCCAGCACAATTTTATTCATCAGCCTTCTAACCACCTCTGCCTTCTTTAACATTTAGGTTTTTTAAAAATAAAGGGTCAAAGAAACAAACCTGAACTAACAAAAGGATGACTGATTTCCCTATAAACATCATGGGACTTGAATGTTGTGGATGAGGTGCAGCACTGGTAAATTGATTTAAATTCACTGACACACATAACCCAACACCACTTGAAAGAATAACGATGCTAATAAAGTCCTAAGGAAATCCACATCAGTCCTGTTATGAAATCTGGCTGCAAGCAGATGGAGCAGCAGTGGATAATCTCCCATTTATGTAATGCCTTGGAAAAGTTTCCTGGCTTTATGGTGGGGTCTTTAGGGCAACAAAACTTTGGCATGACTCATAAATTCTGTGTTAGTCAGGATGGCTGGACAGCCTTATCATTGGGAAAGTTTTTCCACTTCCAGCCCCTTTTCCCTGGTGCAAAACTGCCAGGCACTGTATCCACCTCTCCTTCCACAATTCATAGCCAATGGTTTTCTCAGCAAGAGTAAATAAATGTTCTGTGATGCCACAATTAAACATGAATGAACTCTACAGCCCATGGCATCACTGGAAGCAGCATCTCAAGGACTGAAACATACCCTAGCTCTGAAATAGGTTTCCTTGTGGAAAAAAAAATATTATCTTTGAGTGCATATTATTTTTAAGACTTTTCTGAGTGCTCTTTAGTTATAGCTTCAAGTTTTTCTCCAGAATGATGAGCAGTGGATGCTTCTTCTATGCTGCCAGCTGAAAGAGCAAACAGCTCTACAAATCCTAGAGGTGGAGATGCTAAGGGGGAAAAAACACCACCACTACAGGAGCCAGGCAGAGGCCTCGATGGTTACAGCAGGAGAAGGTAACAAAATAGCAATGGCAAAGAAATGGAAAGCATGAAAAATGGCTGAAAGAGGCAACAATTGAGGCAATAATTGAGGACTTCACATGATGTAGCAAAATATTAACTGCAAGGCACTGGTGCCTTGGTGCATGAGGCAATTCCTACTTATGAGGCTGTTGTGGAAATTTCTGAAAAAGAAGGGTGTCTCATCAATCATGGAATCATAGAAAGAAAAGAAACACAGAATGGTCAGGATTGGAAGGGACCTTAAAGATCATCTGATTCTAAATCCCCGGCCAGGGACAGGGACATCTTCCACTATCCCAGGTTGCTCCAAGCTCCATCCAGCCTGGCCTTGGGCACTGCCAGGGATCCAGGGGCAGCCACAGCTTCTCTGGGCACCCTGTGCCAGGGCCTCACCATGCTCACAGAAGAGAATTCTTTTATAATATCCAATCTAACCCTACTTTCTGGCAGTGGGAAGCCATTCTCCCTTTTCCTGTCCCTCCAGCCCTTGGAAATTGTCTCTCTCCATGTTTCCTGGGGCTCCTTCAGGCCCTGCAAGGCCACACTGAGCTCACCCCAGAGCTTCTCTCCAGGCTGAACAATGCCAGCTCTCCCAGCCTTTCCTGCCAGCCGCGCTGCTCCATCCCTCTGCCCATCCTGGTGCCTCCTCTGGGCTCTCTCCAGCAGCTCCAGGTGCTCCCTGTGCTGGGCCCCAGGGCTGGGGCAGCTCTGCAGGTGGGGTCTCACCTGAGCACAGGGGCACAATCCCAATCCCTTTCCTGCTGCCCACGCTGGGGGATGAGCCCAGGACACAATTGGCTTTCTGGGCTGCAAACACACATGGCCAGCTCATGTCCAGCCTTTGTCTGGGTTATTTTTATCCAGCCTTAGTATGGAAGGCAATTTCAAGTAGGTGGGGAACTGCAAACCAGCTGGTTTTTATTATTTCTGAAGTTGGAACCAGCGTGACCCAACAGAGCTGAGACACCACACCAAGTCAAGCTTCTGTCCAGCAAACTGCAACTGGAAATTGTCCTTGCAATACATTCACTCCCTGAACACTTGGGAGCACACTCCTGCCAACCACAAGGTAAAGCACCAAGGTCAGGGCACTCTAGTTTTCTATCTTAAATTCATAATAACTCATAATTCATAATAAATCATTCTTTCCCTTTAGCTGGGCTCTGAAAGGAACAAAATAAAACCACTGTCAGTTTCACATTTCTCATTTTCTATAAAATTTGGAAAACAGCACTTTCCTCATGCTGACAGTAGAAAGAGAATTTCTGTCTCGTTGTAAAGCTGTGCTGTTAATGATATTTAATTACCCACGCTTAATTACACCTGGCACTCTCCATCTTTGGCTCCTAAGGATTTTCCTAGCTAGATGATTAATGTGCATGTAAGTGTGGAAAATTTCAAAGCTAGGGCTTAACCCTGGCACTAATGCATGGCAAACTCAAGCATCTGCACATCTATAGCTGGGCTCCAGTTCTTTGTTGCACTTTGTCAGTACAGAGGTACTTTGATAACACAGATACATTCCACAGAGGGGTAAAAAGAACTGTCCTGTGACATTTGCTTGAATCTTTTATTTTTTTCTCCCCTAATTAAAGTTTTGCACCAGGACACCAAGCAGAAGCACAGATTTTGGACAACTGTTAAGTGGATCTACACAGGGATGGTTAAAGGAAAATAATAATTTTTACAAATATGCTATAATAATCGAGTGCTGTAAATAGCATTCAATAAACCTGAAATAAGTATGACAAACTTCTTACCTGGCATACCTCAAAGGCATATCTTATATTTATTTTTTTTTTCAGATTATAACTCTCCAATTTCTATTCTATGTAGTAGTTTTGTAAATGGAGATTCCAAACGGAGATTCTCAGAGCATCAGAACCGGGCTCCATCAGGGTCTCCACAGGAGCCTGCATTATTAATTAAATGTTATACAACATTTGAATAGTATTCCTGAACGGCTTTCAGAGCAATTTTTAGAATATCCCACTTACATCCTGGAGGATAAATGTGAATGTTACAAGTACATAAGGAGTGACCTGTTTTGACCAGAGGTTTTTTGTTTTAAAGATGATACATGCAGGATGGAAATGTTTTTATATATATATGTATAGCAAAGTCAACAATAAGACAGTCTTAGTACAGAATTTTGCAACAATAGCACCGGGTCACATAACAAAGTTGAAATTTTATTCTAGAGTACAGATTTTGTTTTGAGTTACATGCGATTTGGGATGCTCAATTCTTGCATAAGAATAAATGAAATTTACATTCTAATGTTGCAATTCACCAAATGACCCAGAACAGTTTTATGGAGATCATTTTGTGTATGTTTAGAAAGAAAAAGGTGCCTAAAAGTACTTTGTTCTACTTCCATTCCATCTACACCTGCAGCAACAGTCACAGAATCCCACTGGCTAAAAAAACCATAAATGAATAAATAAATAAGCAAGCGGATTGAACCCAGCTGATAAATAAACTCTTGAGAAATAATCAACCTCTGTCTCTTTCCCTTTGAAGAATTTCAAAAATATCCAATACATTTCAGCTTCAAAAAGTGAAAAACTCCTCACTTACACTCTTATTAGAGAAGTTCCAGTCACAGTTTAGAGCTACATCATAACAAGGAGTGCTACAAATTGAAAAACCTGTGAGAAGTCAAAATTATTCCCTGGCAAATAGAATCAAAGAATCAAAAAGGTTGGAAAAGCCCCCCAAGACCATCAAGTCCAAGCTGTGCCCAATTCCCACCTTGTCCCCAGCCCAGAGCTCTGAGTGCCACCTCCAGGCCTTCCTGGGACACCTCCAGGGATGGGGACTCCAAACCTCCCTGGGCAGCTCCTGCCAATGCCTAAGAACCCTTTCCATTCAGAAATTCTTCCTAACACAAACTTTCAAAATGTGATTGCTTAACTTAAACCCAAACATGTGGAAAAGTGCTTTAAACAGCATGAAAAGCTGGTTGAAGAGGAGTTTGTCAGGAAGAAAAGCAGGACCAGAGAAAACAGGAGGTCATAGATGAAATAAAATTTACAAAGCAGGTTTACTTCAGCAGAAGCATAACTCAATTAAATTTCTCTTTGCTCTTCTAAGCAAAACCCACACGGGCTCAGAGCAGGTATTTATGAGGTGGTTATTGCTGACTGTGCTAGAACACCAACTTCTTTGCTGAGCAAACTAAACAAATTGTTGCTCCAATATTAAAGCATATATTCCCTTTCCCACTTCTGACTCAGCTTTGAGTGAAATCATTTCTCCAGTTACTAAAGAGGCAGAAGAACAATGCAATTTCACTGCCAGCTTCTTTCAAACATCGATCCAAGGCGACTCCATTAATGGGTTGTTTTATTAATGTGCTTTGTCAACTTTATTAACCACTATTCATAAGGACTTTGTTCTAAGGGTTTTCCTCTCAAAATTAAAATTAAGTCAATGAGAGGAAATGCGTCCCACAGTTATTTGTTCATTTTATAAACAAAGGTGATTATTAAAAAGCTTTTGGAAGATACAGAAACTCAACTTTTCCTCAGTGATTTTCCTTGGTGCCAAGATACATCAGGTTGGTTAGATTTGCTTGGGTTCATCCTCGTTCTATGACTTGGGGATGAAAAATCGGACATGAGTCAGCAATGTGCTCTTCCAGCCAAGAAAGCCAATTGTATCCTGGGCTACATCAAAAGCAGGGTGGCCTGCAAGTCAAGGGAGATGAATTTCTCCCTCTGCTCCACTCTCCTAAGACCCCACCACGTCTGGAGTCCCCAGAAGAATGGCATGAACCTGTTGGGTCAGGTCCAGAGGGGGACCACAAAAATGCTCAGAATGTTGGAGGACTTTTCCTTTGAGTAAAGGCAGAGATAGTTGGGGTGGCTCAGCCTGGAGAAGAGAAGGCTTTGGGGAAACATTACTGCTTCTAAGGTTGCATGGAAAATATGGAGACTTTTCACCAGGACCCATAGAAAGCAAGGAGCAATAATTTAAAACTGAAAGACGTTAGACCTAGACTGGACATAAGGAAGAAATTTTTTTTTACTATAAGAGTGGTGAGACACTGAAAGAAATTGTCCAGAGAATCTGTGGCTGCCCCATCCCTGGAAGTGTTCACGACCAGCTTGGATAGGGCTTGGAGAAACCTGGTCTAGAGAGAGATGTCCCTTTCCATGGCAGGGAGGTTGCACTTTAATGGCCCCTTGCAACCCAAACCAAATCAATACAAAAGAGTAAAAATCCTTTTTGAAGAAATTCACAAACTCCTTGGAGATCTGGATAAGACTTTGGAATGCCTTGCTGGTGGAGGAAAATGTCATTCTTTTATATTTGTTTCTCCCACTTTATGCAGAGGAATTAAAGAAGACCTTACCTCTCAGAACGGGTAAATAATTCCAAGTGCTAAAACAAGCCCCTCAGTTTTGTTTTACAGGTAAAAGAGGGTCATTACTGATAATCTTAACTTTTAAGAATTCTGTTGGTCATCCCAAATAAAAGCCTTAACCCTGAATATTTCAACACACAGTTTAGAAGCTGGCTTGTAAAGGGTTTCAACAGCTTTAGACTCAGACTGTGCTGCACGTGTCTGCAGCAGTTCTTGCACTAGTACATCTAAATGCCTCTGCTGTGTTTAAAAAGAGTCGTTAATAACAGGAACATTGCTGGAAGCTGAAGTGGAAAGACAATTGAGCTGAATCTTATTTGCCACTCCAGGTGGATATATCATACAATCCCAGAATGGTTTGGGTTGGAAGGGACCTTAAACATCATCCAGTTCCAACCCCTGCCATGGGCAGAGACACCTTCCACTGTCCCAGGTGGCTCCAAGCCCCAGTGTCCAACCTGGCCTTGGACACTTCCAGGGATGACGCAGCCACAGCTCCTCTGGGCAAATACATCTTTTATCTTTTGGGTTTTTTCCCCTCAAGGAAACCAAATCCTTTCAGTTGAAGTGTGTATATGAGTGAAGGGTAACTTTTAGCAGAGAGTTCAATTAGTCCAGGGTGCAAGTGCAAGTGACCTCCTTGTGAATCAATGGCAGTGTTTAACTAACAAAAAATAGGATGGAATTCTGGCCCCACTGAAGTCAGAGGACATTTACAACTTACTTCCATTTCCAGACCTAAAAGGAAAAAGCTCACACCTGCCCTACTGAGATGATAACTTCGTTTCCTTCATGCCTATACAGATAATTTTTCTCTCTTACACCACACACAGAAACTCTGGGGTTTGCCTGTTCCCATCATCCTTTCCCTTGAGCACTGACCACTGCAGACGTTCCCTGCAGCTCAGGAGAGAGTGTGAGGGGACACTTCTGCCTCCTCACACCCACTTGCTGCCTGACCAGTTCTACTCACCGCAGGTCAATTATTCAGTACAGCTCCATCAGCAGGCTCCAATTCTTATTAACAAGAGGAACAAAATGAAAATCGTTGCCAACTTATTCTACAGCTTCTTTAGAAAATTCATTCATATTTAAAAATGCGCAGTGTGAAGTCAAACCAAGGAGAAAAACAAACCCCCCGAAAAATAAGTTTTGCAGAGGCTGTGTCACTGCTGAGGGAGAGGGAAGGTTAGCAAAGGAAAACTGCTTTTTAACTCCAGTTTTTTCAATATGAGAAAAGTCTCTGATAGAGCTGACAAATGGAAAACAAATTTTCACCAAGTATAACCATTTAATAAGCTTTCCTTCATGAAGTATTAATCCATCTGCTTCCTCTGACCATTTTTAACGTTTTTCCCCCTTTTTGTCTTCCACCTAGAGCCTTGGTAATGGTGAGGACAAAAGAGGTGCTAAACAGTGATGAAGGCAGCAGTGAATGTTTGCTTTTATGGCCTGCAAAAATTCTCCATGGGTAAATTTTGAAAAAGGCATAGATTACACTAATAGGTGTCACACAGGAAAAAAAAAATAGGGAGCAGGAAAAATTACTAAAGAAAGGATATAATTTTACCAGCTAGATGACTGGATGAAGGTGAACGTTAAACTGAACAGATGCTGCCTTGCCAAGTGACTCTTGTAACAGCTGCTCTAAACCAGACACCACCAGAACAGCGAATATAAAGTTATTCATGTTACTAATTGTACTGTGGCACATATTGCACCATTGTTCTGTCAGGTTCCTGCAGAAATTTCTGACAAATGCACTACTTACACTTTTCTGCCAGCTAGTAGCATTTTAACATGCCATTCTCTGGGAAAAAAAAAAAAAAAGTCAAAATCTAAGGTATTTTGAAAAACTTGCTTCATTATGAACTGGTCCACTGTCACACACAAGAGCATTTCATTCCCCTGGCTGCTGTGAGAAAAGTAAAAGAAATAATTAGACACAGGGAGAAAAAAATGTAGAACAGAGGCATTTTTCATTCCACTTATTAGTAGCTAGAACATTCCTGACAGGAGCAGGCAGAAATCCCAAGGAGAAATCAGCCACAGGGAGGTGGCCAACATTTTCAGAAACATCCTCCTACCTTGCACCTGAGAGATAGAGGCTGGCACCCAGCAAGCTTTTCAAAACAGCTGGAGGTCACAAATGCACTTGTGTCCCCTTTATTTAACTCCTTTCCTAAAGGTCAGAGAGAAGACCAGGGGAAAAGTCAGGAGCTGAACTCAGATCTTTTGAGTTGATCTGGACCCAGGGATGACTCCTGGTACATTCTCCCTGCGATCAGCATTACACTGCTAAGAAATAGAGCTGAGCATTAAAGGTCATTGTTTTGGTGGGATTATGAGCAGAAGTGTTCTTAGATAAAGAAAAACCACTCCCCACTTCTGCCCTGGAGTCCAAGAAGCAACCTGAGGAGTGAAATTTCGAGCATGATTAAATGAACTAAGGCCCTTTGTCACAGAGGCAGCATCTATTCCAGCAAGAGCCAAAGAAGGTTTCTGCTGATTCATTTGCTGCCTATCAAGGCTGAATTATGAGCCTTGTCTCAGAAAAAAAAAAAAAAAAGAAATTATCATCAGATGTTTTTTCATGGAGATTTTTCGTGAAGATATATATGTATCTATTTAGCTCATTTGCTCTTCAAGGTTAAAATAGAATAATTGTGGATGAACAAATATTTCCCCTGGCAAGCACAAACAGAATTTCAGTCACAATTTCTGTGCAGAAGAGTTGGAAGGCAAGGTCAGAGTCATGCTCAAATTGAGATTTGAAATCTCTGATTTCACAGTGTCCTTCTTTATACAGGAAGGCTTTAGAAACGTTCATAACCACAACTTTTGTGGGTGGCTTCACAGCTTTGTTGCCAAAACTCATCAACTGGCACAGGTGAGCTAATTTGGGGTGTAAGGGGTAAAAGAGCAAAGATGATTCCCCATGGGTTATGCTGCTGTCAATTGATTTGGTACAATTGCAATTTAAAAAAAAAAAAAATATTGCAACTAAATTTGAAAGCACAGAGCAGATCTAAAGCAGATCAAGCTGGTGAGGTATCACAACTTTTTCAGGCCTTAACAGAAAAATGAAAGCAAGGTGTTATTCTTGATTCAGCAAAGCCACACAGTAGCTGTTTACCTGGTATTTCTAAATGTTCTAAATGTTCACAGTGTTCTCTGTCCATCATTTGGAAATGATGGTATGTTAATGCTTACCTGGTAAATATGACATGTCTGGGTAAATACAAAGGTGTGGCTAAAGACACAGAGACAGCCAAGCTAAACAAAGTCCATTTGAAAGGGCAAAGTGTATTCCATATTTTACACAGGGCTGTGGATAAGTAGAAAGGTTGACATCAGATAAAGATGCAAAGCTGGGAGAGGATTCTGAGCTTCAAAGGCAATGAGTGCCTGGGAAATTGAACACAGAGACTGGATTATATAGTTGAGGACTCAGCTGAGCAGTCCACAGAATTGGAAAATTGTCTTTCTTTTGATTATTGGTGTATGTGTCTGATTTAATAAAAGGAATCTGGATGATGCATAGAATAGAAGCCTCCTTGCACTCCCTATCCAGAACAGAATAAATCAGCTTTCAAATATATTTCATATGGAAAGAGTTGAGCAAGACAGACAAGGTTAAGTGAAGGAAAAAAAAAAAAAGGGCAGACTATCAGGTAAATAACACACACTGACTGAAGTGATGGCAGAAAATAGGAGTGTTGTGGATTTATGGGTGGATTTATGGAAGTATTTGTCAGCAAGAGTGAATCTGGTTGACTTCCCAGAAATACCCAAACACAAATAGGAGATCAGTTAAACTGCTCACAGAAAACCTGCTCACATTAAAATCCCATCAGGCGCAATTATTTGTGCTCCCATTATCCCAGGCACAGGAAAAGGTGAAACAGAAAGGACTTAGTACCACATATGCAAATACAGGGATATGCAAGCCATGTTCTCTGCAAGAACCTTCAACATTTTATCTGAGTCTGCTCTATCTACACTGTCCTGATATGTCTTCCCAAGATTCAAACCCCATTCTTCACGTCATGCACTTCATCCCCTCCCCACTGCACACTCCAAAGAAGTTGCAGAATCCTCCCTCCCACCTGGCTGTTACACCTCCCTGCTCTCCTTTTATCTCTTATTGTGTCCTTTGGCATCTTAAAATCTCTGTGCCAGTCCTCTGATGGTGGCAGATGAGAGCCACAGGCCACTACCCCACATTTCCGTGGCTCATGAGCTGTTGTCACCTCCCTCAGACCATCAGAGTTTATATCTTACCAAGAATGTCACAAGACACCAGATGGAGTTATGATTCCAGTGGTGGCATCTGAAGAACAGAAGAGTTGTCATCTAAACCTATCAATTCAGTGCTAATGAATCCCCATCAGTACACATGAACTTCCCTCAAAGGCTTTATATTTAAACTCTTAACGTGAGGCTGTTCGAGGACAACAGTTTAAATTCAGGTCTACAAGCACATCCAAAGCTCGTATCACAGTGACCTCATGTTTTTAATTGGTAATGCAATGACAAAAAGGTTTGGCACAGTGAATATAAACTGAATGAGGATCCATTTTGTTTAGAGGCTGTGCAGCCCTTTTTTAGGTCTTTGAGAGTTAATTATGCATTCCTAACACTGAGCAGCACAAAATGTTCTTTAGTGCACTGCAGAGATCTGCTGGGGTTGTAACCAGATCACAGGAGCTGTTCAGTTTCAAACTCCATGGCAATGTGTTGGGGACGTGCCACACTGGAGGTGTGGTTGGGAAGGAACTGAAAGGAAAACTGCTTTTTGCTCCCTGATCTGAGGTGCTGCAAAACGTCTGTAAAAGCTCTCTAGTCCCCTCCAAAGAGATTCCAAATACTTTGGAAAATTCCACAAGAATAAGATCTGCTTTTGGCTTGTGATCTATTCCCCCCCAGCCTAAATTTTATTTTTAGAAGAACTAAGCTGTCTCCATGCTATATCAAGCCTGCTTATCCAACTCTTCTGTTTTGATGGATGGATTTAGGTCTATGTGACTAAACGTTGCCCCTGTCTGTCCAAGGAAGAAGGAAAATAACATAATTTACGTACATGAGGTGACGCAAAGTGTCACTTTCACATACCAAGTTTTGTAAGAGCTCAGTGCATATTTGTATGCTGAATTTAATAAATATCAGGAAATGTGGAAAGCTCTGGACCTGAATTACATAATTGGCCTAAATGGTTTGCCAAAACCCCCAAATTCCTCAATATTCTAACGAAATTATAGTGCTGCTATTTGCAACAATCATGTTTCATTTATTCCCTTATTCCTTCAGGTATAATGTCTGCTTTCTTTAAATCATCACCCTAAAAAAATACCCCAAAAACCCCAACCAAACAGCAGCAACAAACCAAACAAAACAAAAATCACAAAAATAAACCCATAACCATCTGTGACACATGGAAAATATCTCCATTAAGCTATAGGTTCAAAAGTTCAGCAGCTATGAAGTCAATCTATTTATTTATTTCACTGCTATTCTGAACTGCATCCACAACTACTGACTGTCCAAGCCAGTTAGATCAAACTCAGGCCACTGCATGGTGTCCTCATGCTGTTTATCAACCAAAAAACCATTGTTTTGGGGTTATTTTTAATCACTTTCACTTTCATTTTTGCATAAGCTTGTTTCTGCTTTATGTCCCAGCGATGTCACCAGTGCCTTCGGCTCCACAACTCATTGATACCTCTGCATTTCTGTTTTCCAAAGTTTCTGGGTACTCCCCAATGTGCGCTGAGCAAAAAGCAATTGTCACTTATTCTATCAGTCCCTGGGCTGTCAAACAATGCATGATTTTTTTTTAATACCTCCTCAAGCTGACAAGATTGAACTAAATTGCATTATTATGTACTTCAGTGCAAAAAGATGGCCTGAACAAATCCTGCAGTTTCCTGCACACACTTTTCAGAGCGCAGGGCAATTTAGTTTTGCAATATTGCCACCATCAATTGCCTGGGTTCTTTTGGTTTGGTTTGGTTTTTTGCAGCATGATTGCTTTAGGAGAGTTAATTGTGATATTAAATATGGTCTTTCTGCCTGCCTGTCCTCAGGGGAAAGAAAAGTCAAGAATGAAGCATGGAATTACAATCAAGCCTGACACATGTACGGAGCATGACCTTCTCTGGGCTCTCAGACATTGTGACTTCCCAAGCCAAAGAGAGACAGCAAAGTGTAAAGGCAAATATAAGCAGTGTGGAATATGTTTGATCACAACTCAGTAAAAAAACCATTTTCCTACAAATATCTCTGAAAAGAACAAAATTATTACTCTCCAAAGACAGGGCAAATTAGCTGCAGGATGGGACAACACATGAATGCTGTAACAGTCTGCAGAGTTAATTCTGAATTCCAACTTGCATGCAGGAATCCCTGTCTGATAAGGATATTTCAGAAGTAGGCAGCACTTCTGAAATCCAGTTTAGAATTTACCATCAGAGAAGCAGAATGAGGGGGAGAGTCTCGGCTCCACCCCTCCAGAACACTGGTGCACACCACAAAAAGAACTGGTTTTAATATAGAGTGGCACATTGGACCATCTCATCTCTACAAAGCTTTCTTTACAGCTGGCATGGTTAATATATCCAAACTAGCCCTTGAGAAGCTGTTCACTCTAGGACAGAGTTATTATTCTGAAAGTACATTTTTTGCACAATGTATGCAAAACTTTTACACGCCTGGCCAATGAATAGACAAATGGTTACACTGAATTAGATACTTCAACCCATGGAGAAAGGGGGAAAGTCAGAGGGGTTGGGAAGGGCAGGGGGTATCCCACAATAAACAAAACATTCCCAAAAGCAAATACGTTATTCTGTGGGAGGGTGACGCAGCTGTCATTATTTTCTTTTACAAAGTGCACTTTTTCTATATTAAGCTGACATATTTAAAGTTTTTGAACATCATTTGCTTATTTAGTGACGGAAGAAGCCTCTCGTTTCAGTACCCTGGACAGCGCACACACAACGCCGGGATTCTCTTTAACTTGGTTTTAAAGAGAGACGCAGCTCGGAAGAACAGAAATAATCCTCTGTGTCTGCACAGCTCATAACCTTCCTCAGTGATCGAAGCTGATAATTTCTGGTTATATATTTCTGCAAGTCACTGCACCTTGAGGTAAACACTAATTGTTAAAGGATTGTTTTCATTGTGAAAACGTTGCATTTATTCCTCCTGTCATTGTAACGAGCTCCAGTGTGACAGCACAGATTCTTTCCCATGGGAATTCTTCCATTCTTCTACTAAAGTTTACTAAATAAAGATAAGTTCTATGTTATTGAGAGTGGCTTTGGAAACAGGCGGTCAGAGCCTGGGCCAATCAATCCGGGGGGTGGATGATTGTTAGGCAATCCAAATAGCCCTCTCACGTGTATATAAAATCTGTTCTTAATTAAATAAATGCATTCAGCATTTCAGCATCCTCTGACCATTCGTGTGTCCCTTCGCTCTGCTATCGGTTCAGACAGTGACTATCCAGTTGTATCACCACAGTCCTTCCAGCCATGTCAGCTGGGAATAAATAATTTCTGCCTAGATCTAGATGATCAGTAAGAAGCTGGAGAGGAAACTCCTACAGTCTTCTCTTTGGGATAGTTTTTCCAGGACCCAGACCATTTTCTAGACTTGCTCATGCACTTCATCAGCCAAAATACAGAATTCAGCTGCATGCCTCACCAAAGCTAAAAGCAAAAATTTTATCATCTCCTCAACTCTACTTAACATTCACTTAATCCCGTGGCAGTTCAATGGTCTCAGCACACCAGTGCAGGGCAGGCTGCACCCACACGATCCCAGCGCACCTTCCAAGTGAGACCCCATTCCATCCATGGGTCCTAACAGGATTGTTGGTGAGAACACTCCGTGGGAAAGGACAGGATGTGGCTGGAGAAGGAGCCATACAGAGGTAGGGAACCACTTTTCTGGGACAAACATCCCTGTTCTGGCTCCTGGAGATCAGCACAACACGGTGCAGTGCAAAAGCAGATCGAGAAGTGGACATGGATTTTGGGAGGGATCAAGAACACCAAAATCCCCCCAGGGGCTCTGACCCATTTCTAGAAAGGTCTGGAAGAATGGATGCTGCATGAGAACGAATTTGCATAGAAAGCAAGAAATTTATCTCCAGGGCAGGGAAAACTCATCTGTCAAACCCCACAAAGCCTGGGAGCATGTGAATCCCAAGACCCTGGACACTGGATTAACACTGGTGAGCTCTTTTTCTCCCTTTCTTTCTCTCTCTCCCTCTCTATAATTCATATTTTTCTCTCCCTTTACCCAAACCCGTGTTCTTATACTAAGAGATCAGGGACTAACACACCAATTTCCATGCCAAGTGTGTTATTTAGTCATAAAACTCTGTTTCTTTTGCAGACCCTCTGACTTCTTCTGTTCCTTTCAACCACGAGCATCTACAGCCCCTGGGTGCTCCCTTCCCCTTCAGGGTGGGACATCCAAATGGCAAATTCTCACTCCCTTCATGGTCACTGGGCTGTCCTAGGACACGGAGCAGGAAATGGACACCTGAATTCTGCCCTCTCTGCTTGACCCTTAAGGTTGTTCCCAATAAGTGAGGGAATATTGTGACACAACCCTAGTTTGGAGCTAATATTCTTCTTTTTTAAGGTAATTCTTGTGGCCAGCCTGTCCTGTGTGATCAAGTGCAACCCTGTCAGGGCAAAATTCCTTCACTGCCTGACATTCAGGCCCTTGAGCAATTTGACAAGGATCATTTCATGTTTTCTCCTGGCTGGTAGGTAAAAATATTGACTAAGTCAAGAAGAAACCCACAGAACACATCATTTCTGATGTATCCCACGTGACCTGGGGGTTGTTTTTGCAATCTGTTTAATAAAGTTCTGTGTAGTTTTTGTATGCTGATAAATGTTTTTAATTACTTTTGTGACAGTAAGTCAATTACTTAATGTTACAGTCCATTATCACAGTACTCCTTTTCTAACATATTTTTTGAGTCTTAAAAAAATAAAGAGGGAGAAAAAATCAAGATGAAATCTTCCATCAAGGCCTATTTTCTATAAAACCAAAAATTATGTGGGCATCTTTCAAGGTTTTTAGCAGTTTTTTGAGGGGATGGCTTTCTTTTATTATGGGGGTTTTTTTTCTTTTTCTTTTTTATTCCAAATCAGCCTTTCTGTGATTCAGAATGGGATTGCCACTTGGCTAATACATTTTGAAGTAGCATGAAATTAATGTTCTGTACTATATTTCGAGGGAATGAGTAAATCTGATTAGCATGAGACCTCCCTATCGTACACTGCAACTGAACTTCGCTGAAAGCTAGAATTATATCCGGAATATAAACGAGATGAAACTTATGAAAGTGATCAGCAAGTTACGCAGAACTATATATAATTATCTATTAACTAATTATAGCAGGGTTTGAGTCAGAATTATTATTGAAGGGGAACAAAAAAATCCTATTTTTAATCTAGTTATCTTTAGATGGTTGAAATCACTTGCTGAAGGTAAAATTTTGAAGGCACTATGTCTGTCTGGAAAAGCAGAATGTCCCAGGACCTGAATGAAGGAATTCCATTCTCAGTAAAACAACTAAAACCAGCCTTTGGTCACAGAGGTAATTTGTTTTATAAAAGGTTGGATATAAAATCCCAATACATGATCCAGGTTTCAGCCAACTACTGCATGAGGATCATCTCCCAAAGAACTAAAGCTTTAATTTTCAAGTTAGAGCTTCTCATAATCACTAATACACAACAAGGAGAGTAAATTGCAAAGCAAACAGTTAGAGAGGCAAAGTGACAGAGCAAAATACAAGATTTCCATTATTATTTATCACCAACAAGGGTCCAGTGAGACTTCTGTTGGAACTCAGATGTCTTCCTTCCACCTTAAGCACTGGGTCCAGTTTGCTCAGATTTATTTCTACTCATTCCTCTGCTGCAATCAATAAACTAAAAACCACTCCACCATTTAGAAAACACTGAAATGCTGTTAAAAACATACTTTTGAGCTTCTGTTGTTATCAGGATATGTATGACACCTAAAAGCAAGCTGAGATTGGTGTCCTTTGTACTGAACACTGTGAATTCATGAAATGAAAGGGGGTACCTGCCCAGAGAATCTTTTACTCCTTAAAAAATAAATTACATTAAAAAACAAAAAACCAAAACAACAGCAAAAAAGCACACATGCATACACACACACACACACACACACACACACACAACCCCCCCCAAACAAACAAGACAAAAAAAAACAAACCGGAAAACAAATATGGAGAAATGGAGAAAAAGGTGGGAAGAAGTCCAAAGGCAGGGACCTATAGGGCCTTACCCCAAAACAAACACACAGAAAACCAAGGATAGTCTTAAAAATACAATCAAGTCTCAAAACTTGTGATTCATGGCTTTGTTCAGTAAACCACACTATCCACTATTAGAGGTTTTATTAAATGTCAATATTATGATAAATTTTCAAATAAAATTCCTTTAAGGTTTTCATTGACCTTATTTCCCATTTTCTCTCCCCCAGCAAAGTTCTGTCTCAGCTCTCCAGAGAAGAATTACTGCAGTCCATCAACTTAGGCTTAAAAATAAAACCAAAAATTGGCAAGTATATCCTCTGTA
Source organism: Orthonyx spaldingii (assembly GCA_013397795.1). Lineage (NCBI taxonomy): Eukaryota > Metazoa > Chordata > Aves > Passeriformes > Orthonychidae > Orthonyx > Orthonyx spaldingii. The sequence continues at coordinate 239,032 of VZTJ01004773.1, forward strand.
TATCCTGAGAACCAGCGTGGTATTTCAGTTTAGCAAAAGTGACATGATGATGGGGGTTACAGAGAGATGAAATGAAATCATATTGCCAAACCTAACTTCCTAGGACACCATGGGAATACAACATGAATCTTCATATTCATGAGGCTTAATTATAGCAAAATAACCAATCTGTAAAATACAGCTACGTTCAAGTACTGATTTCAAGACTAAAACATGAACAAAGAGAAGATGTTTCCCAGGAGATGCCTCTACAAGATGTGCAGAGGCACAAATGTAAGCAAAAATCAAAAAAGACAGATCAACAGATCCTATCACATGGAACAACTAGAGCAGCAGCCAAGGAAAGAATTAACATTCCTTTGGGAATTAAGGGAGTTTAAAATATTGTATAAAAGATCTACAGCAGCTGCACTTCTTGTTACATGGCTATCACCAAAAAAACCCACCAAATAAATCACAGAACAGAAAGATTACAGAACATTAGGAGACAAAAGGCAGGCATTTCTTTGATAGGAAAAATAGCAAATAGGGACAGCTTTTTGTAAGCCAAAAATTTTGAAACAGTGGTGGAACAGGGTATATTATATCACTGCTGGTGATTTATCAGTTTTTGCCTTTGCTTGAGATGCTGTCGGTTCCATTCTTTCAGGTGGAACAGAAAAATATTGTCACTATACAAGTGCCTTCACGGAAAACCACTTGGCAAGTGGTCACAGTCCAAAAAGTTTAAGCTCAATTTCTCCTCAGTAACCAGTATAAATGTTACATCCCATCCTAACTCCGTAATCCATCCACCCCTGGACAGAAAATGATTTTACGTAGAAAATATCTCTATAATCTCTTTGAGGCACTTCTGGTCCTAGAAAAAGACAGGTACTGGAAGATTTGAATCTGCATTTCATTAGCCTGGGGTTAACAAGCTGAATTTGTTGTTTCCATGAGGGAATATTTCCACCTTGCTTGTTTTGAAAGATGCTGTTCTTTACCTTCTCAAGAAAATCCTCTGGGCAGATTAACATAAAAAGTGATTGTCTGTACAAAAACTGAGAAGTATTTAGAGCTATTTTTCCTATGAATATTGCTCAAACTTGCCCATTTAGAATGCAACTAACAAATTATTCCTTACATTATTATAGACAAGGCAATTTCAGAAAAGAATTGCACACCAGACCACACCTTTGAACGAACAAAAAAATCCCAAATAATGCCTACACATCAGAAAGATGAATGACAAGAACCAGCCATAAATCCTCTTATTTCAGGAGGGACTGGCAGTAACTCCAGCAAGATTTAGCTGCTGGCCAAGTGTCCATGAGGTGCATCCTCAGAAAAATCTACCAGATTTAAATCTTTAAGCACACTTGGTACCTGTACTGTTCCTTTTGTCAGTCTCCATCAAAACAAACGCAGCTGATGTGCCTTGGCTTCAGCATTTTGTTTCAAAAGGAGGCCTCTCTTCAAGCCACCTGCATTTTTAACCTTCACACAGCTGTTTCACCCTGATACCCTACCATATTTACCCCACAATGATAAAACTCAACACAAAAGCAAGACTCTTTTAAGTCAGAAATGAGGGATTGATTACTTGGGGCTGAATTTTACGATGATATGACCTCTCCAATGGCACATCTTCATGTTTTCTACTTTTTTTTTTCCTTTTGCTAGCTGGAGGGGTTTTAACTTCACACATATAAATGCTTTACCTTTTTTCAAAGTCCTCCAAAACACCTACCAGCCACTCTATACACTCCTATATTCTATTTAATTCAGTGTCAAGTTTTAACACTTTACTAACATTCCAAGAAATGCCAAAGCTGTACTTCCAGCAGCTTAAACCTGATCTGGGAAAAAAATGTGAACTACATGTATTTTAAAATACATCATTTTATGAAAATTATTCTTCTTCCACGAGATATGAGCCACATAACCTATGACTTCATTACCTACACAGAGCAGTAATGGTTTGGGATGCTTCCAACACTTGTTTTCTACAAGATTTTAGTTCTGTAACTTTAGACACTGGGGGGGGAAAAAAAAAAACCAAACAAAACAAACCAGCTTCCCAAGCAGCACCTGTTATGGATATGGTAATTTTCATTTAAATGTAGAAGAAATAATGACATTTGCATTTAAACTGCAGTGATTAAGCTTCGAAAGGCCAGAAATTCAGTTACGTATCTTTTGGGGGGGATTTTATAAATCCCTGTCTCAGTAGCAAGTGATGAATAGAAACAAAACAGACCAGCTCCAGTCTTCGCTTATTTTAATTTTTACATCTGCAAAATAGGAGACCATAATATTTACAGGCATGAAACTGCTCCCACGGCAGACAGGACAACGTGCTCACTACAATACAAATGGCAAAGTATGAATGGTTCCATGAGTTCTATAAAAAACGGGCAAAAAAAAAGAAAAAGACAGACAGACATCTGCCTAAGGAGCCAGGGAAACCTGATTAGAGGTAGGGTTCAAAAGAGCATTAGGTTTCGAAATGGGTCTGAGGCAAAAGAAGCACAGCTCTGAAGAGGATAATATCCAGGAAGACATTCAGTGTTAGATACCAAAATCAATCAGTTGTGTTCAAATCTAATCCTTGGTGGTTTATTGCTTTAGCTGAATATATGCTGATAGTGCAAACAAAGGTTTTCCTTCAGTGTGATAAATGTGTTGTGAGACTCACAGGAATAATTCTAGCTTTTCTTTACTCCAACCAAGGGAAAATTGGACAAAGCAAGTTTTGATTCATATTGCTTTGGAAAAAAAAAGAAATATGTGTTTCTTTGGCTTTGTAACCAAACGGAACAGAAATTTGATGATTCATGCAGCTGCTATAAAAGCCCAGTCAGAGACTTGTTTTACCTATTACTAAACAACCAAATCAGTCATTGCCTGAGCCAATTCTATTAAATCCTATTAAATGCTAAGTACAAACTTTTATTTGCCCTTTACTACCAAGACACAGACAGAAAACAAATTTTAGCTGTAAAAAAATGAGTTATCTTTAAACAACAAGATTTTCAATACTGCATCTGTCTTGAACTAGACATGTTTTGGTGCTGGAGCTTTTAACTCCAGAGGAAAGTTTTCACTTCGATTCAGAAATGCTTTTACAGCTTAAATTCAACACTAATAATTTTATAATAAAATGTATCTATCTTTAAATGAATGACACCCATTTCTGACCAAACCTGGCACGAAACTGAACAGAACAGATTTTTCAGTGATGGCAGCCCCTGGCCCTGATATGAATCATGGAATAGTCTGGGTTGGAAAGGATCTTGAAGATCATCCAGTTCCAACCTCTGCCATGGGCAAGGAACCTTCCACTATCCCAGGCTGCTTCAACTTCCATCCAACCTGGCCTAAGTTTTCTCAAAGTTTGCTTTCAATCAAGGTATACAAGGCTGGCTGCAACTCCATAAAATAAATCTGGAACATTCAAAGAGATTTGGAACATTCAAAGCAATTTAGATGTGAAAACAAAAGTCCCGTTCTAAAAGAATTCTTCATTTGAAAACAAAACCCAGGCAAGAAGCAACTTTCTTGGTGTCAAAAGATGACTTTAAAAGGGATGTAAGTGGTAAAATCTGAAAGAAATGTCACAATGTAGCACATTCCTGAATATTCTGTGAAGGAAAAGAAAAATGAAAAAAAATGAAAGAAAGAAAAGACTGTTCAGTACTCTTTTTCTGTCTTAAAAGTGTTAGAAATCTGTATGAACTGATCTCATTAAAAATATCAGAAAGCTAAAAAATAACATATTCTAGAAATACACAATACTGCGTAAGAACTATGAACTATTTTTTAAATTCCCAGTGATTCTTACTTTCATTAGGATTAGCAGCACATAGGAACATTGTGAATTGATCAATAATACAGTAGCAAATTTAAATCATAAGCAAACTAGATTGACATTCTGACCCGTGTTCAAATCTAGGACAGCACTGTCACTATTTTTGAGTGCAAACAAAGGGGTTTTACCTTTTAGGGTATTTGTTTTAATATTAATGAGAAGGAACTTCTCCCTTTTAGAATCCTCTGTAACTTAAAGCCAGAATAATATTTTTTTTAAATAATGTTAATGTTCAAATTATTTTAATGATTTGGTAAGTAATATTTTCATCTTTTGAGTAGTGTTTGGTGATCAGCTTTTTGGGTAGCACTCACAAGGAGTGAACACAGTAAATATAATTAAAAGTGATTTGCGGGCGGGGGAGAGGGGGGGGAAGAAAAAAACAACAAACAAAAATCCAAAGCCTAACAAACCAAAACAAAGGAAACCAACAACTTCAGCTGCTGCATTTTAATAAAACAGTCTGTTATCTCTCTGCTCCTGCCTCCCCCTCCCAAAACAGACATGTCAAACTTGAATTTCTCTTGCTCTAGGCGATAGACTGATGGATGGTAGAACCAGATGTCCTCTGCTTAACATTAGACAAGACACACATTTCTCTGACCTCCACGCTGAAATATGCTTCAAATTTTGCTTGCTTTGTTTAAAAGCAAAATCCAAAGATAACCACGTTATATGGAGCCACCCTCTACCTCTGTGTGTGTTCTGCCTGCACAAAACCAGCCAACATCCCCCCTTTTGAAATCCGGGAGAGAGATTTTCCATTTTTAGACAATTGCTTGGAAGGCACAACCTTCTGTTTATGAGCAGAACACGCCAGTGACAGTAAACCACAGCCAGAAGGCAATAATCCACTTACAAAGGGCAACACAGAGACTGGACTGTCCCCATTCATATTCTGGTGCAGTCACCTGCTGCTGAAGCATCTCTCCAAGCAGAGGTTTTGCAGCAAGGAGGAGCAGGAGCAATTAATAGGAACACTCTGCCACACAACTTCCTCTCCTCTGCCTTCTCTTTACCTCTATCTGTTCACACACACATATAGAGGTCACAGTCGCACAGGTCCCAGTCCCAGGGTACTCAGTCTTTAGTACATGTCCTAGGTTGCAATATAAGATATATTCTATTACCATCTCCACAAGCTGCTAAAACAGGTGGGGCACTGTTCGTTATCTCCTGTCATGACTCACCCCTGATAACTCCCTCCGGGTGCTATCTCTGTTAATGGGCCGTCAAGATCCCACTGCATGACTCACTGGAATTACCTCATCCCATTGTGAGATGCTCCACTCAGGGGGGAGGAGCCAAGCATTCTCAACTGGATATAACCTGGGCTTTGGAACTGCACAAGCCAGTCCTGCCTGCTGGATTCCCAGAGAACAATAGCTACCACTGGACCTTCAGGTAGAGACCAGACTTTTCTATCACCACTTCAACAGAGCCACTTTACTTGGACTGCTACCACCACCCTGACTAACAGGGTGTCAGGTTGTATCCAACTTTGTCAGTGGTTTTTTTCCTTGTACTATTAAATTTATTTAATTTTTTCTATTAAATTGTAATTCTGACTTGCAATCTCACACTGGTTTGTTTTCAAACTAGTACAGTGGGGTAATTATTTTCCAGGTCTGCTCAGCACAGAGGGATACAACAGCTTCCTCTCCAAAGGCAGGCAGTTGTTGAGCTGAGAGATGCAGCAGCATCCTGTGTTTGCTCCTTAAGGATAGGACAAAGGAATTCAGGAGAAATCCCTCAGGAACTGCAGAGGAAAACACACCCAAGACCTTGGTGGAGCCCAGAGAAATTTCTTTATGGTCCTGATCCAGGCCAACCCAGCAGCACCTGAGGTGATTGCTGCTGCCTCCCACAGCAAGAAGCAGCAGCTGGCACTGCAGATCCCTGGTGCCAGAGGTGATGGTGGAATGCAAACTGAGTCCTCCCAAGACTCCCCTGTGCCCTGGGAAAGCACAGAGTGTGGCCAAGGACATTCAGGCCCTTCTAGCAGTCTCTGCCTCAGGCAATTGCCTCATTTGCTGGAGCCTGGAGACTGGCTTGTCTCATCAGAATTCTGTGGTGAATAATAAAACACATCCCCACACTTGCCACGGGAGGAAAACACCACTGGAATTATTTTCAATAAAACTATTCAGAAGCTCTGTAAGATGAGGCCACTCTCTTCATTTTCACTCTGATTAATAACCATGTTTTTGACACAAATGTTAAGCACCTGCGGAGGTTTTGTGGTGCCTCTTTTTAGATGAAATTGAGCAAAACAAAAATAAGTATCATGACTTCACCACAGGAGGAAGTGTCTGGCGTTTCCAGTAAGAAGGGAGCTACACAGGATTAGATCTTAATGAAGGCTGGTCATGCACAAACTAAAATACAGCACACACTGTAAAAGAAGGGAGAAATCCACACTTTTCTGAAAGAGGAAGTGGTAGTAGCAGATCTAAATCTGGATGATTCCGTTTTTTCCAACACAAAGTGATTACGGAGGTCAAGTGTATTATTTCCTTTTAAAACAGAAATTATCCATTTAGAGGCAAAATAAAAGATCTATGCCTTTGTATAAAATAAGAACTCTGCAATAACTGCCTTGGTTCACAACGAGAAAATCAGATGGCATATTGGGTAACAGATACATTTTCTCAAACTTTCATAATTTCAGTTTTTTCTATCATTCTACAGAACAAGTAATTTTTTATAAAGACATAGTAATTGAACACATAATAGAGCAGTCAGTGGTGACAGTCCAGTGAAAAGGGAATTCCATTAAAGAACAACTTGCTTTTAAAATCATCCCCAGATAACAGAATATCGAGCTGCTTTACATCAGCAGCCTTGAATACACTTTTTCAGTGACCTCTGACACATAATAGGGTACTTGCTTTCCTCTGTTTTTCAGCCTTAATCAGTTCTGTCAACAGGTATTATATTATACTGCTTTTATATTCCTGTCTAGTCACAATATTTTCAGCAATTAGGTGTGAAATCAAGACAAGTAAATCTGTTAGATTAAGAACACTATAGATAAAAAATGTCATGTTCCTTAATTGACATCAGCAGAGTTTCTGTGCAAGCTTTGCCAAGCGATGGCAACACAAAAGCTACAGATGAAGCAGCCGTGTCCTGGGCTGATCCCACAGTGTGGGGAGCAGGAAAGGGGGAAATTCTGCCCCTCTGCCCCACGCAGGTGAGACCCCACCTGCAGAGCTGTCCCTGCCCTGGGGCCCAGCACAGGGAGCACCTGGAGCTGCTGGAGAGAGCCCAGAGGAGGCACCAGGATGGGCAGAGGGATGGAGCAGCTCTGCTGGGAGGAAAGGCTGGGAGAGCTGGCATTGTTCAGCCTGGAGAGGAGAAGCTCTGGGGTGACCTCAGTGTGGCCTTGCAGGAGCCCCAGGAAACATGGAGAGAGACAATTTCCAAGGGCTGGAGGGACAGGACAAGGGAGAATGGCTTCCCACTGCCAGAGAGTAGGGTTAGAATGAATATTAGAAAAAATTGATTTACTGTGAGGTTTATGAGGCCCTGGCACAGGGTGCCCAGAGAAGCTGTGGCTGCCCCTGGATCCCTGGCAGTGTCCAAGGCCAGGTTGGACATTGGGGCTTGGAGCAGCCTGGGACAGTGGAAGGTGTCCCTGCTCATGGCAGGAGGTGGAACTGGATGAGCTTTAAGGTCCCTTCCAAACCCAAGTCATTCTATAACTGTGTGAACAAACATCATCCCGGTTGTGACTTCCCATGAGCAGGAATTGGCTCTGCTACTTGGGGAACAAAATACTGACCACGAAGTTGAGGCCCACTCTTCAGAATGTGTCTTTCTCTCTTTCCTATTCCAGATCTTTATTTTTTGCAAGGAAACAATATTCTTTCCTCAGAGAACAGAAACCTTTTCCTAAGGAACATCATCCAGACAGGCAATCAACTTAGAACAAGGGATGTAAAGAGTAAAATCCAACTCAACCAGGCAATTTTGTTCAGCATAGCTTCCTGATCTAAGTGTTTTCCACTTGAGAGAAACAAGATAGGTTTCAGAATTTCTCTTCACAGAAATGATCTTCATCTGTTGTCACGGGAATTGCTGAGGAAGAGGCTTGCACGTATCTACAGGGACAAATATTTTGACCTCAGTTGCCAAGTATCCCCCAAAGGCTCCTTATCCTACACATGAGGAACGTGCTGCTTTTCCTCAGACAGGCAGGGAAACATAAAAAGTGCCCCAAACTGAGCAGCTCAGTCATCCACTTAGAATTTGAGGGCCAATGCCAAACAGCTGTAGCAATAAAAATTACCATTTTCTGATCTAAAAAACCTGTAGCCAGGGTAGCTTTATATAGGATGTTTAACAGGTGGAAGGCTGATTGAAAAATCTGATTTCTTTCAATATTTTCAAAATTACATATTTTCCTCTTTTCATTCCAAAGTGAAACCTGTTTGAAAACTACCTGTGTCGTTCTCTAGGGAAAATATGGTTTTTAGAATAAATAGGTTGAATGATTTTTTATTGATTGCTTGGTTCCATTACCAGTCTTAGCAGGTCAGTTTGGTTGGTTTGGTTTTTGGGGGTGTTGTTCATCTTTTTATTTGTTGTGCTCCTTATTTTTTACTTTCCTCCACGAATTCCTGTTTTGGGAAAAGGAGTACTTTGAGCTAATTAACATATGGACATTGGCAAACTCTGTCACATCCAAATAGGATATTTTCTGTGGAAAGAAATTGCCAGAGCTCAGAAAAATTTTGGGCGTAGCTATTTAACCACAGATTTTTCGTCTTTATTTACAGGTTAAGGCTCTTCCAAAAGCATATGCATCTGTAGTCTAATAATTCAACTAAACTGCATGTCACTATTTATGTCACCCACAGTGTCAAGAAATATGTAACACCATTTCTAGAAACAAAGAAAAAGCCATCAACATTGAACGATTTTCAAACTGCAAAAAGTTTAAGTCACAGCTTTCTGTTTCTGCTGCAGATCTTTCAATTAGTATTGCAAATTGTTTGGTTTTAGAAATGCAAGTCATTTCAGTCCCTTCAGTGGTGGGTGTCTGGTCTTTCACAGGTCCTCCTGTAAATCACAGACAATCAATTCAAAAGGTCAGTGCTGATTAAAAGAAATAAATCACATACAGGGACATTTGTCAGACTGCAAATTACTCTTTTATGTCTTCTGAAATAATATCTTTCTTGCTTATTTCAGGTACTATGAGTAATTAAAAAAAAAATAATAAATGTGTGTAAGGTGGAGCTTCCTGCCAAAAGTCCAGTTTTAAATATCTCACACATCTTCAAGTTTGGCTCTGTCAGATTAATGCTCCCTAAAACAGGTTTTAGGCTGCAGCCAAACAGAGCTATCACAAAGCAGTGGTTATTCATCTTCAGAGAGTGCAGGGCTAACAAAACACAGGAGCCACCCTTGGCCTCAAAGAGCTGAGGATTTTTCTACAGTGCTCAAAAACTTTGAAATGTAGATTTAGATTTGACACTTTTCAAGTCACATAAGAAGACATCAAAAATTAATATAACTCTGTGTTTCCTTAATTTGTCAACTTCCTCCTCTCCCCTCAGTTAAGCTTCATTTTCATAATTTCTTGTTTTGCTTGTATTGCGTTTTGCAATGCTTAGGTAGATGAATAAATATTGTAAGAGTTCATAGGTGGGTCCAAATGATTATGAAGATAAAATAAGTGCATTTACTTTTTTTGAGTCTTAAAATAGTCTAAGTAAAATCCCAAAAGAATCACAATTAAGAAAGTTCTATAGAATTGAACAGAAACCACAAACTTAGTGAGAGGAACATTTTGAAACCATGGCCTAAAGTTTGCACAGTGGGGGCCTCAACAATACCCACATAACTTTAAATCTAGTAAAGCTTTGAAGTAGATTTGATATTTTCCCTCTGCTCATGCAGCGTCTCAACTTCTGTATGTGCAAAATGGAGATATCACTCACTAAACTGCTCCTGCAGAAAAGATTTATATAGGAAAAGGGTAAAGCCTTATGGGAGAGATAAATATCATTAATTGTTCACTGCAGTGCAGCAATATTCTGACTCCCCTAATTCCTAGAGAGAATTATCTGTTTTCTCCACAGTTTGCAAAGTGTGTCCTCAAAGACAGGAATAAAGAATGAGAATGCTGAGTTGCTTGGCTGTGACATTTTAATATCCTTTGAGCCACTGAAAGATGCTGGTGATTTATCAAAACAACATTTTCACACATTTAAAAATGCAACATTTTATACATCCAAGGAGTATCTGCACTGGTGTCCAAGGGTGATGGGGAAACAGAAAAAATTAAATCACACTCACTGCTGTGACACGGGGGCACAGCTGAGTGTGAGAGAAACACCAGAGCTTGGGGCCTGGTATTTGCTCTGCATCTTAGAATGACTGAATAGAATTAAACAATAAATAAAGTTGGAAAAGCCCTCCAAGACCATCAAGTCCAGCCTGTGCCCAATGCCCACCTTGTCCCCAGCCCAGAGCTCTGAGTGCCACCTCCAGGCCTTCCTGGGACACCTCCAGGGATGGGGACTCCAAACCTCCCTGGGCAGCCCCTGACAAAGCCTGACCACCCTTTCCAGGCAGAAATTCCTCCTGGTGTCCAACCTGAGCCTCCCCTGGCCCAGCCTGAGGCCGTTCCCTCTCCTCCTGTCCCTGCTCCCTGACAGAAGTGGGAGATGAAATACGCGGATTTAACAGAGCCGCAGGTAACCAAGCTTTGAAGCAGCTTTAAAAAGCACTTTAACATGACTCATGACTCAATTGCTTAAGCCTTTGCTCTTTAAACAAGGCAGCATTTTGAAGGGATGTACTGATTTCAGCATTTTAAACTAAATTTTAATATTTTGGGGATTTTAAATACATCCATACTGGTCACTTGCGGTGAAAAGTGATCCAACAATGGAACAGAACCTCATATTTTGCTCCTCCTTTTCCATCCCGTGCTGACTGAGGATAGCATCCCTATCCCTTTGCCAAGTAATTCTACCCCAGGCCTGGAAGTCTAAGATTTCCTAAATAATTAAACCTAGGAAGCACAAACTGATGCCATCAAGCAAAAGCACAGTGCTACCAAAGCTCACTAAGGGAAATAATTCACAGAAAGAATCCATAGAATCTCTCTCCCAGGCACAACACACACCCAAAGGGAGACATGGTTTGGGTAACAGGGTGAATTTATCCTACCTTTCCCCTCCAGCTCTAAGTTACTGAATGCAGCAGAACACCTGTGCAGTCTCCTCTTCCCACCCCTTGCCCTCCACAATTTTTCATTTCTCATTTGCAGGCATCACGCAATTTCTAAAATTTCCTCAGTTGGGGGTGTGGAGTGGGGGTGATGTTATCACAAATTTTAGTCCAATTCAGACTTTTATGCTAACAAAAGAGGTGAATGACACTGGGAGAGGAGAAAAAAATGGAGGTGGGGATTTTTTTTTTTTTTGTAAGTGTGAAATGTTAAATATTCAAGTTCTCAAAGAAAAGGTTTGAACTGCAAAACAACTCTATCCGAATCCCCTGCTCCTCTGAGCCTGCAGCACTGATGCTTTGACCTCTCCCCTGGCATTTCAGAAGTGGAGAGAAACATTCCCTCTTCTTTTGGGAACATATGGACACGTTTGGCCTGTGTCAGAGGCTGCTGGTTGTGCTGGGACCTGGCCTAATTGCTTCTCCTCAGTGTCTCCCCAATGTTTCCAAGGTGACAGGACAGAAAAATAATGGGATTTCCAGTACAGGGTGAGAAGCACAAAGTCATTTCTGCCCACACATTTTGCCACTGTTCCATTCTGAGCTCGATTTCTCTATTCCTTCTTGTAAAAAGCCACCTCCCAAATCATCATAAATCTAAACTACCTTTTATTTCCCTGCTCTTTTAGTTTCCTGCTCCATTCTGCTCACATGGAATTCAGTCATACAGCCAGCCCAGGCTGCTTTGAAATTCCAATCCATATTGGCTTGAAAGCAAGTGTAGGTCTTCTATGGCCTCATAGATTGTTTACTGTTCAAATAAAAATAAACTGGAGCCAAGTTTCAACCCAGATTATTATTTTAGGGCCGTTTGTGAACTCCAGAAGGGAAGAATTCTGAGCAGAAGCATTCAGTGGTGCTCCATAATAACGGTAAAAGAGATGCTGGGTGAAGAATTAGAGGGCGAAGTGTTTGAACGTTCCCAATTCAGTCACCAAGTCATGCAGACACAGAATTTCCATGTTCCTCATTAACACACCAGACTGAATCCCGTGCCTGCAATGTGTCTGAGGTTAAAAATGCCTGTGTACTCAGCTTAATAGGCTCCCATTAGGGAAATGCAAAATTAGCATTGATTTTACTTAAGAAGGGCATCCCAGATCAATGGGGTGGTTAAACGGCTACGCACAAAATTTTTCTGAGCTCTGGCAATTTCTTTCCACAGAAAATATCCTATTTGGATGTGACAGAGTTTGCCAATGTCCATATGTTAATTAGCTCAAAGTACTCCTTTTCCCAAAACAGGAATTCGTGGAGGAAAGTAAAAAATAAGGAGCACAACAAATAAAAAGATGAACAACACCCCCAAAAACCAAACCAACCAAACTGACCTGCTAAGACTGGTAATGGAACCAAGCAATCAATAAAAAATCATTCAACCTATTTATTCTAAAAACCATATTTTCCCTAGAGAACGACACAGGTAGTTTTCAAACAGGTTTCACTTTGGAATGAAAAGAGGAAAATATGTAATTTTGAAAATATTGAAAGGAAAAGATCTGGCTCCTTCTGCATCCCTTGCAGTCTTTTATTTGTTTGTTTTGGCTGAAGCATTACTTTTTCAATAGGAAGACATCATTTTTAGGCAAAATAAATACACATTTTTCCTAATAAAGTAGTTGACACCAAAGAATATCAGTCCTGAGAGAGACAAAAAATTATGCACTTCAGGACAGTAAGGAGAATGAGATTTTTGATTCCAAATGCAATTAATTTTCATTAATTAAAACAACACAAAGGTTTGGGGAAGGTGGGGATGGAAAATTTAGGGCATTCATAATTATGGTCTCCTGTTCCCATGGATTCCTTCCAACAATTTATTATCAGGTATCAGATGTAGTAAGACAATAAATCTAAATGAAAGCAACAAAACAAAGGCAACACATTTCCTTTTCTTTTAGCTACCTCTTTTTAGCTATTTTTTAATTACAAGCAATGTATAACTAAACCACCTCTCCCATTGAACTTCATTTTCTCCCTCCTCACACGAGGAACTCCAGTCCAAGGCAGCAAGAGCTCCACAAACAGAAATCTGAATCCCTGGTTTGTGGGTTTATTGTTGATTATATAAAATATTCCCACCAATTTATTAAGGCTCTTAAGCTTCTTCACACTTAAATCTCTTTTTTTTTCATATTTTAGCACTTGGGAAGAAACAGGAACCGTGGATCCAAGGAAAGGACAAGGGTTTAAGAGATGTTGCCTGAGGATTTGCAGCCTCAATGAAAAACTGGGGAAGTCTTGCTTCTTTGCTTTTCAGTTTCCCTCGATATAAAACGAGAGTGATAATTCCAATTAACCAAAAAGAGGTTTGGGGCTTTTCATAAAGGAAGAGAGATGTCAAAATAGGCAGAAATAAAGGTTCCCTTGATTTTCAGCGGAGTTCATGATACAGAATTTCTTCAGCACTTAAAAAACAAGTCAGCTTTGAAATGAGCTATGAATAACCATTGATAAGGGTGCAAAGAATTCCTAATAATAAACAGAGCTCATGCAAGGAAGGAGAAGATGCATGAAAGAAAAGGAAGGCAAAAATCCAGTGAATGACTTCTTTTCCTGCAATCCCTTTTGAAAACGCACAGAGCACCTCACAAGCACTTGTTGGGCCGCTGACATTTAAAGGGGTTTTCTTTTCCTCACCCCTTCTATGAAAGTGCTGAATGGCTGCTGTGACACAGCAAACATTATCCCATCACTTCTTATTTATGGATGCACTTTTGCTTCCCAGCCCTGAGTTTGCCTTTCAGCAGGTCATAAATGGGCATTTGGAAAAGCAGATCAACTTTGCTTCTGTTGCTCTAATGGAATTTTTCCGAGAAAATTAATGGCTTCTTTGTTTTCAGCACAAGGATTTCATGATATCCAGCACACTTAGGGATTCAAAAAACATTTAAGCAGAACAAAAAGCATTATGGAGATGATCAATTCCCTTATTCCTCTGGATTCTTCCCTACAACTTCTCCATATAAATACAAAACAAAGTTATCATTTTTTATTTTCTCGTTTTCTTTTATCCCCACTGTTTTTTTTTTCCTAACGTCTCCACTACATCAGCAGCTGCTTCCATATTTTATTATTTTGCAATGCATTTCTAATTATATGTCACATAAATACATTACAAACCAAAATATTTTTAATGCTGTTGCACATGCAGGTACAAATATCAATGCTTGTTGAGACTCTTTTACTTTTGTGAAATTTTATATTGACGATTTTATTTTACAGAAAAGCCTTGCTTTTAGAACACACTGAATATAAAGAGCATTTCTTTAACTGAATATATCTATATAGTTTTATTATTTTTTTACCTCTTCATAATATTTTGTACATTTAAGAGATGAGTTTTATTATTATCTAGTTATGTATATCCACACAGTGATTTTTAGCATTTCAGTTGGTGTCATTTTTCCTTTTTCAGATCAGAAATACTTTTTAGTTTTTAAACAAATACATTTTAGTCAGTGTTCTGTGAAAAAACAGTTTTAAATTGGATAGGAAAATGGAGCACATGGAAGGATTCTCAGTGCTCAGTACAGAAAATGCACTCTTGGAGGCACAAAACAAATGTGAGTCTGAAAGAACAGAGGGAAATTTTTTTTCCATCATTATCACTCAGGTATTGCCTGGAGGATCAGTTGCAAGACAAATATCAGAAGAAAAAGGAAGATATTACTTTTCTATGGTTTATGTCTCTCTAAAGAATAAAATGTGGGTTTACTAAACAATGGTATTTAACCAGCTGGATGTTTTACAAAAGGAGGGCAGTAAAAAAAAATAAAATCTCTGCCTCCTCCAGAAAATTGTAATCTATTTGTCTCTTTGTTAGTTCAAAAATTAAAAAATCATCTCCACAGCTGAACCCCAATGTATTTTCTGAGTGTGTCAGGAATTTGGTTCTCTGTTTTAATGGAGAAGGAAGAAAAAACCTTTAGGTAAAAAAAAAAAATTCCCTAGGCATGCAACTGAAAAACAAGAGTGCTGTATGTCAGCTGGAATATGTAATCCCTGAGCAGAGCTTGCCCTGACCTTCCACAAGTAGCAGGGCAATTGTTCCTGGGGATTTTATGAATATCGGTGTCTATTTGCAAAGAAAGCCGTGGATGAAAGAGGAAAACGAATTTGGGTTTGCAGTGAGAGTGAGCATCCAGTACTGGGCTGTTCCCCAGCTGGAAGCGAGCCAGGCTCGATCTGCGGGCAGGGAGCCAAGGAGACATCCTTGGCATGGTGCAGGACCAGGTTCTGCAGCTGGGGAGTTAAACTGGGCACAGAGGAGGCACCTCTGCATCATCTGCAGCAGAAACAAAGATTTAAAGACGCCGAGGTGTTCATTTCCCCATCCTCTCTTGCTGCCAGCCCAGAAGCTGCAGCAGTAAAACACTCAAGTTGTGCATGGGGAAGTTGTAGAGAACAATCCCTGCAGGGCACTGCAACGAAAGAGAAATCCTTTGGAGGAGGAGGAGAGAACGAAACCAAAGCACAGAGATGAAACCACGAAGATACACACAGGATGCTCCTCTGAATTCACAACTCCTCACATCCCTCCCAACATGTCCCCAGTGTCAAATTTCTCCCTCGAGCTGCCCTTTTAGGTCCCCATGGCTGCATCCCGTGGCTGTCGGGCTTCAGGGAGCGGGGTGTGGAACATTCCTGCTTGGCAGTGGTGTTCTCTGGCCACATCTGCCCAGGGTTTGGGACATTCCCCCCTGGCAGAGATGTTCTCTGGCCACATCTCCCTGCAAGGCAGAGTTTGGGCATCACCTGGGGAAGAAAAGCTGGCCCAAGGCTACTTCCCCAGCTCTGCTCACCAGGTCATCCCCTCACCTGCAGCACTGGCATGAATTTTTAACTCCCCTGTTCACCCAGGCAGCAGTGGCTTTCAGTCCAATTCACTGCACAAGATGTGCAATCCTGGCTTTACGCAGAGGTGAAATCCCGGGATTAATTCACACTGAGCGCGCACGACAGTGAGAAAAGTGACAGTGCAGACAGAGAGAGAGAGAAAAGGGGAAATTCTGTAATCACAACAGAACTGGTTACTTTAAAATGAATGGTGAGCACTCCATGAAGGTACCCAAATAAACACAGAGCCATTCAGGTGGCAGCAGGGGGAGGAAAACCTGCAGGCACAGCAAAGGACACAACGAGGTAGGAGAGACTAAGTTGCCATAGACATATACGTACAGCCTTCATTTCATGCACCCATAATTCTCGCTGGCAGCTGCATGATTAATTCAAAGATTTATTGATTGTTTTTTTTTTTTGCCTGGCTCAGTCCTGTTGACCTGCTTTTGTTGACAGGTCTCTGTGGATCACACTCCTCTGGCAGCTGAAAGCATTGGCATCGCGTCGGTCTCCAGTGGCCCACAGGAAATATTTCAACTCATTCGACACCACCAGCGTTCGAGTGCGTGGCAAGAACGTGCAGGACTTATTTTAAATGAAAAAAAAAATGAAAAAACTAAACTAGTAGTTTAGTTTTTTCAATTTTGCTGTGAATATATCTGTAATTGCAGTTATGACGCAATTTTGGTGGTGGTAGGGAACATCTAAACAGTTCAGTCTTTTTTCTGTACTCTCACTTTTATACAAAATGCACTGGCTTTAAGTTTTCTGGATCTTTTTGGCACAGCAACTGCTCACAACGTAAAATGTTTAGCCTTTGCACCTACCACCTTTCTGCAGCAGGACAGAGCACCTGCCCCAGCACAGCTTGAGCTCACACACCAGATCACAGGCTTTAAAAATTCACTTGATTCTGACTAAAAGGTCACCTGGCCTCCATCATAACCTTCCTCCAAAGGGAAAACAAACACGCAATTAAAATGTGGCTTTACAGATCAGCAGCCCAGGTACAACACCGATGTCACAGCAAATGAAACAAAGCCCTAGCAAATAGGAACCTCCAATCCTTTCTAATGAGCCATTCTTCTAATGAGCCTCTCAATTAAAATTGGACTCTTGACAGGGAGGGCAACCCAAATAAGCACCTGTGTGGCCATCTACAGCCCTAAAAAATTGTGGATTTATCAATTTAGTGTCACTGTGTTCCACAGTGATGTTTTAATTGAAACGAGTTACTTGGCACAACACACAACAACAGAATATTCTGTTTCTGTTTCTGGGGGTTTTTTTTACCCAGATGTCACCTGTAGGCATCTCTTTGGATGTATTAAAAATAACCTAAAAATCGCGGCTGGTGGCAGTTTCGCCATTGTGCTCCCCTCAGAGTGCAGCTAAACCACGTCCACAGCCATAAAGGCTTCCCAGTAGCAAGGCACACACTCATTAAAATGAATCTCATGCATCAATTTTGTCCCCTCACATCAAAGCTGTCAGAGCTCGTTGGTGTTTGCTCAGGTTAGGCTGGGTTTTGATGGGAAACCTCAAGCACACAGTGCTTAATGTGGTCACCTACTTATCCACTGCTGCTCAGGGAGGTGACAAGATCACAAGCTACTGGCAGGGGAGATTTATAAGGAAGAAAACAATGCTACAATCGCTGTTTCACAAAGAAAAAATGAAAATAAATCATAAAATTATACCTAAAACCAGCACACTGATTCATCAAAGCGTGTCCATGCTCGTAGAATTTTGATACCAAATCTGATAGCACTGAGCTTTGCTGGCCATAAAATCAGACACCACTCCCCTCCAAATCCTGCAATCAAACCAAAGTGATAAAAATATTGCTTTAAGTATTCAAGCAAATATCTATGAACAAAAAACTGCCTGAAAACGGTAAACAAAGAGCAAAGACAAAATGGAAAAATGTTGAGTGAGCACCTGGGAAGGTTAGCAGTCAGCCTGCTCTTATTTCACCTT
This sequence comes from Orthonyx spaldingii, assembly GCA_013397795.1. Classification (NCBI taxonomy): domain Eukaryota; kingdom Metazoa; phylum Chordata; class Aves; order Passeriformes; family Orthonychidae; genus Orthonyx; species Orthonyx spaldingii. The sequence goes on from VZTJ01004773.1 coordinate 256,955, forward strand.
TAATAAAGAGCTGGTAAACATCCAGTTCATTTAAATGCAGGCCATATTTATTTGAAGGCTTTGCAAGCCCCAGAGAGAATTAATATTACAGGAAGCGTGGGGGCTAGAAAAAGCTGGCCAGGTGATAAAATGGAATTCACCCAGGAAAACGAAAGAAATTTCAAGCACATCTGGAGAGAAAAAAATGTGACACAGATATTTCCAGCGAAAGACTAACTGTGTCACCGAATCCAACCATGCTGAAAGAAACCTCTTCATGACTGGCAACATCAATAACAAGGTGGTAAAACAGAACAGTTTGGGCATCAGGCTGGATAATGTTATGCATGGTCCAACAGAGCCTCAGGTCCATGGAGAGATGTGATAAGTGCCCAATATATGTGTGTGTATATACATATATTTATATATATATTTATATACACACACAGTGATGGATACAGAGAGGGAAAGAGTGAGAAGGGCATAAATCATAAAAAAATAAATATTTGAAGCCTTTACCCAGAAGCAGACTTGCAATCCTTTCTCTCTCTCTAATTCTCAAGAAGGCAAAAGCAATTCTAAAGAGGGCCCGACTCCAATCAAGTTTCTCACATGCTTTAATTTAAGTAGAGAGAAAATGAATTAAAGAGTTGAGGGAAAAAAATTGAGGAAGAGGATTCAGGGGTTGTTGGATTCGGGTTTTTTAGTTTGGTTTGTTTTAAAGTGAGAAGAGGGAAAGGGTCCCTCCCATTGGTGGGAATGAAGGGCTGCCCAAAACTGAGCAGCAACACAGGGGAAAGAAAAATTATGACACATTTTTCTCCTAGACACGCTTCATTACTGAAATGTCAAAGCCACAGCTACTATTTGTGAATCCCATTAGTATTAAAATTACTGGATATGGTGAGCCAGAGCAAATTTTGACTTTCTGAATTTTAACCACCACGACATCCCCACTCAAAGACATTTTTCTTCTCCATTCCTCACAAGCAGCCGCCCATGTTCTCTGCCCTCAGACCAGCCAAAGCGTCCAGCCACACTGAGGAAAATCCCTCTACAGGGAAATAACAGTCTCTGTGATATTAAAACCTCCATTTCACTTCCCTGTGCAGATTAAATGATCAGAAACCACCCCTGTGCTACAACCACATCGCTCACTTTCCTCTGTGCTACCAAAAAGTGATTCCTTGACGCAATTCCTTGATGTGTGGATCAGATGCTTTCCATCTTCATCCCTTCAAGTGACTCCCAGCTCCTGACTCCCACAAGGCTGTTGAAATCCTTCATCCGATGCTGCCCATATCATAACTTTAAAATGATTCACCTGATCAATGCAATGGAATAGGAGGCAAACATGGAGCCCAGAGTAGCCAGAGGAATGGGTTAGGTTGGAAAAGACCTCTTAGGTCATTGACTCCAACCATTAATCCATATCCCGAAGTGCCACATCCACATGTCTGTTTAGCACTTCCAGGGATGGAAATTCCACCACTTCCCCGTTCTGACCACCCTTTCAATGAAGAAATTTTTCCCAATATCCAACCTAAACCTCCCCTGGCACAACTTGAGGCCATTTCCCTTTGTCCTATTGCTTGTTACTTGGGAGAACAGATTGATCCCCACCTCATGCAACCTCCTTCAGCGACCAGATTTAAGCACCTCACCTTGCTCAGTTACAATTTTAGTTCACAATGAGACAGAGGAAAATGTAAAAAAAAAAGTTTGCACAAGCAGGAAGAGCTAATCTTTACCATCTCCACTTTCTGGTTTTATAAGACACTGTCCTCTTAAAAGAGCAGAGCTCTCAGGAAAAACATGGAAAATCGGCCATTTCTTAAATAATGCAGTCAATAATTTTTTCCTAGGTCCCTCAGGAAAATAACCTTGCTGAAAGAGAAAGTGAGGAAGCAATATGTTGTCTTCAGAGATGGGCAAGTGCACTTTACATGTCTTTAGGAAGCTCGGAAAACACATTACTGTACCAGCAAACCTACAGCCTGACCTGAGCGTGGCTGAATGCTGCTCCCATCAGCTTTCCAGGGAGTCAGGGGGTTTCAGGAGAGGGAGGGGTTTGGCTGCTGTACTTTCTGTGTGCTGTCATAGCTTTGAAGAGAATAATTAAACCTCACTGATGCATTTTTGGTAGAAGGTAGTTTGCGTTTAGAATTTTTTAACTTTATATATGTTGCTAATATTTAATCATAAAAAAAAAAAATTTACTCTTCATCTCACTCCACCTGGAACCAGAAGAAATCTTGCATGTGGAGCATTCAGTGGCATAGGTTAAATGCAAGCTGAATGCTTGGGTTTTGGCAACTATGGTTAAGCATTGACAGCAAAGCAAAGCAAGAAAGATCTTTGCTCATCTCTGCCAGACAGAGCCTCAATCAAATAGCTGGACTTAAACCCTGTGGTGGCCAGCAATAATCTAATTCTGATCACAGGACTCCACACAGGACCACTCTCCATAAAGAGAGTTTGTTTTTTCCGTGCGCTGTGTACAAACCTCATGGCAGAAAAAACAGGGATGGTGCTGTGCAAACTGAGCCTCTGCTGTAATCTCCAAAGCCCAGCAGAGCCCAAAACTGCAGTGCTGTGTTTTAGATGTCACCACGTGATAACTCCTGGCAAACACTGACTGCTTGCTGTCAGCCACAGCAGCTCAGAAAGGCCCTTTGTGCAGAAAGAGATCCAAGAGCCCCTGAGCCTTTTAAAGACGAGACTTGAGGAACTGTGTGTAAATAAATAATGCAATTCATTACGCCAAATGTAGGTCAGTGTACAGCAGTGACACTTCTCAAGCCCTAGTCCAGTGTGACTAATTTCTGGCTGAGGGGAAGGAGGCTGGCTGGAAGGCTCATCAGTTGTCACCAGCATGTCAATCACAGCCCTTCAGGGAGCCGTGTTCCATCCATGCTCACCCACCTTTCCTCAGAGCTGCTGCTCTTCCAGGGCACACTCAAATATGCCACAGTGCACAGTTGTTATTATCTGCCTCTCCTCCCCTTTTCTATTCTATTTTTTTAAAGCAGTCACAGTCCGTGTATAAATCAGAGAGATTCTTGCACGGGATGCCATTAGACAGGAAAATGAGAGTTCAGAAAGTCAAGGCATGGACCTGCTCATGATCCTGCTCTTGGCACTGTTCAAAAACAGAACTCAAAATCCCTCACAGTTACCAGGATCAGGATAGGAGGCATTCATAACAGAAATACAGAATGCAGTGACAGACCCAAGTTAACTCTTCAGTCTTTGTTTCCATCCATTCTTCACTCTGCACTTCTCTCTTTGCTGATCCCTTCCACTGACCTTCACTTCCAGCAACCCCTTTCTGCCCTCCTTCCCCTACAACCACACACATCCTCTGCTCTCCCTGGGACTAATTAAGACGTGAGTGGGCTCTGATCTCTGCTTTCACCTGGGCACAGCACAATCAGCAGTTATTTCCCCTTCCCTTCTAGTCCAGCTTCGCTGTTCTGTGTGTGAAGAAGAAATGAGTCAAGCACTAAACTCCCTCTGACTTGCAGCTGCTCAACAACCTGTGCTGTGGCACTTTCCTATACTATTGTTCCTTGGTTTTATTGTTTTTTATTAATGTTTTTATTAATTTTTGGCTGTTATTACAAAAAACATACTTTGCTGAGCTCTTTGGTCCTGCAGGGCTTAGGCTGCATTCAATGGCTACAAGGTCAACACAAAGCTGATTCCAAAAGTGTCTTTCTTTGGGAATGGTTTGTGAAGGAAGGCAGGGAGTGGGAAAGGAAGTTTGACCTTAGAGCAAGCCATGTGCAGCTATTCAGAAGATATTCTAGGATGACTCTAGGATGAACCAAAATTCTAGGATGATTTAAGCTTTCATGTTTAGTGCCATCTAATAAAAACACAGAGGATTTGGTTATGGGTACAAGAGAAAACTGCACATTCTTGCTCTCCCTGTTATAAATAAAATGGATTTCAGACTTGGTTTCAAGTCAAGTGACAATGCAGAATTCTGCAGAAAAGAAGGATTTTAGGAAAAGAGAGCCTGTAGCTGCAGCTGTAGAGCTTGGTACAGCAGCAAGCTGCACTTTGTGGGCCCCTTGAGACTTTTCAGGATTTCCATCAGTCCTTCATTTTGCTGACACCTCAGAGCTTGTCAGACACCACTGCAAGGTTGGATTGTTTGTTAAACAGCTGTACCCAGTGGATAGGCTGAATATTCCATCTCACAATTATCATTCAAAATGGAGCTTTCCAGTATGAAAAGATTTCTGTGTCTTTACTGTCAGAGGTCAGTGTTTTCTACTTTTCCTCAAAATAGATTCATCCAACTAATTGGTTTTGCCTTGCTTTAAAAATCTTTTTTCTTGCTACCTTGGCCCCTGGAGGACATCCTGTAAAGTCTTTCTGGCCTCAGATTTGCTGTCACATCAAAGGAGAAAGCGTAGGAGCAAACCCCCAGTTCTGGAGCTGTTTCCCTGACAGACAGACAAGTTCCTGCACACCTTTCCTGGCTGCAGCTGTTCTTGCATGTGGAAACTTCACAGAAATTGGCATTTCTGGCTCCAAACATGGGCACCTTCCCCTTTATTGGACATGGAGGCTGATCTATTGGGATGCTCCTTGGAAATGCTCTGGTAATAGGTCTTAATATGTTTCAACTCCCAATTACTTTCCAATGACCTGCAGGCATGACAAAATTGCAGCCAGGAAACAGAAGATGCTCTTGCCCAGCTGTATTTATTACACTCTCAGATCGCTGTGGACATCACTGTGCTCCCTGAAAACCAAATACACAGATATGCCCAGGATAGCACACTGTGGCAAGAGTAAAAACATTGTAGAGTTTTAATCAAGGAATGTGCTTCTTAAACACTCTCTCTAAAAAGGCAGGATATTTTTACCCCATAAAAGTAAAAAACATTGTGCTTTCTTCATTTTTTTTTTTTTAATATTGCATTGCCAAAAAGAAAAAAAAAAAAAAGCTGACATCTACAACAGTGATTGCTGAAATACAGGATTCTGGTTCACCTCCAGATGTCCCTATCCTTGTAGTCAGAATGGGATTACAGATTGACAGGTATATGAAATATTTACTCCAGGTTGTTGCTGGAAGTATTGCACTGGGGTTTAAGTCCTTCAGAAAAGAAAGGGGGAAAAAAAAAAGCTTTTCTTGCTTCAGTTTGAAATGGTTGTATCATCTCAGTGGAAATCAAAGAATCCCAGCATGGTTTGGGTTGGAAAGGATCTTAAGGATCATCCAGTGCCACCCCTGCCATGGCAGGGACACCTTCCACTGTCCCAGGCTGCTCCAAGCCCCAGTGTCCAACCTGGCCTTGGGCACTGCCAGGGATCCAGGGGCAGCCACAGCTGCTCTGGGAAATCTATTCCAAGCCCTCACCAGCCTCACAGTAAAGAATTTCTCCCTAATATCCCATCCATCCCTGCCCTCTGGCAGTTTGAAACCATTCCCCCTTGTCCTGTCACTCCATCCCTTGGACACTGCCTCTCCCCATCTTTCTTGTTGGCTCCCTTTAGAAAATGTTCTCATCTTTATTCTCTCCCCCTACACACTTTCTTTTTCCCTTTGCTTTTCTTACTTTAAACACTACCTTTTTTCCCCACAAAAACCTTGTCCTCTTCAAACCACAATAAGCCAAGTTTCTCTCTTTCTATTCTTTCCTTTCACGATAGAGGCTTCCCCTCAACATTATCCTCATTTTTGCTAATGATAATGAATAACCAATAAATGAGTTATCTAGGAATTAGAAAAGTAAATAAATCAGAACTTGATATTTTTCAATATTTAAATGTGAGATTAAAAGCACACCAAAGAATCTGGTCTTGCACACAGAAAAAAATACAATAAACTGAGATTTTTAATAGCATCAGTTTTAATGAACTAGTTTTATTTTCATTTACATTCCTAACTGTCAAATTAAAGGATTGTGAGATAATCAGGAACTTGTTAAAGTTTGAAATCATTTCATAATGATCACAGCCCCGTCAACCACAGTCACAAGGTGCATTAAGGAAAAAACATACTAGATGTAGATCCTTATAGTTAAATGTTATCACACACTTGTATCCCCCAAAATTTTGGGTTAAAACCAATATAGTTCAATCGAAATTAAATTATCTGTAAGTAGCAGCCATGATGCCCTGAAGCACTGCCATGGTTTTTTCCCTAAAGAAGAGCTTACAGAGACCTGGGTGTCCCCCACTCCTGATTCCAGGGTGAAGGACAGATTGAGCCACTCTGAGATATCACAGAGTACAAGGAACTAACGCTGAAGTAAAAAAAAAAAATAAAAAACCAGATTGTGTCCACTCATTCTATGTTTCCAGAGATTATACACGTTTCTTATAACACAGAATGAATTAACTTAGAAAAAAAATTAAGGTAGTTAACCATGAAGAAATTTGTGTCCTTTTCCTCCAGCCAATGCTCACACAAACAGATGTATGTGCACCACAAAGAAGATTATTTAAGATGAAGCAAAAGCAACATCCATCCACTGCTGTGTTAAATACTTGCAATCACAGTTTAGATAATCTCCAGCACAATTGTGCATCACTTCATACAGAATAATGGAAAGCTTTTTTGTGCATCTAAACACAACTCTGCCCTGTGTTGGCTGAAGTGCTGGTGAGTCCAGCAATTCAGATATCACAGCCCTCTTTGCGCAAACACACCCAGTCACAGTTGCTCAACAACAAAATATTGTGATATTATCAGAATCCAAGAGCATAATAAAGGAGAGAATTTACCAAGCTTAAACAGTGCACTAGCAACATAGAACAATTGATCAGCCATTACATGGTTGTTAGATATTTGCCAAATCCTTAGAAAGTTCATAGAATTATAATTTTTGAAAAAAAAAAAAACTATTGCAAGGTCATGTCAGGAATCAATAAAACACAGAGAGAAATTAAATCTATAATACAAGTCATATAGAGATACAGGTATTTCCATCAATGCCAGAATTTGCCAGAAAATAAAGATTCTTAAGATACTGAGGAGGTGTACAAAAATATGTCAAGACACTTGAGCATCATAAACACAAACTTACTCCTAAGTAGACTCTGCAGCAACATTTAACTCAAACTATTTTTTTCCATTCTGCACAGCCCTGGAACTATACATTTCCAACTTCTGCACACATAAATCATTTGAATGTGTAACAACAGCTGCACCCTGCATTACATATAATTCAGATATGTACCACACTGAAAATATTTCTTCTACCTATTCATTCTCCCATGAATTTCTTATAGTGTTTATGCTTTAAAATGTTTGATTTTCTTTGCCCAAATTCCTGAGCATTGCCTCATTTTCTCCCTCTGTCAGTAAATAGATTAATGCACAGAACTTCTTTAGCATAGATTGTTTCACTTCAATATGTTCAGCTTATGGCAGTGCTTAAGCCTCCATTGTTATCTGTGAATATGTTTGGGATTAACACGCTATGGAAGCATAAATATTGATTACATACCTCATTTCAACAGAACCAAACAAATTTAGACTCAGAATTTCTTCTAATCCATGAGTAACATCACTACTAAAAACAATTACAACCCAGCACATGTTTGTGACACTCAAATTTCTTTGGCATGCTGGAGCTCTTTATCAAAGTCAAAATGCAAACCCACTGCCACAGCACCAGAAAGCTGGTTTTATGTCTGGTATAAAACAAAAAAAAATGTTCTTTTCCCCTCAAGCAGGCTAGAAAAGCAGCGCTGTCTGAAGCCTTCATGTCACACACACAGAGTCACAGGGATGCAGCAGTGCTGAAGTGAAATACATTACTGGGAGGATGACATCCCACTCAGCTATAGTTGAACCAAAGTAAACATCGGGCATTTGGGGGGAAAAATAAAAAAAAAAAACAACCAGGAAACCTTTCTGCTATTGCCAGCTGGAAAAAAAAAAAAAGGCAAAAAAGCCATAAAAGCCTACCTGAGACAAGCGAGACTGTGTCTTTCTCCCATGAGACAACAGTGATGTATGCCTCCACAGAGGAGGGGATAATGCACTTGAACACTGCTACATTGCCTCTCATGGCTTTCTGGTCCTCCACACGGACTGTATAGGGTTCCCGTAAAACTGCAGGGACGAGAGGAGCTTTGGTGAGTGAATTGCAGTCCCACATCTCACCCACCTCCTCGCTTAGCCTGGCCAAGTGCCCCCCAGGACTCAGGCTCTGAGCTCTTCTCTCAGTGAATGACACACATTTACAAGGCTGACTGCGAGTTGATATGAAAGCGTTCCCAGACCTTTCTGTTTCCTCAAAATCTGTATCTCTTATTCCGTGTTTTTGCCTCACCTCATTCTGGGAGGATCAGGTAAGAACTGCATATTTATGAGGGTAAATGGTGTCACGTTTTATGTTACTTGTCCAGTTTCCCCAGCCACATTTCCCCTCACAAAGGGTTTTCTGCTAAGAGCACAGAGGTACATGCAGGTGCTGTGTGAGAATTGGACATCCAGAGAGGAGAAGAGAAGGTCAGTGTCATTTAGGATTTTGAAGAAGTGACAGCCAAAGGAGAAAATCGATGGAGGTGACAAAGAGAGAAAAAGAAATGTGTGTCAGGAACACAGAGAAATGAGAGTAAATAAGAGGAGAGCTACATTTGATTGACCAGCCCTGAAAGATATTGGTTAATGGTAAAAAAAAAAAAACAGGAACAAAGCAATGTCATAATAAATCCCAACATGATTCAAGAAATGTTTAGAATCAGAATGTTATTTGTCTTGAGTCCAAAAGAATTAATTTGATGAACAAAGAGAAAAAAGAACAACTGGATGGACAAAGAGGATAAAAGCACAACTGGAGAAATCCTTCCCACCAAATTAATCTCGCTGGGATGAGGTGAAGTTGCAGTGGATAGAAGAACGGAAAGAAGAGAAATCCTGAAATAATTCCATGGAGAGTAAGGGGTGAGAATTTCTGTGAGCAAGAGTTCATGGAGAAGGTGGCAGAGCACAGAAGAAACAGATGTTGTCTCCTACAGCAAAGAGAATGGGTGAGACAGGACAGAAAAGCACAACACAGACTCTCCATGGGACCACAAGGCCAAGGTACAAAAAAAAAAAGGGAACCACCACAGCCAAAACAAAACATTTCAATGAGAACAGGGATGGATGTATTGGAAATTTCTGTGTGTCTGAGACTGCACCTGCCTGAGGGTAAAAGTTATTGGGAAGAATGACCCCAGTGCAGCAGCAGTGCTGAGCTGCCACATCACAGGGACATTTCTTGCCCACATTTCCTTTCCACAAAGACACACCAAGCTCATATACAGACACATTTAACCCCACTGATTCCTGCTGGAAGTCAGTAAATTCTTTTCAGAGTTTATAACGGCGTTTCTGTACACTTAGAAGCACTGGAATTTTAAGTGTGAGCCCCACTTAGGGTGTATCTCAAGAAATAAAAGGCAGAGTATTTGAAATGTAACCACAGTCTTCAAAATGCAAACAGCACCAAGTTTTCAGGTCCATTGTTATCACTGCAAAAAGGAAGACCGACGTTCTCCATCCCAAACATTGCTATAACAATATAACTTTTAGAAGCCCTAGCTGAAAAGAAATAAATTTAATTAAAAATTAAATATCTTTTAAAAAGAAAAAAAAAAAGTCAATTTTCTATTACCAGATAGACACTGTTAGTTTTTAAAAAGTCAATCATTTATTTCTAATCGAAGGTTAGGATTCTTAACCCCGTTATGAGGGTTAAAAACGGATATTTTAAGCACCTTTAATGCAGTGACTTCACAGCACTGGCTGCCCTGTGGTGAGGCAGCTCCCTAATCCTGTTCTACACCCAGGGAATGGCACATGGATCATCTTAATGAGGCTGACTTGTGTCTACTGCTCCTTCTCCAGCCACCATTCCCAGGAAAAGTCTGTTTGGCAGCAATATTCCAACTCACTGCTGAAGGTATTCATACTTCCCAGAACACTTGGCCACTTGGAAAATGTGCCCAGCTGATCATGTCAATAAAAGCCAATGCAGAAACCATGCGGGGCACAAAAACTTCAAAGAGGTTTGTCAATTTCCTTGCATAAAAAAATTTGCATTATTGTGATTTACAAGGCCCCTCAGCTATTTCCAGCTCATAGTTTTGACAGTTTCCATGAATAAATTGCTGATTTTTACTTTTTTTTTTTTTTTTTTTAAATCCCAAGTCCCCAGGTCATTCATTTATATGAGAATGTCAGGCTTTGCTAAAAAAAAAAATCTACTCTTCACTGCCATGACTGCACAGGAAAGCTTGAAGACAGAATGGAGTTTTGTACCTTTACTCTCATATGGGACTGGCATGGAAGAGGAGTGGATTTGGGTGTCCAAGTGTGGGGTTTATGATTTTTTGGGGTGAGTTTGGGGATGTTTGTTGCACTGTATCCAAAATTACATGAAAAACGACAATTACAATTATCTGTGAGGTGGAATTTTTCTATCTGCTGGCCACATTCCTGGGAAAACAGGTAAATGAGCTCCAGATTGTCTCAAGCTGAGTTTGAGAACGGGCAGAATGATATTAGTCTCTATGCTATGACCAGATGATCCACTGATTTCTTCTGCATTCTTAGGAAACCAATTGCTGTTGGAGTGCCTTGGAAGGAGGAAATTAGAAAAGAACTCCCCAAAATCATGTTAATTAGTGCCAGTCTGAAATATTGTTCAGATTTCACATGAACAGGAATAATTTGCAAGCACCTCATGAAGAAATGAAGTTTCTAATTTCAAATTTGAGCAAAACAGGCTTTACCATCTGAGTATAAAACACACTTCATTGCCATGCGCAGAAGAGTCTCCAAATTGTGTTTTCCTATGGCTGAGGGGATCCACAAGCCCTTGGAATAATAGCTGTGGTCTGGCACAGGGACAGCTCTGACACACAGAATCAGCTCATGTGAAGGAAGGGACCTTGTTTAACTCCTTTTCCAAACCTCAGATTAACTGAGAAATGGAGAAACGAGTGGATAGGGGGTAAAAGGTTAAAAAGGGAAGGAAAAGAGGTAAAGGGGGTATTTCTTGGCCAAAAAAAAAAAAAAAAAAAGTTTTTCACTTAGGAGTCAAGCAGCTGCAGCTACCAATTGCAAAGCCCTTTTTTCAGGCCCTTTTTCTATTTGTAAGGTTTATTTCTCAAGCAGATGGAGAAGTGTTGTTTGGGAGTTCCATGGATGAAGGTTTTACACCTAAAGGAACACCAGTTTAAACTCTGAGCCAGCAATACTGCAAGTTTTAGCCTCCTCTGTATCAGCACATTAGTTTATCTAAGAAATATAAAAATTGGAAAGTAATCCTGGAAAAAAATACTGCCCAAAAGATGTTCAAAATGGAGACACAGTAACAAATCCAGAAAAGGCAAAAATAAATGTTATGTTGTCTCTAAATATAATTCTACCAGACAACTTGCCCACAAATCCATGGAAGTAAAAGCAAAAGCTCAAAAACCAGAACCGAGTTTCAAAGTTGGTCATAATGTGTCCTTATGAATCTTTGATTTTCCAACTTTTTTTTTTATGGACAACAAAACATTTTCATAAGAAGCACAGACCATCACAGAAACTCCTCACATATGTGACATGATAACTTGTTTCTACTGGAGGCCTCTTGTGCAAGAAAACCCACTTTTCTAGCCTAAAATTTTAATGAGACATTAATTTCATGGAAACCTGCTTTTTATTCTTGCCTCCCAACTGTCTACAAACTACAGATCTCTGCATGTTAACTTACTTTTAAGAAGAAGAGAATACACTTTCTTATTTAAAAAGAAAGTCTCAGGCAATCTACTTTTTAGCTGTTACCAGTTTTCCCTGTGAAACTCCTGTGAAGACAAATCTCCAAAGGAAAGGTTGTTTGAAAAGCCAAGCATAGCTCCACCAGCAATAAAGAGTTTCCAAGGATTTGCATTTGCAAAAGGTCAGCTCCCAGACTACTTTTTGTTTGTTTGTTTGAATATTTTAATTAACTGAAGCGGGTAGACCAAAATCTTCAAAAACTGTGCAATCATGTGTTTGTGTGTTGTAACAAAAGGCCTGATTTTGATCCCTCTGTAATTCCCCACTGGCTGACCCAGCCAGTACAGAAAACAGATGCAAAACCATTCTGCTCATTTGCATATTTTAGCTTAAACAGAATGATGAATCATTGCAGGGGACACAAATTTCTCTCTCTAAACAAAGCACAAGTGACCACAAACAAATGAGGAGCAGTGTAATTTTAGGTCAAGCATTCCTCTTCTCTTCCAACCCCTCCACAAAATCCAAATTCATCTTCTCACACAGCTCTTTAACGTACAAGCATGGTCTGATTATTGATTTAATCATCAGTTTGTTCCTCCTTATATTTGTGCTCAACTGATCTTTGGAAAACTAACTTTTCAACACCAAAATAATTCAAACTGGGGAGAAAAGGAGGGGAAAGAATTCACAATATTACTTAATGTTGTTAAGAGTTCAGAGGTTACACTTCTGGCCAACCTCCCCTGATTGATATCTGCTGCTACTTTTCAAACCACCCAAATTCCCTCCCCCCTCAATCCCGTCCGAACCCAGTAAAAAACTCTACTTACCAGCCTTAATGTGAACATCCTGACTCCTGATTTTCCCTGAAGGATTTTCAGCTGTGCAATAGTAAGTGTTATCATGGATTAAGTTATTAAAGCTTGAAGGAGGGAAGGGGAAGATTTGGAGAGTGCCATTGGGGTGGACGTGGCGGATCCCTGGGACATCGTAGATCTCCTCGCCCGTCGCTAGGTACCATCTGAGCGTCACCGGGGGGATCCCCGCTGCTGGACAGGGTACCAGTGTCCCTGTGGTGCTAGCAAACACTACCTCTTGCAGAGATGCATTGACAAAATAGAGACTGGCGTGTAGCTCTTCACTGAAAACTGCAAGACAAAACAAAAAAAAAGAAGAACAGACGTTGAAAACCTGAGAAATTTCAGCCGCGCGCAAAACGATCTGAGACCGCCTCCAAATCAAAAGCAACGCCCAGGGAAGGTAATCAAAGCATCTGGTGCTAATGTCAGCTCCAATAAAGTGCTCCTCGTTTTCAAAGGAAATATCGCCAGGTTAAACACAGGAAGCAGTTTACACCCCAAAGTAAAATGAGAAACCCATTTTGGTGTAAACTGATACAGATCCGCTCACTTCCACACTTGCTGAGGCAGCGCTCCTCACACAGCCTGCAAAAATCTATCAGCAATCTGCTTTTATGAAATTTCCAGTGACTAAATTTCTGCCTGGAACACACGCAGTTTCTGTTAGCATCCCTAAATTTATTTTTACAGTCTTTCCATGGCAAAAATTATATATAAAGTAATAAAAAGAACTGAGCAAACTGTGAAAAAAAATTCCCCGTAACTCCTTAATAGTAACACATGTCTATACTTAATACAGATACATCTTAATAAATGCTTTATATCATTTGATCAGGCCTTTCTAGCAAAGATCTATAAACCTAGGTGCCTATGACAATCTTGGATCTGCCATCCCCGTGACTACAGTCCCACTCCCAATCTTAAACTGAAGACTCTGTATCACTGGAAAGAGTCAATGATTAGTCAGAGCACTGGATAAGGCACTTCTGCCATGGGCTATTGAGCTCTCACTGGAGGGATTGACAGCTCCAGGTGGTTTAAAGGTTCCCCAACATTTCCTCTAAAGTACCTTCCTAACCTGCTCTGTTGGAGAGTTGGTAAGCCTAACACATGATTTTTGTTTTCCAATAAATGGTAGGATATATTCCAATAACACCAATCCGCCTGACATTTGCTTATAGTGCTCACTTGTAAAAAACCTTGCCACTTTTGCTTGATGCAAACACAGAGACTTGGATGTTTCACTGTATCTTGAACGCAGTAGATTCTGACAGGATTTTCTAAAGCAAGGCTGGCAAAGAGTCAATTTTTGAAAAGGTGACCATGGTGGATCAGATCCCAGCCAGCAGTGACGAGACAGATTTCAGGTCATCCTTCATTTGCACAAGATGGATTTTATTATCCTGCAGAAAGAACTTGCAGTGCCAATGTTAAGCCATGAAGTGCCTTGTCTACCTCTGCCACTGCATTTTATGGTAGTTTGGAGTACAAAATAGACTATTTTTAACTTCCCTCTTTTGATATCTTGCAGAGATACAAGGTAGGAAGATGTTCATTCTAAATATCAGCAGAAGAGACTCAAAAGAGAGAAGAAGTGGCTCTGGGAATTAAAGAAAAAGAGAAACCCTCCCCAAGTGAGAAAGATGTTTGGCATGCAGCGGACAGAGAGACAAATGAGCGACACAGAGAAGGTTGAAAGGCACTTGGAGATTCAGAAAGGAGAAATTTCAACACTGGAGCTGAGCTCCTGCATTTAGATGAGGCAGGTGCCAGCACAAAATAAAGTCCCTTGCAAGAAAAGTTCCACCTAGTGGGTGTAATCCCAAGAGGAACTTGGGCATCTGGAAAGCAAAAATAGGCACAATAGGACTAAGCAGAGGAAGAAGCTGAATCCTTATTCAGAAGGACTGAATAAGATGGTGCCACTTTTACATAATCACATTTCTAATTATAGTTGTACTTTGAAGCAGAGAACAGTATTGTTGGTAACATAATAGAGAACTGAAAAAAAAAAAACCAATTTGGCATTGTTCATCTGAAGTACAAGCTTTTTCTCTACAAATACAAATGAAACAATCAACAGGGCATTTAAATTTCCATTGGCCAACAAGACATTCACGTAGAAGTAATAAACACAGTTCACATTTGCCAGCTTTTATTATGTTGTGCTGCTTCTTAGCAGATATTCAAGCAAAACCAGCAGATTTCCTGGCCAAGAACAAAGAGGTAAATACCAAATTACAAATGCCATAAAAATAGAGAATATCAGGAACTCTGTTTGACACTTCCATAGAATCTAACTTCCCAATCAAATGTAGCACAGCTGAACTAGAAATTCATACTAGCAGCACATAACAATGAATTTTTCCAGCTGCTTTGTATCCCCTGTAGAAGCTTTCACTACTTTTGACAAACTTTCCATCCATCAGCCTGTACAATAGCGCTTCATTTTAAACCAGCATCTGCTTCACATTCATCTTAATGGCAGCCCCAAACACACCAAGATCCCTGGAAAATAATCACAGTGCTGTAATACACACAAATATACACAATGCTGACAGTCCAGATGCTTTTTGTGGTGGAATTCACTGTGTAAGCTACTTGGAGACATCCAACGACAAAAATGGGATTTCAGGGGCTTTTATTAAAGAGATATTTCTCCTCCACATTCCATAGGAAGAAAATGATTAGCTGAATAACAGAATAAGTCATTTATTGAAAGCTAATGGAAACTGAAACAAGTCAAAGACAATGTGTAATTATATGTTACTTAATGATAGAATATGATCCAACTAAACACTATTTTTCAGAGAACAGAAGTAACTCAGGCTAAGAGCTGCAAGGGAGAGTGGTAGGGGAAACTGGTGAAAATTATGGAAATAAAACAGCAAAGAGAAATACCTCAAGAATGAAAAAAACAGAAGGCAGTCATAGAAGAGAAAATAATGTCCAAAGCAGAACTGAAAACTCTTGCAGCTGAGTGACTGCACTTGGCCTGGACAGAGATGACACCAATTAGGACTGCAAGGGAAGGAAAGGCAAAGATTCCTCCTGAATAAGGGTTATTTATTAGTAAACCAATAATTCTTGAGGGAAAGAAGAGGAAGGCTGCACCTCAGCAGCGTTCAGGTGCCCCAGCTGGAACGAAAAGGTGACAAACAATCAAGTTCTTTAGGGCAGGAAGGCAGAAATTTGTGTCCTCGGCTGGGTGGTTAAAGCAGCACATCAACACTTTATCAGATCAGAGAACAACAAGCACTTCTGGAGTCTCGGGCTCAATAGATGCCAAGATCTCACTCAGACAAGAATGGGAAGAGGGGAAGGGGGGAGGGAAAAACAGAGGGGAGAGAGGGAGGGAGAAGGGAGGTGGGTAAATTTTTTGCAAGCTCAATCAACATTCTTTACTTGAATGTACTTGAAGTACTTGAAGCGGTAAGGGGAACTGACAAAGCATTGCAGGCATGGAAATTTCTCCTCTTTCCAGGGGAGACAACGCTGCTGAGCTGTGCTGAGCAAGGTGCTGGATACATCAGCCAGGTTCAACATTTCTTTTGGCCTTTGAGAGATCTCTTGTCACCTAAAGTGGATTCTTTACAACAAGCTGGTCAGTGGGGCTGAGTCAATCTCTCTCAGCAAGGAAGGCTGGGAAGATGCACCCAGGATGGACACACAGCTATAAAGATCCAGGCTGGGTTTGGCATTTGCAACACCTGTAGCTACTGACATGGCTAAGAATGGGGTCATTTTCTGGGTTTATTTTTTTGTTTTTGCAGAGGTGGCCTTTTCTCTCTTCAGGCAGGTCACTCCTCCAGGTCTGCAGCTCCTACCTGTGTACATGCAGAGCACTCAAAGGTCTCCCATAAGGACCTAGGCAATCCCTCCTGTGGTATTCCTGCCTGTGAGGGTGGGATTGGTCAAGGCTTCACAAGGCAAAAACTGCTGTTTCTCAATCCTCCTTTTGACTGGGCAGAAGGAGGTGTCACTAAGATGTGAGAGAGAAGATCCTACATTTAAATTACAGTTAATTAATTAATGGATCGGGATTGGGGTTGCCCCGTGTGGGATCTGGTGACAAGGAGGGATCAGCACCAACAAAGAGATGAAAGCAGAAATGCAAAAGCAAACCATGAAACCACCTGTCCTCTTCCCTTCCTCCCACATCCCCCCTTTAGATTGCTTCACCTGCAAGGACCTTTACCCTAAAGATGCCAAAAGTGAAAACTTTCATGGCGTTTGCATGGAACAAAAAAAGATTTTGTATCTGTTCAAGCTGGTGCCAGAATGCAATGCTGAGACTTGGTGTTGTACATAATTCCTTTTCATCACGTGCTCTTCCATCTTTTAGTAAGTTTAAATAGCACCTCTGTGAGGTTGAAGTTATCTTTTTGGGCCTCATGTTCTTCCAATGCCCTCTTCCCATATTCTGCAATTAAAGCCCCAGTTTTCAATTCTTGAAAGAACTGAAATACTTTTGCTTGAGAGACCAGTCAACATACTCAAAAATATGAATAAAATGTCTCTGAACAATTAATTGATACTTATATTTAATTCACCTTCCCTGCCCTTTTCAAGGGCTAAATGCTGTTCCTGTAATGCCTTTGCAAGTGGAAAGTTTGGTCTGAAATGAATAACAATTTCAAACTAAGGGAAAAATTAGTTCTCATCCATTTGATTAATCAAATCCAGCATGAAATATTTATATAGATGAATTAAAAGATATGAATCAAAGTGAAAGTCTGGAGCCAAGAGACCACTGAGATTATTTAGATAAAATAAAAATCAAAGCAGAAAAGATAAATTATGTAATTAAGCAGTTGACTGCGCTCCTGCACTGGGTTTATAGAAACTCTGTTACAGTGGAACTTCAGGTCTGCCACAGCCTTGGACATCAATGTTCCCTCTCCTTCTCTCTTCAGTGATGTTGTGATTGATGATCTGGGCAACATTTGAGTATTTTCTTCAGATTTATTGGATTGCATAAGGTGCCACCTTAAAATGTAATAATTTCTCACTTTTAAATACAACTGCCTAAACACGAGAAACATAGAGGCAAACCTATGGAGAATAAAAAACAGAAGGGAAGGGAAGGGAAGGGAAGGGAAGGGAAGGGAAGGGAAGGGAAGGGAAAAAGAACAGCAAGCATTTGCTATTTTACTCTTCTCCTGAGGACACACTTTTAAAAAGTTTCTCTGGTATCCTTTCTCACAGGTTGTGTTTTCCAGTCAAGTACAGTCTGAATTACTCAAAACTTTGAAGACATTTGCCTTTGACACTTTAGCACTGGTTTTATTTGGTGACTTTTCACAACCTCTTGGCTTTCTTATTTACTCTTCTTAAGGCAGGCNAATATTTACTGAAGTCTAAGGCCCTAGTGCAGACACCTTGCACTGCTTTGTACCACGATGGGACAACACATTTCAGAAAAAACTGACATTTGGAAAGTTTTTTGCAGGTGTCTTCCCAGCCACCAAAAAAGAGGCACCAAGCAGGATGAGACACATTCCCTTAAGCAGTTAAAAAACTAAGAATCTGTGTATTCTTATCAACACATTGAGCTCTAATCAAAGCTTGAGAAAAACAATAAAATATCAATATCCTGTGTGCCTTCTGGAAGAAGCCTTTTCGTAAAAACTCCCAGGCATCATGCCTTGGGTAGGAGAGCAGGTTTTTGAGCTTTCTCCACAGGTAATGTAGGAAAAACACAGCCCAAGGTCAGCTGAGACCCTGTTTTGATGGGGCAAATCACTCACTTCACTTGGTCCATCATCTCCAGCAGACAGAGAGGGATTAGGACAACTTTCCCACTTTCTTGAACGTCTCAGTTAACTGGAGAAGTTTTGCACAGGTGCCCCAATACTTTTAGCTGCTGGGTGGATGTTTGTTATCTGCATTTATAGACCCTTGTGCTGTGAGTTCAGCCTGTCTGGCACATGCATGAGCCTAAAAGCATCACAGCTTTTGCCTGTCCTTACACCAGCAATCCCTAAACGCATCTCCAGGCTTCAGAAAATTCCAAAAAAAAAGGGTGTTTTTTTGGTGATTTGGTTTTGTTATGGTGCAGGAGGTGGCACATAAAAAGCAATATTAGAATCAGAGCGAAAAGGGACAAAGATCACAGAAGATCCTGAGTTGGAAGGGAGCCACAAGGATCATCAAGTCCAACTCCTGGCCCTGCACAGGATCATCCCCAAGAGAGTCACATCTGATGTTCCTTTTCATCCCCAAAAGAGGGCAGGGAAGAGAGGCACGAAAGAGATTATTTGGCAAAATGGAAGAAAAAGGTAACAAGGCAGGTGGAAGTCAGGAGGATGTTAAGACTCAAGCAACTCCCCTGGATCTCATCTCTCTTGAAAGATCTGCTATGAACCAGACAGCTCCTGTTTCACTGGCCTGAAATCAGAGTAAAAGCAGGTAAGAAAACATCATTGTGACCACAGTCATATGGCTGTGAGGTAGAGACCTAAACAGCACAAAAGACCCAAATGCTGCAAAACAATTGAGAAATTTATAAAACAGGGAATTTAAGCCCCATTTTTCATATGGTCACCGTAAAATATTGAAATCCTCCACAACAGCGGAAAATAGAATATTGATTTTTCATTGTAAAGACAAATATTTTTAAAGACAATTTAATGGCATTGATCTAAAAAGCAGTCAAAAAAAAAACCCCCAAAAACCCAAACCAACTTTTGTAGGAAAATAGCTGAAACCATCTAAACAGTAAATGATATTCAAGGAAACTGAATTACCAGGATCATACAGCAGGTTCATTACCCTGTTGACACCCAAACAATAGAGTATGCTACGGTAATCTCTTTTGCATAAACACAAACAGAGAGAACTGATAAATGACACATTTCTGGTTGCTGTGCCTTTCAAAGCAGTGGTAGAGACATTACAAATGCAATCACAGATATGCTGATTGCTCAGTGCAGGAAAGGGAGAGAGAGTCTGGATGGGTGGGAGGGTGCAGTTCTAGTGAGCTGTGTCACTATTTAGGATGATTTTTAATTTTTACAAGATTCTATACTACATCACCATGACTGAGATTTTAAAATGAGGGATTAAAAAAAAATTTTAAAAAGGAGGCTAAATTGGCCTTTTTTCCTCTAATACATCTCCCCTTGATGAACTAAAAAAAGCCCTTATTTGAAAAGAATCAAAACCTGATGAGACACTTACAAACAAGAATGTTATTATCACTACTCAATTATCCAGTAACAGGCTGTGCAAAGTGACCTAGAGAAATTGCTACAGCTATTGTGGAAAGATCAGAGTGATGAGGCATTGCAATAATCCATCTGTGATCGTGTCTCCCTCTAGGGGTTTTATCTAATGACTAACACACGAGGTTGATAAATATTGTAAATTTTATTACAGCAAGGGTAAAGCAAATGTACTTTTACAACTTTGGCTTTGATTCTGGCTCTGGACAGGGATTCCTTATGCTCCTCTAAATTGATGAGGATTGAACATTCCTCACTGTCTGAGGGGAAGGAGGGCAAAACAAAACTCCTACAAGGAATAAGTTTCAGGTGGAGGCAAAATATGTAACATCAAGAACAGGAAAATAGCACTGGATAAAGATGCTCTGACCAGACTGCAAAGTAAATCTTACTAAAAATAAGTTAATAAAATGAACATAAGTGAAAACAGTCCTAAAGAAGAATTATGAGGATGCTAAAATCAAAACAGCTTTAATGTGGAAAACAAAATTAAATCAATTGCACAAAATTATTTAATATTACAAATATAATTAGCAAAGAGATGAAGATATTAAACTAATACACTGATAGAAATAAATACAAAAGCACCAATTAAGCACCACCATCCACAACAGTTATAAGTCAAGTCAACAAAGGAGAGCACAAATCTCCCCAGAGTATAAAATCTCACAATGCAGAACTATTTCTCAGGTACTGTTTTGTAAGGGTAGCCAGTATTTTAGGGCTAAACAGTAGAAATTTGCTATGTGTCCACCAAAAAAAAACCAACAAAAAATGATTACTTTTCAAACTGCTACTCTGATTCAATGTGCCAGTGCTCAGCCTTTTATTCCAAAGGGTTACTCCTTTGAAGCAGTTTCAAAATCAGAACCACTAATGAGGATAATTAAGTATGCAGTTGGTTTTGCCCACAAATAATAATCACAATGGAAAAAAAAGCACTCAGCGTTACATTGTCATTCTCAGAGGACAGAAACTTCCATTAAATCAAAGCAGGCTTCCACAATTAAAAGCAAAGGTCCTCAGGTGAAACCATAAAAAGAAGCAGAACTCACAAGGCAGGGAGAGGAGTGTGGGTTTTGGTGGAGTGCACAAATGCAGAGTGGCAAATGCCATGGATGCAAGTGATGGGAGCCTTTGATCAGCTAAAAAAGGAGTAATCTGTGGTTAAAAAAAAAAAACAAACAAAAAAAAGCCAAACCAACAAACCAAAAAAAAACCCCAAAAAACCCCAAACCAAAACAAAACTAAAAAAAAAAACAAACAAAAAAACCAAAAAAAAACCCCAGATAATTGTCAGTCTGTGGACAAAAAATACGCATCTGTGCTTCTTGAACCCAAAACCCCAATTCCACTCATTCCTATCGTAAAGAATACACTGCAAGAACACCAAAAGCAATGGGACAGAAATGAGAGAAGAGCCTCAGGTTTATTTTTCTCTGAAAAAATATTTTATGAGCAAGAGAAATAAAGATAATTAGATGGGTCTCAGGGTTCTGAAAAACATAATCAATCCATATTTGTATAGCTTTTCTTTTAACTTTATCTAAATTTTTATATTATTTATACAATTATCACTTTTTCCATAAACAGAGCCATTATTTTCAAGGACTTATTGGCTGAGATCTAACAGGTTTCAGTGTGGGGCTTGTCTTCAAATGCTGCAGTTGACCTAAATCTTCTCAGAGAGTCCTGATGGCCACCAATGTCACATCCCAATGGGACAACAGGTTTTTACACATAAACAGCAAAGCCAAGCATGCTTTTGATTGGACCTGTCCAGGAAGGAGACAAATTTTTTTAAAAAAATCATTTCTTCCACACAAAAATCAAAGCAAAATAAATCAAAATTCTCAGTGAAAATAATTAAGTGGCAAGATGCTTCACAAAATTCCACGGGGGGATGTTTTCGAGCAGAGTAGTCAGCTACAGTTTGAGTCTCTGTCATCCTTCCCACATCCCAGATGAAGGCTGTAACACTTATGCAAGCCAGAGCCTGAAAGATCTTTCACTTGGAT
Organism: Orthonyx spaldingii; assembly: GCA_013397795.1. NCBI lineage: Eukaryota > Metazoa > Chordata > Aves > Passeriformes > Orthonychidae > Orthonyx > Orthonyx spaldingii. Next base: position 278,772 of record VZTJ01004773.1, read on the forward strand.
GCAGGGAACAGCCAGGACACCCTTCTGGGACAGGACCTCATCCTTTGGGTTTTTGTGTGGGTGAGCTCTGCTTGTGGTGAGTTAGTGGGTGAACCCTACTGCCAGAGAGGAGACAATCCTGCCAACCACCCAGCTAGGAAACTGAAGAAGGAAAAAAATCACAAAATTTCCAGGGATTTTTAAACCTCCACCTCTCAGCTCTGTTATTCCACACCACTGCTTTTCCCGAGTATCTACAGAAGTGGCTCACAAAAGATAAATCAGCTAAATGGCTTCACACTGAAAGGGAGTAAGTTTAGATGGGAAATTAGGAAGGAATTATTCCCTGCAAGGGTGCTGAGGCTCTGGCACAGGTTTCCCAGAGAAGATTTGGATTCCCCAAATCTTCCCCAAATCTCTCCCTGGAAGAGTTCAAGGTCAAGTTGGACAGGGCTCTGAGCAACCTGGGATAGTGGGAGGTGAGATGATCTTTAAGGTCCCTTCCAACCCAAACCATTCCATGATTCTATAATGCCACTTGTGCCCTCAGGAAGCCTCCAGGAGCTCTCACAAGTAATGATGGCAAGTTCAATGGGCTCCTGCATCTACAGCCTGGATGGAAACATTGTTGTCACAGCTGAAAACTGACTCTCTTAGAAGTTTCTGTAAATCCAAAGCCGGGTTGAACATACAGCACAGAAAGATCTGTTCCCAAACTATGAGAGGAGAGAAGGGGAAAGGAAAACAGAAGGGGACATCTGGACGATGCATGCTTGGATCCATGCTAAACCACATGGGGGGGAAAAAGCACATTTTTCCTGGATGCAAGCATGAGAATCTGAAACATATGCTGGCAGCCATCAGCATACAAAACATGAGATTTTACTGAAAAAAATCACACAGACATTGCTAAATGCATTGGGTGTTGAAAGAAAATGCAGGAAGAATTAGGTGAGAGCTTTGGTGGCACAGTATTCCCAACACTGACACCATTTTGCACACTTGGTAGTCCCTGCTAAAGGAAAATGCAAAACCTGCCCACCGTGGGAATAACAAGCAGAGCAATCTCTGTAGCACTTCCTGAAAAACAGAGTTTTTCCAGAAACTGCTGAAGAGATGAGTAGCTCTGATCTCTGCTGTATTTCCTAGTTAGGAAATGTTGGACAAAGCCTGTTGTCTGGACAGTCCCACTTCACCACTGTCAGCACCAGAATACCAAGGACAAAATTCAGTAGGCAAAACTTAGTGATGCAAAAAATGCATCACACTTCATAAAATATTGGGATATAAGAGCATTTCCGTTCTGGAAGTTTAAGTTTACTGTCCCCAACTTTCACACCATGATTCTTCCCCTTTCATGTCAAAGTTAACTGCAAGTGAGCTAAGCAAGAACAAGTCCTAATTCCACAAATCTGCACAAGAGGAAGAGGTCAGGGTACCTGGAAAAGCAGGAATGGAAGAAATTCCCGAGTTACAGGCAAGAAAATATACACCCTTGAACATGAATCTGAAGGGAGAGGACACATGGGATCTAGAAATGGCTCTGTGCAACAACCCCTGGCCTGGATTAGAAATCCCTCCAAGACCACAAATCCACCTGGCATTTGGATTTCCTCGTCTGCTGGGGGTTTTCAAAACTCTGCAGAGCCCGCAGCACATCTCCAACATTTTGCTGCACTAATGCTGCTTTGCAGCCGTGCTGGATTTTTCCACCCGTGGGGACGAGCTCTCAGTGTGACTGAATCGCTCCTGACATCCTGCCTGTCACATCAGCCAGGCTGAGTCACAGCAGCAGCCCAACTGCAGAGCAAGGGCAGCCCTTCCCCGTGCTCCGAACTCAGCACCAGAGGAGGAGTGAGGAGGGCACAGCTGCCTGTCGTGCTCAGGGGATGGCTCTCAATGCACATCCAAAAAAGAAATAAAAAAAAAACAAAAAAAAAAAAGAAGGGAGGAAGGAAAAGAAAGAGAAACCCACAAAACCCATGTAGCAATTGCTTCTGTGCAGCACAAAGAGCCAGGACCAACAGATCTGAGCAGTCTCACTGCTGTAGAACAAACAGAAGTTGTTTATAATATAAAACTATAAAACCATCTTAATAATGAAATTGCTGATAGGTTCTGAAAGCGATTTGGCTCTATTGATCATGAAAATAAACCCAGCACTGACAGAGGCAGCGAGTAACCCAAATGCTGCAACAAAACAAGACAGAATAGAATATTACAACGTAACTGTACATAGAATATAAAGACATGCAGTGACAGAACAAGAAGAAATGGCCTTAAACTGAAAGAGGTCAGGGTTAGGTTAAATATTGGGTAAAAATTCTTCCCTGGGAGGGTGGAGAAGCCCTGGCAGAGGTATCCCAGAGAAGCTGTGGCTGCCCCTGGATCCCCGGCAGTGTCCAAGGCCAGGCTGGACATTGGGGCTTGGAGCAGCCTGGGACAGTGGAAGGTGTCCCTGCCCATGGCAGGGGGTTGGAATGAGATGATCTTTTAGTTCCCTTCCAACCCAAACCGTTCTGTGGTTCCATTCTATGATAATGAAGAAGAGAAGCAGTATTACCATTTGGTTACTGCTCATATTTTTTTCTAAACTGCTTCCAAGATCACCATGATGGACTGATTTTTGTTTGCATCTCACTAAATTAAAAGGAAGGAAAATGCCCTGGCATTCATGGCTATCTTTATAGATGATTAGAGCTATGACGAGCTACTGCAATCTTAATTAAAAATAATACCAAAAAACCTTGATTTTTCACTTTACCTATTACTTGAAGGGGAAAGGAAAAGGGGCTAAAAAGGATAAAAAAGGTAAGTGCAAAACAAGTCTTCAGGGTTTAATTTTGATTCTTATCAAAACTAAACAAACAACTTATGGAATGATCACTACTTGTACAACTGCAGTCTGGTACTCTCTTTGCCATGGGTTTACTGTATAATTCATACAATAAAGCATGCAAAGAAAAAAATGGTATTATTATAAAATAGATAACAATCCATTACATTTCTTTCACTCGATGAGAGGCAAGATCTCAGGAAGTTGGGTTTTGCTGGAGGAGGAAAGGCTTTAAGAAGAAGAAATTAAATATATATAAAATAAATTGAAATGACAACATAACTCAATTTTAGTATCACATGTAAAATGGAGGGGAGATACTACCAATGCAAAAATAAGTTATCCAAGAGCATTTTAACATTCTGGATGATCCCAAGATAACATTCAGTTTGGAAGTTTAGCATGGCAATCAGCTGAGGAATAGAAATACATATGAAAATATTATGAAGATGGCTACAGAATGAGTAGATAACACACATTTACACATTATATACTCTTAACAGAACACAAGACTAACTTGCCTTGAAGGCCGCTTTGTTAACCTGAAAAATGAGCACAACTTGCTGAGCTGTTACTTGGAAAATCCTGGTTTCCATTTTGTTCCCCCCATCAGGATTTCTGTGTCACATCAAGGCAATCACAAGCCTCAAAAACCAACAGCAAAACCCAGCATTCTCTGAACTTAATTGAAATTTGAACACTGAAATACCAGTGACAACCTGAGATTGGGCCTTTCCTGTGTTTTCCATTAGTTAAAAAAAAAAAAAAAATCCACATCACTTTTTCACTGAAGTGCAATGAAAATAAAGTCCTTGCATCTTCTTGCAGCCAAGGAAGGTATTTCTGACCACAGTGGTGTCAGTTCAGCCCAGACAAACCTGTTCCCTTCCAGTTTTCCTTGTGGACACTTTCCAAAGCCCCAAGAGGAAGTGCACAAACTCGTTTATTTTGTTATCACTTTTGCGAGAAGGATGACAACATCCTACATAAATCTTAGTGAAAGGAAAAAGCATTCTTAAGTGTTCGGTTTCTTTAAAGAAAAATAAATTGCTACCTTTTTTTATGTAACAGTAGAATAGGGTGTTATTCCAAATGTCCAAGTACCCATCACCTGTGCTCCAACAGCGGCTGATAAAGGATGTTTAGGGAAAGCCTGTCACAATCCTTTCCTAGTGGTGACAGCTAATTTTAAGCCCAGTATCACACAAATAACTAGAATTACCTTTGCTGTCTGCAGTGCTCTACACTCATTTTCCTCCCCAATTGCCATTTTATTCCCCATTATTGCATGATCTCTCTAACTCTTTGCAGCTCTACTTCTGTGCACTTTGGGCTCTCTTGAATAGCGTTCCATCAGAAGATTTTAATATTTATAACCTTCTTCAGTTCATTTATGTCAACCAACCCATGAACCAGCACAGATCACTGACAGTGTTTTCTCTCCAGCAGGAAAATCAATTATATGTTTCCTATTTCTTTCCTACCCTATCATTAATCTACATGAGGACCTCTCTTACCTCATGGCATCTTTCTTCCATACTGCTTGAGATGACATTTTGATGAACTTGTTTTAAAGATCTGGTTATGTTATACTCACTACACTCTTCTTGCCCACCTGCTTCGCTTCCCTCAAAGAAAAAACTGTAATAATTGGCCAAACACAACTTTTCTTGTCTAAGTCTCTCAGATTTCGTTCCCCAGGGCATTGCATTTATTTATGTGTTCTAAAAAATTCGTTCTTTAAGGCCTGATAACTTATAATTCTCTACTTTAGTTCTTTAAGACAACAAAAACCTGTGACATTAAGAACTCCAAGAAAAATAGCAAAAAGTTACAGTAATCACCAGCTCAGAAAGTCAAGGAGAAGGTGAGTGCAGAGAATTCATGTGGCTTTGCCTCCCTTAAATACTCCTTTGCTCCAGGATCATCAGATCTTTTCTGCGTAAGGGGAGCTGTCACTGCTGAGCCGATGTCGAAACAAGAGGCACACGAGAGCAATTGCCAAGAAAAGGGAATTATTTATTTAAATGCAGCTTTTATGTACAAAATGAACGCTCACTGGGATTGGCCACAGCCCTCCGCCCCCTGGGGCTGGTTAGCCACAGACATTCCCGCCTGTTCCAAAGGAGCTCTGAACACCTTATCTTGTGTTTACCATAAACAGATAGATTTTCTCATGAGAAAGAGGTTTCTGTGCTGTCACAGGCAGCTGCTTCTCCAAATCTGGTTTAGTCTTCGTTGTGAACAAGTATTTCACTTGCTAAGGTTTATAAACGTCTTTTACTGTTGGGAAACACACAGAATGAAGGATGCTTGTAAAAGCTCTGTGTGCTCTCCTGCTCACCATTCAGGTGGGCTGTACAGGAAAGGACACATCTGATGTCTGGCCCTTTTATAAGTTTTAAAAATTATTTTAAATTCATTCTCCAGCATCAGTTCCTTAGGGATTGAGATGCTTTGCCCCAGATGCCTGTTCTCAAACAGGTTAATTGGGAATTTTCTAGGTTCACTTTCTTCCACCTTCACTGTATCACCCTTTGTCCAAGACTGCAGGATTGAACACGGTTATTCTTCAAGATTTCAGTCCTGGAAGATAAATTCTCACCAATTACATGAGAACTTCTTGCCAATCACCCCCACACTTGTCAAATCCCCCTATCTCTAAGTCTGAAACCATCTGTTTGCTTGTCCTGTTTTGGTTTGTATCACGTCCCACCCTACCTTTAAAGATTTCCTTTTCCTCCTGTAAGTCTTACTCCTTCTTCTCAACACTATTTTTATTTTTTAACTCAGTTTTTGGGGCTGGGCAGATGATACAGGACCCTACAAGAAAAGGTTGAGTTGAGAGGCCCTAAAATTCAATCTTTTATTGAAACAATCTGTTTCAAGCAAGTCTTTTTCTATTATTTCCTGTGTTGTTGGTACTTCTTAGAATGTTTCAGCTGCAGCTCCTGTCTCCTGTGCCAGACCAAGGCAAAAGCACCTTCCCTGGAAGCTCCAAACCACAGCAGCCACCTTTCACCTCTGATCTTCATGAGCCAACTCTACCAAGCTGAAATAACACCTTTTTCATTCATCAGTCACATTAAACCATAATATTTAAGGCTTAATACAATCACTGTATTTGGCAAAATAGTTTCTCCCACACACGCTTCTGCTCCTAATCAGAGCTAATTAAGTATGTGCATCCTACAAATTGACAGCCATGTAGATTATGAAGCAGAGTTTAGAGTGTAAATAATGATGAGATAAAAGGGATCTTTTGAGCAAAATCAAAGTATCAAGTAGTCATTATGTGTAATCACTATTACAATTTAATGACATTTGTGCTAGAATAGGAATATGAACAGGAATTAAAGTGTCTCATGTATATTACTACTTTTTTTTCTCTCTTTTAACTCTATGTTGGTTGCAAATGGTTAACAAAACATCAGCCTTTCCTTGAGCCTTTAGCAGGTGATTCTGCTGCAGACACAGAACCCAAGCCAGCTGCAGTGGCCTGGATGTGAGACGTGAGGGGGTCATGCTGTGTGTGGCAAAGATTTAAATATTTATCTTTTTAAACTGGCTGTGTGAGTTAAGTAGCAATGTTAAGACTCGAAAGCCACAACAGGAGGCTGCTACCCCATCACACACACAAATCTGTACCTAAGACACAGAGATAACCTCAAACAGATGTGACAGTGACACACAAACCTGACTGAAGGGGTAAAGGGGAGGCAGGGGAAGGAGGAATAAGATTCCTTTGCTCCCACGGACCTCATAAGCAGCAAATCATGGCAGAGCAGAAGCAAGAAAGGACAAATTCTATCTGCTTTTAACTTTCCTGTGTATTTGTAAACACTTTTATTTCATGACCAATTCAAAGGATAACTGCAGGAGTCAGTTTTGTCCACCAGCAGGACAGTAGGTTTGCAAACATCTTTGTCTTGCACAGGTTTCTTGATAGAGGTGTCTCTGTATCTAACATTTCTCAAGGGATCAAGTCCCCAACTTGACCTTACTAATATTTCAATGCATCATTGAAAATGTAGCATGAGAAGAACAAGGCAAATAAAACAGAAGGCCAGGAGTACTCAGTGACAAAAAAAATATTGACGTCCAAGCTGTTATTTCACCCAAGAGTTTGTGTGAAGGGATAGGACACAAAGGACACACTAATCAAAGAAAAGATCTTATGTAATCTGTAGAAATATCAGACTGTGCAGCAGCACCAGTTGAGTTCAGGGCATAGACTGATACCAGGGTATCCCCAGCGCCTGTCTGCATTTCCTAATACAGAACTCCTGATGTAGGAGAGAAATTTTGGGGGTCAGCCCAGAAAATATCTTTTCCTCTTTCCATTTTTCCCTTTCTTCACCCAGATTTTAAAGGAAAGCATCTGGCTTTATTGATCATGATCACCTTAGGCCATTTCCATTCATGAACTGAGAAAAACCCAGTAAAAGATGAGCTGATTGGTAAATTCACTCTTGGGTTGTTCTAAGGTTTCTGGCTCTAAAATTAAATAAATTTTAAAAATATGCCACCCAACCAAACCATCTCGTCCCATCCCTTATATAATTCACATCCAGATTTGCCCCATTAAAAACACCCTTTGAACATTTTGGGTTGCTTTACCATTCCAGAGTGAAACTGAACGCTTGGTTTAAGCCTGTGCCTATTTTTAATGGCCTGTTTTAACTCTCCCATTGATCTGTTGTCATGTTTAATCAAGACAACAACAAAAAAAAAGAGTAGCAAGTAGAGTAAGCTTCAAGTACTGCACATTTAATTACATGAAGGATTCGTTGGGGAGGAAGGGCATAAATTGACCTTTGGATCAGTTTTCATGAGCTTAGGTGTTCTTTTTAGCCTCCCAGAACACCAGCCCTGAAAATGGGAAAATAAAGTGGTTCTGTGTTTGAATTAAACAAAAGGCCACTCTAAGGAACAGTCTGTAGAAGAACCACAGCAGCAAAAAGGTACTTTTAGGTTTTTCTAGTCCATCACTCAGCAGCACAGCACCTCCCTGTCCTGAGCGAGATGCACACAAACATCAGAGCTGTTTTTCACGTGATTTGAAACAACAAAGCCACAGCAGTGAGATAGACCCCACTGTGCAGACACAGTGAATGCACCTGGGCAGGCTCGAGAGGGGTCATGGGAACCTCTCTGGGTTCCCAAAGCCAAGGGAAAGGGGCTGCCTGGAGCAGGGCAACCCCTGGTTTCAGTCCAGCCTGGGGATGAGCTGATGGAGAACAGCCCTGCCAGGAAGGACTTGGACGAGGGCTGGTGGGTGAAAAATTGGACTCCTGGCAATGTGCACTTGAAACCCAGAAACCAATCATGCCCTGGGCTGCATGCACAGCAGGGTGGGCAGCAGGAAGGGAATTGGGATTGTGCCCCTGTGCCCTGCTCAGGTGAGAGCCCACCTGCAGAGCTGCCCCAGCCCTGGGGCCCAGCACAGGGAGCACCTGGAGCTGCTGGAGAGAGCCCAGAGGAGGCACCAGGATGGGCAGAGGGATGGAGCAGCTCTGCTGGCAGGAAAGGCTGGGAGAGCTGGCATTGTTCAGCCTGGAGAGGAGAAGCTCTGGGGTGACCTCAGTGTGGCCTTGCAGGGCCTGAAGGAGCCCCAGGAAACATGGAGAGAGACAGTTTCCAAGGGCTGGAGGGACAGGACAAGGGGGAATGGTTTCAAACTGCCAGAGAGTTGGTTTAGATTAGATATTAGCAAAAAATTCTTCCTTCAGGAGGGTGGGGAGGCCCTGGCACAGGGTGCCCAGAGAAGCTGTGGCTGCCCCTGGATCCCTGGCAGTGCCCAAGGCCAGGTTGGACACTGGGGCTTGGAGCAGCCTGGGACAGTGGGAGGTGCCCCTGCCATGGCAGGGGTGGCACTGGATGGGCTTTGAGGTCCCTTCCACCCAAACCATTCTGGGATTCTATGATACAGAAACCTGATGCTTTCATTGCTCAGCAGATATAACAAGTTCAACACGGATTTTAAAATCATCTTAAATTCTATATTCCTTCTCCTTAAGAAGACTGGAAATAACTTCTTTTTTCCATATTCCTTGGGATCCTTACTCTGTGCATATCCATCCTAAACCAGCACAATATCACTCACAAATAAACAAATGTAATTGATCTGGTGGGAAAAGAGGTAAGAAAATCATGCAACACAGATCACAAGCACTACACCAAACTGAGTCTTTTAACTGTTAAAAGCATAATTAGTTTCTGTCTCTTAAAAATACACAAAATATCAGATGAGTCCTAGAACTACTTTGAGGATGGTGAGTCCCATTTTGTATTTCCCAGCAGCCTATACCCAGCCTATGATGTCCTGTGTCTCTTCTTCTGAAATTTTACATTTGGAGAGCAGATCTTACATGCAAGTAACTAAAAATGAGCAGAAGGAAAACAGCCCAAATTTCCCAGTGAAACCTGTGCAAGCAGGAAAAGCTCTCTACATTATCTAGTTTTGGTTGACATCTAAGTACAGTTTTACAGTATACAATAGTATTGGTATTGGATTAAATTATTGTGGATTAAATTTGGATTTATTCTGGTAGCAACCACAGGTAACATTCATGACAAAAAATAAGAGCTCATGGGGACTCCAGAAAATTAATAAACCAGCAGATTCAGTAACTACATTCTGACTTTCTGAAAACCTTATGTATGATAACTTTCATTAGAATGGTAAGATGATTCATTAACATGTCAAGTACAAGAACAAAATAAGATAAATACATGAAAAAGCCTGAATCTCAGTTGGTTTGCTGTAGACCTCATTATTAAAGAAAACATACGTTTACAGAGTATTTTTTACAAAGTACAGTATTTATTACAATTGCAAATGCATGTTTTAGTCCCATAAGAGGATGAAAACCTACTCAGACATCATAACTGTCTGCAGTAGAGACCAGAAAGTTCCCTCACAAGAAGCAGTCTGAAAGGAATTATTTAATAGGAAAAAATATTCAGAAGGAACACTGTTGTCAGGTCTGCATAAAGTATCTGGAGCTGCTGTAAAGGAGGGGAATGGAGGCAGATGGGCAAAAACTGAATGAATTATATGATTTTTTTACTGGAAGGACTGAGGCAGCTGCAAGCTCCACTGAGGGCACTGCCCCTTCTGCCAGGGACATGCACCGCTGGCCATGCACGGATCTGCAAGCACTGAGCCCTTCTGCTACCACAAGACCAGTTTCAAAGTCTGCTTTGCAATGCCTGCCCTGAGTTACTGCCTCATTTCAGGGGCATCTTTGCTGCAGGAAGATCAGTCCCTGCTCGGCCATCACTCTCCATCCCACCCGTGCTGGCAGGAGCCAAGTGACAAAGAGCACCAGGCACCACAGGTGCCTGAGGGAGGGCAGGGAGGTCACCCAGGCTGGGCACCCTCGGGTGTTTAGAGGAGTCTGAGAGATGATGTGACACCAAACTCCATTTCCCTGCCTGAAGCAGGACTCACCACACAGGGTTTGCATACGCTGCCGGGGAACCTCGAGCTTCTTTGTGGACCCTGTGAGCAGGTGTAGCACAAACACTGGTTGCTGAACACCAGGCAAGAGCACTCCGGGAGTGAGATTTGTCAGGATGCACACAAAGAGCCGGCAGGAAAAGAGGGGGAAGTGAAGAGTCTTGAAGCACACTTTCAGTTCTGGCTTTTGAAGGCCCCGTAAACATCATCCTAATGCAAATGCAGCATTACCTCGTTGATGTATTCAAGACTCAAGCTCAGATTCCTTTGTGATTTTACAATGAAGAGTCAACCTAAACTAACAATTTTCACACAAAAGCATTGTTACTTTGAAGAAATACCTAATGCTTTTAAGAAAGACACAATTTTTAAAAAAAAAAAAAACAACTATTTTTTACAAATAGATCATCCTTAAAGGATGTGCATTGTCTACATGGAACATGCACTTTAATTTATACACAGCTGACACTAAAATGCCTTGTTATTGTTGAATTCCCTTCCTGAGTACACATAAACACCCACTTGTTCCTGGTCTTAACATTTCACTGAATAGAATTTCCTCACTCCTGTTTGGCATAATGAAGAGAAAAGGCTTTGAAACCAAATGAGGGGAAGAAAATTATAAGGCTACACACATTAGGCTTTTACTAACTTTAACAGCAGTTAGGCAAAGAAATGATCTGCTCAGGGAGGGAACTGAGAGATTGTCATTAGACCTGTTAAGAACACGATCAGTGCAATACTCAAGGGACCAACAGAAGATGGAAGGTGAGGGGACAGGAAAAAAAAAAAAAGAAAAGAAAAGGTAAAATTTTTAAAAAGGGTAAAATAAAGCCCCAACACACACTTCTTGCTCTGATTAAAGGACTGTCCAAATGACCCAGGAGGTGGAGAACAGAATCTAGGCCCAACACCTAAAATATAAAGCAGCAGTTTTATCAGGCTATAGGAAAGAAACAAAATAAAAAGCCAAAGCCACTGTTTTTTAAAACACTGAAGCTCACCTGGTGTTAAAGACAGAAAGCAGCAGCTATTTTTGTGTTTCTAAATGCCCTTAATGCATTTTCTAGTGGTTCATATTCTAGCAGTATGCTTCTGGTGCACTGTACTTCAAGTGACTCCACTCAAATAATAAGGTCTTTGAACTGACCTTGTAGAAGTCTTCCCTTGGAAGCGCACAGATAGAAATGAACTTTAAAGGTCAGCCTTAGAGGGGAGAGAAAAAAGATCTGGTTTCCAAGCTGCAGCTTACATGTGCAGGTAAGGGGTGGCCGCGTTGCTTGCAAATGAGAACTGTGAAATGGAAGCTGACTGACTTTCATCTTAGTTAAGGAAATCAAAACTAAAAATGCTAACAGACTGCTTATCCCTTCATCACAAACATTATATCCCTGGATATAATCTACTGGCAGTGCACTTTGTAGCCAAATCAGCCATTTCAGAGCTTTGGGGGTTTAGCGAGAGGATAGAAAAGCACCTCCTGCCTCCAGACCTGCATCCTGTCCCACACAGCATCACTGGAGGAGACGCCCACGGCGCTGCACCGTGCCCAGCTTCTCCACAGCCAAAAGGGATCATTCCCACAGACCAGTGCTCCCAGTGCACCACACCAGGAAGGGTTTGTAGAGCAAAAACACAGCTTTTCTTCTGCTGGCCACAGGCTGTGAGCAAGGCAGAGGTACAGGTGCCTTTCCCTGCCCTTCACAGCTAGAAGTGGGGTCACCACCGGCACCGCGAGCGGGGAAAGGAGGGAATCTGTGGCCTCTCCACAACTCCCACATCCAGCACCACATCCGTCCTCCTCTCAAATGTCATTGGCCCAATTGAGGAGAAAAATAATTAGTTTCACTCTACTTCCTGCTAATTACAGAGTGTATAATCTGCCAAACGATGTACACGCTCGTGTTGGCTGTGGCCTGCTGCCTCCCCCTGCTATCACAGGCAGCGAATGGCTTACCAGTGACAGCTGGCAAACCAGCCTCTGGGAATAAAACATTTTAGCACTTCATAAATTTCTAACAAGGTTTCAAATTGCTTCAGTTTCCCTCCTCTCAGCTCTGTCAGCCTAG
>VZTJ01004773.1:291145-306875 GCA_013397795.1 Orthonyx spaldingii
GGGGGGGGGGGATGGAAAGAGGGGCGGGGTGGGTGAGGTGAACACTAATTAAATCCGCAGCAGAAAAGTACAACTTGTAAGATAGTTCATTATTTTTAATAAGCAGCAATTAGACCTCAACTCCGAGGAAAGTTGGATGCTTCCTGCGATCCACTGGCAGCAGGGAGAGCCGAAATCCATCCTTCTGCCTCAAATTTTCAACGTAGGAACAAGTAAAGCATTTTAAAGTGCAGCTGCACGAGATGATAAAACTTAATGGAAGGTGACACACAATGCACTAAAAACTCGAAGGGAACAGGCAGCGTAGTTGGCATTAATGTTAAGGTTTCATATCACCATTCAGATAACAAATGGTTTCCAAATCCCCCCATGAAGCTGCCACCAGGATAAAAAGCTGTATTATCATTATTACTATTGATTAGATAACGTGCCACATTACACTGAATCTGACATCCTGGCCACAGGAATGTGCCTAGAATCAAAATAATAGGATGCAAACAGCTATTGATCATATTTATAGCAGGCTCCCTCACAGGTGTAAGTCAGCAAGTCTCCATTCACAATGAACAGACAAAACACAGAGACTGATTTAGAGGCCAAATGTCCCAGAAAAACCAAATATTTGTGCATTTGACAGTACAGAAATGTTGTAAAACACAGAGATTTTACACAGGATTATAGGAAAGGGTTAAGTAGAAATAGGTACTTGGTGAAATCAGAATAAATGTGTTTAATAGGAAATAAACAGCAGAGCAGAATAATAGTTATTCACATGGTTAGAGCTACACTTCTTTTGCCAAAATTGACCCTTGTTTTGCCTTCATTTTACTAGTAGTGGAAGCAAAAAGCCAGTGACTGAACAGATTGATTCTTTTTCATTACAGTTAGCTCCGAAAGGTCAGAATGGTGCTCCTTTCAACTTGGGAAATAAAAAACAAAAAAGAACAGAAGAGGCACAAAGGTACCAAATCTGGGCTGTGTCACACCTGACAGTCCTTCAGTACAGTGCAAAATCATTCAGGAGGAAATTAAGAGAAAAAAATACCCAAACCAAAAACAAATGCACAGCAGAGCAGCTGCTTTTGTATCACAAGAAAAAAGAATTTGCCATCAGGACCATGATTTGCTGTGTTCTCTTTCCAGCAGAATCTCTGGAAACTCAGAATCTAAGAACCACAGGTATCTTCCAGATAAAGATATCTGCCTGAAAACATGTTTACTTTTAAGTGAAAGCTGAGTACCTACAGAAAAAGGCTGTCAAATACTTGGGCACCTTCATTTGAAAAGGCTGAGGCACTGAGTGCCCTATTTACCTCAGTATTAAATTGCCAGATCAGCCTTAGGAACCCCAAACTCTTCCCCAGGGACCAAGGAGAAAGGCTGGAGCAAGGAAGACCTTGGTGGAAGAGGATGAGGTCAGGGAATACATAAATGAACAAGACTTCCATAAATTCATGGGCCCTGGTGAAGTGTTTAATGTTTCTTCTGTAAATTAAATTCACCTCCTATTTCTTAACTCAGAAGTTCACCCACAAAAAGTAATCAAATTCTGCTTCCTCATCTCCAATATTTAATTTACTGTGTTATAAAGGACTCAAAATTCACCCGTTTTCCTTCTCTTGCTGCTTCATCAGGGAGAGATACAGGCAGGAGGGATCTCAACAAGCTCAGAAGAGACAGGGAAGAAGGAAAAAATAGAAGAGGAAGAAAGGGAGGGAAAGAAGGGAAAAAATGGGGTAGAGGGAAGTGAAAATGAAAGCAGGGCAAGAGAAGAGCTATGATGAAGATGCACACACCACTTCCATCAGAATTTAATTCTAAAAGAGACAAGAATTCCAGACTCAGGGCAATGGAACTAAATCCAAACCCTTTACTTCACTGTCATTTCTCAAGCATGGAACTAAGTGTCCTCATTAAAAACAAAAAAAACCCAACCTGATCCAAACCAAAACAACCCCCTCCAAAAAAACCAATACAAACAAACAAAAAACAAACAAAAAAACAAACCAAACCAAACCAAACAAAAAAGACCCCCCCCAAAAAAAACCAAACAAAACAAAACAAACAAAAAAACCCAAACAAACAAAAACCCAAAAACCCAAACCAAATGAAAAATCCAACACACCACCAAGCAGGACCTCAATGCTTTGCCATGAAAATGAGTGGCAGACATATTTTAAACCAATTTTTGTTCATCATACCCAAGTGACTGCTCAAGCAATAATTCTGGAGACATTCAGTGCTGCTGTGACGGAGACCTGGCTGCTGCTCCATGTGTTTGTAGCCATGGAATTTCGAGTAAAGGAGGTGCCACTCATTTCAGCCACAGCACCAAAAGTGCCAGTCAGCAACATTCAAGCAAGAAATAAAATACATTTAAAACAAAGAAATTAATCTTAGGGGAAAAAGAAGTCTAAAAGTGTGTTCAGGAGGTCTGAGGCTGCTCAGGAAATAAATCTTCGCTGTTACTTAATAATGAAAGAGGCAATAACAATTTTTAAAATGACCTCTTCTTCTCTCCAAATGAGGGTGTAAAGGAAAAATGTTATTTTTCTCTCAAGTGGAAAAAAAATAAATCATACAGAACAATTTTATTCTGACGAGAAAAAAATAGTTTTGTATTAAAGATGGCACAATGGAGCCTGCTAACTTTATTCTGAAAGCACATGCAAGAGTTCACCTGCACTAATTTCCATTGCACTTTTAAAACTGGCAATACAAAAAATTGCAACTTTACTGGATTATGTTTTTAATTAGAATTTTGTCCAAATAGTTTTCCTCATTAAAAACAAAGTTTTGACATGTCACACCTGGAGCAAGGCTCAATAGAAAAAACAGTTAGGAGAAGAAAGTGGCAGTCTGTTGGGTAGGGAAGAAAAAATGAAGATTTTAGGTTTGCTTTAATGAGGACAGCAAACCCAGAAACTTCTCCCCATGTGGGATGCCCTGGGCCAGGGATGTGGATCTGGTTTTGCAGATCCCATGGGGACGATGAAGGACCTCAGTGGGCAGTCACACTCAGCTCCCCACACTGAAAACTCCCCTGACACTGCTGTTTGTGTGTTACAGGGCAAAGAACCCTCACCCTACACCCCAGACACTGCTGTTTGTGTGTTATAGGGCAAAGAACCCTCACCCTACACCCCAGACACTGCTATTTGTGTGTTACAGAGCAAAGAACCCTCACCCTCCATCCCAGACACTCCTATTTGTGTGTTACAGTGAGGAACCCTCACCCTCCATCCCTGTGCACCCCACGTGCCCCATTTTGGGGGCCTTTCACCTGATGTACAACTTGTGATGCCTCCTCTCCTTATTAAAATGAGCAGGTATTTGTGATATTTTCCTTTCAGCCTATGGATTTTTCCATTGTAGAAACAAGACATTTTTTTCTAGAGGGTTTAACCTCTCGCTGTTTAAAGCAACATCACTTTTTGCAAGCGAGAAGTCTGCAGAGCCATCACCAGCGAAAGTTCACCTTTACCTAAATTCTCCTCCGGCGGGATAAGGTCACAAAAAAACGATTTCTGGGTCAGTCCAAAGCTTTTTCTTTATCCTGGAGCACATGCTGCTCCTAATCTCTGCTCTCATTACGGCCAACACCACATACATAGGCTTAAGTAACCTGCATTACATAATTGGAGGGACACTGTCCTAATAATTTCCTGCAGCAGCACCGAGGAAACATGGCCATTAAAAATGAGCAACACAAACCACCTCACCATCAGAGCAAATTAAAGAACAGGACAAATGTGTAATGTGCAATATTTTGTGTAGCACGGCCAGAACAAAAATATAATTGTGTCACACTCTTGCCTAATCCTCCCAGGGCAAGCCACAATCTCCTCCAGAGCCAGGGGATGACCCGAGCCTGGCAGTGCTCCCACAGCAAGTTTGACTTTCATCTTTGACAGGCAGCGAGGCTGAGCAGTTTAATGGGTCTGTCCAGGAGCTGCCTGGCTGCTGGTGCTGCCTGCATGTGAATTCTGGCCCCAGGGCTGCCTCCCCACCCTGCACCCCCTCTTCACTGCTTCATTCTCCTCTCCCAAATGGACAATGACTGAGCTGGCGCTGGCTCCGACCTGGCCAAAGCACACGTGGCACCTGAGCTCGCAGGGAAGAGAGCTCAGGGTGCTGTCCCACAGCGCTGCCCCAGTTCAGGTTTTATGTCTGTAAATCGAATTTCTCACCAGCTGGGGAAACAGCAGTGCAGGGAACTGGCGTGGCCGAGGCCAGCAGGTGACAGCAGCACCTGCTGCAGGTGTCAGTCTGAGAGCAGCTACTGCAGCCACGCAAAGGAAACAGAGATCGAAGGTGTCTCATGCTGGTTTCATGTGGGAACCAGTTGCTTTGCTGGTCCTGGCTTTGCTCCACTTGTCCTACGCCCTGCCCTGCCAGAAGTTCCTCTTCACTGCATAATGTTGTGTTCCATCTGGTTTTTATTGCCCATAATAATCTGTTAATTCCTTGACCTTTCCTTAACCCAAATTTTCCAGATCCCAAATCTAATTTCTTACAAATCATTAGCTTAGAAAAATCGGAGTGCATCCCCATCAAAAATGCTGACAGATCTCACTGCCAGCTGCTAAAAACCCAGCAATTTCTCCTTCAGTATGCAGATTCAGGCAACAAGTTAACATTTGTAGAGAATCTTTCCAGGTTTTGCCAAACTATTAAAAACATACACACACACACAAAAAAAATCCTTTTTCTTCTATTTCTCACTAAGGGAAATGCAAAGTCTTTTATTTCATCCCAGCATCACCTACAAGTTATCAGAATAAATATGGAATGGAGAATATCTTCATTAGATTAAGTCCACATGTGGAAAGCCCCTTCTAAGGGACACATTTGCCTCATCACCCTGAATTTACACCTTCCAGGCTTTGGTTAAAGCATAAGGAGCAAGAATGTTTAAGCCCAGATGAGCCATTTGTGGCTTCCATAAATCTGCATACCTGGGGCTTGCACCACGCCATCAAATATTAACAAGTGCTTTTAGGTCATTCCAAGTGCAGAGACAACAATTTAAAAGTATAAAGCTACTACAAGATCTTCATTTATAAAGCTTTCATTCCAAATCTTTTATTCCACATAAATTCTTGTTGCTGGGAGGGACTTGGGATTGAAATACTTCACACCTAAAACAGAGAACTGGGCAATCTTAAAAACACATGTTTTATTAGCGGCTTCAAACTCCACTGGCAATCCCAATAAAGTCCAGGCCCATGGGTGACCATGGCAGATGTGGAGTGACAGAAATGTGATTACCACTGAGCAGGACACGTATATAGGTCAAGCAGGAGATCAGATAGCCCCAGAAGTACTCACAAAGACAAAAAACCCCATCTGCTCCCAATTCCATTTACATAGAGATGTGAGATGCCTGGCTGTGATTTACAGAATATTATTACACCATTATGCTGCTGCATTATAAAGGTGAGATAAGAGCTACATTATGATATAACAAGCATATGTTATGCCTAATATCTTAATAGAGACTTTCACTGACCTTTGAATGTCAAAATTAACAGCAAAATTCATCAAAAAAGCTGCACTATTTCAATGCAGGGTGTGGAGAGAAATTGCTGGAGCTACAAAGCACCAGAAAAGAATATAAAACAGTGACTTGTCTTAAAAGAACATTACAACTTTTAATATTCATTTAAGTAGAATTTAGACTTTTTTTCCCTGACGTTAATGCTCAGTGCTAACAATGTTTCAGGGTACTGTATTTTACCCTGATGAACACATACATTAAGGGGTGATTTTAAAGGAGATATTAACATAACATTTACTGCTGTTTTAAAAGTGAAGTTGTGACACAGGAGAACAGCAGAAGGATGAGGGCACGTTTCCAAGATGGAAAATGATCTTAGCAGGACAGCTTTAGAGCGATAATTTTATGATATAATTTTAAGACATCATTCAGGAGTATTTCCACAGACTCCTGCAGCATCTGTGCCCTTTAGAGGATGCAAGGAGAAGGCAGAGAGGCTGCTGCTGGTTCTCAGTGTACAAAAATGGTCCTGTCAGGGAGAGTGCAACTACAGAACAGCAGAGGGCTGATAAGGGAACTAATGAAGATGTAAAACTGGGACTATTTTAGGGTAAAAAATCAACCACTACCTTAACACGCACCGATGAACTGCTTATGTGATTAGAGTGTCAGATAATACAGCGATAGAGGCAAATTTTCCACCCTATTTCCTGAGGTTAGATATTCATTCCTGCACCAAAAAGGTGAGCCCCAGTGCCAGGGTGAGCCCTGGAATCGTCACAAGTGCACTGACGCTTCCCTTTCCAAGCCACAATGGTGTATCAACATCCTGCTACTGAATGAAATGAGTGTTTTCCCTTGCATTTCGAAACAGCTGATTTAAAAGGGATTGTTATACACACAAAAGAGTTGATTCTTCCAGAAGGTGTGATTGAAAGAAAGCAAAAAAAGGTGTTTTATCAAAGAATTTTCATGCATGTTTCAATATCAAATTTAACAAAATTAAATTAAGTGTCAAAAGGTGCCAGGCAAATCCCACACAGAACTAAAATAAAACGCTCAATGATTCATTTTTTTCACTCAATGAGACTCTTTGGAAGAAAATGCATCTAATTTTGTTCAATTATGTTTGTATCTGATTTCTAATGCACAGAAGTTAATGGAAAGATATAAATACTGTCCTCCTCCAAGCATAATTATACCAGAGAGGTGCACGCTGAGGGAGTAGGAGAGATGTTTAAGTTGAAACATAATCCTGGTAGAAGAACAAAGCTGCCTGTGAAAATATTTAGGGTGAAAAATTCGAAGGCTGGTTTAAATCCAAAACAAATCAAGTTCTCTCCATGCAATGAAGAGGTCATCTTACCTCTCCATGCACAGAACATGGTTTTAAGAAAAAAATACAACCCCCAAAAACATAACGGGGGTGGAAGTTACAGCAGTGATTGGAAGCTTGGGTATTGACTTTAACAAAATCTCCAATGTCACCAGGCAGTCAAAGTTTTCTTTATATGATGCTTGAACTACACTTAACAGATAAGGTGAGAAAATAAAAACATTAAATGTAATTGTTACCAATTTTTCCAAACTGCTGAAATTTTCATATCAATCTGTTTACTCCTATACCTATCCCCAGCTCCCCAAGTGCCCAAATCTTCCTCTATTCTTATTTTAATCATTACATTTAATGTTTGTTATAGAAAAGATTTTGGCCCAGACTCTTTGGTATGTACACTCTCCTCAGAATCTTTTTTCCTGGTTTTTTTTTTCCATCTTATCTTTGAAGTTGCTGGTTTAAGTTCAATAGGAAATTTTTAAAAAAAAATCACATGACAATTTTCTGAATTCCGTCCTGATCTGTCAGTCTATCCCAGTATAACCAGCACTGTTGTGTCTCTTTAAGGCTGCTGGAAGATTCCCCTGTGAAATTTAGCAAGATCACACTGCTCCTTGTTAATAGCAAAATTTCAGCACACAGATACAAATCACAGGTTTCCACCACATTTTGAACATATTCCACTTGGAGACTTGCCATATTAGGACTACTTGACTAGATTTGCAAGAATGATGAGCTTTAGTTTGTGTAAATCACCAGCTGAAGCTCATTTTCAAATAGAGCTAATCAGAAATTATTATTGAACCCAAAAGTGAAGAGGCCAGCTCTGTAACTGGGGTGCTCACTAGGGTTGCAAACGAATTCATGAAAGTTCAACTACCTGATTTTATGTGTTCTTCAATGATGAATTCTTTTTCTTTATTTTACTTCATTAAAGAAAAAATCAGAGGAATTTTTAGAGGGAGAAATTATTCCCCAGTCACTTTCTCACGTAATAAAACCATAACCACAGTGCTGCCTGTTGGCACAGGGGCCCTTGAACAGAAGGCCTGGGGTGGTGCTACCTCTCAAGAGGTGCTTCTGCAGCTTTTCATGTAACAGGGGCTAAGACAATTGTCAGAGAACAGAACAGCAGCTGTTGAACTACAGAAATCCCAGAATCCCTGAGGCTGGAAAAGCCCTCCCAGCCCATGGAGTTCCAGCTGTGGCTGCTCCCCACCTTGTCCCCAGCCCAGAGCTCTGAGTGCCACCTCCAGCCCTTCCTGGGACACCTCCAGGGATGGGGACGCCAAACCTCCCTGGGCAGCCCCTGCCAAGGCCTGACCACCCTTTCCATGGAGAAATTCCTGCTGCTGTCCACCCTGAGCCTCCCCTGGCCCAGCCTGAGGCCGTTCCCTCTCCTCCTGTCCCTGTGCCCTGGGAGCAGAGCCCGACCCCCCCTGAGCCCCCTCCTGTCAGGGAGTTGTGCAGAGCCACAAGGTCCCCCCTGAGCCTCCTTTTCTCCAGGCTGAGCCCCTTTCCCAGCTCCCTCAGCCCCTCCTGGGGCTCCAGCCCCTTCCCAGCTCCGTTCCCTGCCCTGGACACACCACTGTGCTGGGTAATTACCATAAGTGACACGTGCATTATTAACCACAAAACAAAATATCTGTGTCATTAACACATCCATGAGTCTCTACTACAGCCTTGGGAAAATGCTAAAATCTCAAACGTCCAAATAAACCCTCGGAATTGAAAGCCTCGGCTGATCAGACACGAGTTAAGGAAGCCTAAGAGCAAAGAGCTTTTTTCTTTAGCACTTCTCCTCCACTGCACCTTTAGCCTCAATTTAATTCCAAAACCTTGTTTCCCCCCACCATCCTCTCTCTGATTCTTTCATTAGGCTAAAAATTGGACTTTCCAGATCTGCACATTAAATGTACTTTGAATGAGGAAAGGGAAAAAAAAAATCCCAATGCTTTTCCATCAAATGCTTCATCAGAAATGCATACTCACAAGCTCTTCTCAGGAAATTCTGAATAGAAAAAGGTGGAAGAAGCTTATCAAATCATTAAATATAGATGTACACAGTTGACCTGTTGGGCATCAGGACTTCCATGTATCATGCAGAGAAAATACGAAAACGGAATTCAAATGGAAACTGGCATATTAAAAGTTTTTGCATGAAGTCTTTGGTTTCTAAAAGTTACAGCAAAATAACCATAAAATTATTTTAATAATAATGAAACTCCTCAATACTCAACAAGGTTTCAGGGTGATAGAGGACAGAACCAGTGGCTGAGGAATTCACTCTTGCTGATATAAAAAAAAAAAAGCAGCAATAGAAAAACTAACTCTAATTACTCTGGTGTTAAAATTTTCCCTCAAGTACATGTGGGTATGCTAATCACTCACTGCCCTGAAGACAGCTCTATAGTTAATTTTATCTTGCTTTCCTAGGTATCAAAGTTACATTAAAATCATGGAATTAGGTTGAAAGGGACCTTAAAGACCATGAAGTTCCAATGCCACAGGTTGGGGCCCCTTCCACTATGCCAGGCTGCTCAAAGCTCCAGGCAGCCTGACCCTGGACACTTCCAGGGATCCAGGGGCAGCCACAGCTTCTCTGGGCACCCTGTGCCAGGGCCTCATCAACCTCACAGTCAAGAACTTTTTCCTAATATCCCATCTAACCCTACTCTCAGTCAGTGTGAAGCTATTCCCCTTCATCCTTGGAAATTGTCTCTCTCCACCTTTCTTCTTGGCTCCTTCAGGCACTGGAAGGCCACAGTGAGGTCACCCCAAATCTTCTCTTCCCCAGGCTGAACAATCCCAATCCCCCAGCCTGTGTTGATATAAGGGACTGCCCCAAACCTGGTGCAGTATTGACCTTATCAGATCTCATCATTTCCTTACACCTTCTTCCTGCTCAATCACATTCACCAGATGCTGCCGTGATTCCATCTCTGCTGATTTTGGTCTCCTCCTGACGTTATCCCAATCAAGTCCTAATAAAAATCCCTGTTTCACGCCACATGCAGCAGATTTCCCTTGCAGCCATCCGCAGATGTAAGCATATATGTACTTTGCATATACAATTCTGAACAGGAAAATTGCATAGCGGAAACTGAAACAAAACAGGAGACTATTAACTGAAAGCAAAAGCAGTAATTTGAAGCAATTAGGACATATTTTGTGCTTCAGATGAGAGCCATCAGCATACAGTTACTATATATACACATCTTTAAACTTGAGGAAAACACAGAGACATAAAGATATAGAACTATGGAGAAATAAATGTAGCCCTAGATATAGAACTCTGGAAATTATTAGAACCAAGACACAGGAGTACAGGGGGTGAAAAATCACCAGCAGGGATATCAGGATCGTGAATTATTTTTATATTTATGGACACCAGATATAATTTTCAAGGTTGAAGATCCTCCAATAGAGTAGAGTGAGCTTGGGAATGTTTGGGGCAATATTTGAGGTGGTGCCCCTGAGTAGAGGGGACAAGAATCTGCTAATTCCACGTGTTCCCTGTTCCCACCCATGCCCAGCTCCCACTCCATTCATCACAGCTCAGTCCAACATAAATAGTTTCACAAGGTCAAAAATAAATGGGAAAACCCATTATCAGTAATACCAAGGAGCCAGTTAGGGCCAGAGGAGAGGAATGAATCATCTCTCGTTACTCTTGAGGAAATGGGATATTATAATTAATGGAGAAAACTGCATCTATTTCATGCATATAACATGAATTCTAAGGGAACCAAGACATTGCTGACAAATTGGACATTGCACACAACATACTTATTAATTCATAAATTAAAAATACATTCTGTTACCCTATCAAAGGAAATTCTGCTTGTTTCTGTCTCTCTCAGCAATCTTTTTCCTTTTTCTTTTTTACCACCCAAGTTGCCAAAAGACAAGAAAAAAGAAAGCTCACATTTTTGAAAGAAAATCATAAAGATCATAAAGGAGTTCACATCCATCTTGAACCATCATGTTTCTCTGCATTTCAGATTGAGTTGAAATTTCTAATTGAAATTATTTTTTCATGAGTTAAACTATAAAGGAGAAATAAGTGATACATTTAAATTATTTATCCATCTTATTTATAATTAATTAGGTTTTCCTCTGTGCACAGCCAGGCTATACCAGAGCGTTTGATTTTTAAAAACTCCTCTATCATCAGGCAACAATGGATGGCTGCTTTTGTCATGTCACTCTTGTTTTAGTTTGCTCCAGAGATTCAGACAACTCCCGTTCACTTCTTGGTCAGCTTTAATGCATTAACCCTCTCAAGACACAAAGGACAGCAAGGACCTTTCCAGGGAGAGCTGCTGGGCAGAGCTGTGCCCAGAGCACACCTGCACGAGCTGCTGGAGGTGTAGAGGTGAGGAGGGAAAGGCTAGGATCAATCCCAGTTAAACACAAGTCTTTCTTCCTCATTTCCACTGAAGGACAAGAGGAAAAAGTTGTAGCTGAGTGAACAGAACCCAAGGGCAATTCTAGTTTTGAGCAAGGCAGGCAACTCCTTTTCTTCACCTAAAAAAGAGGGGAAACTGCTCACAAGAAGCATGGGAGGCAAGAAATTCTGAAGGAAAACAGGAATAAGATGTTCCGTGTCGTTCTTCTCCCAGGACAGTGCTCCAGGGACGGCTCCATCCCACCCTGCACGCAATGGGAGAGGCAGCAGAACTTCCCCACGTGGCACTGATGGGCAGCACCGGGAGCTGCTCCTCACTCCTGCCAGCACCAAACCCCCCTCAGCACAGCCTAAGGGACCACAATTTTTATCCTACCATGTTTATCCTGGCTGGAAATAAATTGGGAGAACGGTTGGGGTTGTTTTGCACACTGGTGTTGAGTGAATGAGTGGCAAGAGGTGGAATTTAATCCCTCTCAGAGTGGTGTCTTAAAGTGTTAGAAATCAAGATTTCTAAGTTTCCTTTTGTCTCTGGTTACAATTATCAGCTTTAAAATCCTAAGTAAAAAAGAAAAGATTCAAGATTTCTTCCCTGGTCTCGAGTCAGAAACATCCCTCTTTTTAAACAAAGGCTGACAGGCACATGTTATCACAGGGCTCAACACACAGGTGGGCCTTTTCAAGGAAAAGAAAAAGTATTTTGCTGTGCAATAAAATCTAAGGCAATTTTAAAAGGCTTGCGAGGGTTTTGTCTAAGAGACAAAAGGTGCTGCACTTATAAAACAAGGAAAATGTTTTAAAAAAAAAAACCCTTAGGACTGGATAATTTTCACAAATGTATTATTTTTAATGAAGGGTTAAGAAATTGCTAAAGCTCACTTTCTCCCAAGGCACCTGGTGACAGTGCAACAAAAGCTGCATTTCTCCTGTAGAAATCACGAAACTCAGGATGTGAGGCCTCAAGAAAGCAGAAAACTCTGGAAAGGCAGTGAGATCTCAGCACGCAGCAACACCCTGGCTCTAACAGATATTTTGTATTTTCTAACACTTACAATGCCTTGCCTAAATTTTACAATTCACTAGGAAACAATGAGACTTGAACATGAAGAATAATGGAAAAGTGTACTGAAATCTGCACCAAGGAAGGAGAGAGGAGGACTGAGCTGCTTCATCCTAAATCTGAGCTGAGGGGGAAGGTGACAGCATCCCTGTGCACTCCCAGCTTGGGGGAGGCTGGGGGTATCCCAGAGTGGCTGGGAGGTGTCCTTCACATCCCAGAGAGCACACTGAGCTCTGGAGCACAGAGCTTTGTGTGGAAAACAGGAAAAATAGGGTTCAGTTTGGGGGTCTCAGCTGGCAGCAAGCCCAGTGTGACCCTGGCAGTGCCAGTCCAGCAAACAGCCACGATAACCTGAGCACTCCCTCTGACCCCTCCAATCACTCTGGCCCATGAAAAATTTACTCCTTTTCACACACACCCCTTGTGCATTGGCTCTGTGAGATCACACACCCCCAGTCCTCACCCCTGCCACATCTCACAGGGAATTATTTAGGCTGGAAAAATCCTCTAAGCACTAACCTGACACTGCCAAGTCCACCACTAAACCTTACCTGGAAGTGCCACTTCTACATGGGTTTTAAAATCATAGAATCATAGCATGGTTTGGGGTGGAAGGGACCTTAGAGATCATTTAATTCCAACCCCCTGCCATGGGCAGGGACACCTTTCACTATCCCAGGTTGCTCAGAGCTCCAGCCAACCTGGCCTTGGACACTTCCAGGGATGGAGCATCCACAACTTCCCTGGGCAACCTGTGCCAGGGCCTCACTTCCCTTCACAGGGAACAATTTACTAAAAATACCTCCAGGGCCCTTTTTGGAAAACCTCTATGGTCCCAGGAGCTGAATGAGCAGGAATTCCCAGCAAACCTCCTGCAGCTCCCTCCCTGCTCCTCTGCACAGCCACAGCCCAGCAGCACATCAGGGCTCCCACAGGGGCTCTCCATGGGAGCTCTCAGCTCCCCAGCACCAGGGATTGCTGGATCCTCATGAGCTTTGGAGCCCTGACTGCTGCTGCCCACAAAGGCTGACTGCACCATTGTCTCACACAGAAAACAAACAAACTACAAAAAATTACAAATCTCACCCCTCCCCAAAACATAGAGAAGGAGAAAGATTATTACACATCTCTCATCATCACCTTAATGCAGCCTGTGAGTAGAGTGGATCAGTCAGGATGCTAAAGGTCAGCAGCCAAAACAAATGTAAAAGAAAGGATCTAATTTTAATTAAAACAGATCTCTTCAGTTGTGGGGGCCCATCTTTCCTCTCCAATGTGTCTTATACTGGCACATCCAGCTCAGAAAACGTGAGGAACACAACTCTGTGGCACACAACTAAATGGGAACCCCAGGTGAGCAATACACCCTCCTGCCATAGCTGAAATGCAAGAACAATTCAATGCTCCCAAAAAATAAATACGGTTTTCTGCCCTTCTATGCAAAGCTGCTATATTGCACAGTTTATTTCTAATATGAAAGTTATCTAGGATTGCATGTGCTTCTTCCTCCCCTTAGGGGGGCTCTATTTCACCTTTTGATTTAATCTTGTTTGATGTTTCCCTCACCATTTTAGAAATGTTTTCAAAGCAGACAATCTCCTATTGAATCTCCCTCTTAAAATAAAGGCTTATTATGGTTGATGATTTATGTAGGTCAAGAAGAGTTTTACAAATCCTCATGCAAATAAGACTTGAAGCAAAAAACCCCACAGGGATTCCCGTGCCCTCAGGTGCTACAATGCTTTAATTCGGTTGGTTACACAAACCCTACCTTTCCAAAAGCCACTTTTGTTTTTCTTTGTTAGAAGCACAAACTTTCTTGTTGCCTGGCCTAAGGGCTTCTTTTGTTTGTTTGTTTAGTTAAAAAGCTGTGGGTTTGGCAGCCTGCCTGGTGATGCTGCACAGCGCTGCGGGGATTTCAAGTGCTCTCCTATCACTTGCAGGTATTTGTGCTGTCACAGATTTAGGGTTTGACTCTGAACAACTCTGAACCAACAGCTGAAGGAGCCTCCCTGCGACATTGAGCAGGACCCCGAGCTGGGAGAGAAGACTTTTGCTTCCCTCTCCCCACAGCGAATCCCTGGCAAGTAGCCCTGTATAGAAGTTTAATGTTTTATAGAGGTTTGTGGGTGATACACGTGATCCTGTGGTTATAAAGGGATATCTCAAGGTGAGAGGCCATTCATTATAGAAATTTTAAAAATAAAAATAAAAATAAAATGAATAGAAATAGAAATAGAAATAGAAATAGAAATAGAAATAGAAATAGAAATAGAAATAGAAATAGAAATAGAAATAGAAATAATAGAAAATGCGGATACGGAAGGCAAGATGAAAGAAAGAAAAATAAGTTTTCCAGTGATCTTGGCACGAGACTTTGATCTGTACCACATTACACCCCTCAGCTTATAAAAGAAACTTCCAAACACAAGTAGTCTCAAGTAACACTGTGCACCTGAGCAGTCACTTGGAGACCCCCTGCAAAGCTTCTTTCAAACTCAGAAAGCACCTGATCAAAAAGTGCATTAACTGCTGCAGCAAGGCCATGTGGTGCCCAAAGCTGATGCCAGCCCAGTGAATTGCTGCTGCAGTCCTGATGAATGATGAAGCAGATAACAGCAATGAGTAATAGAACAGTGTAAATCACATGAGAAAGAAGAATTTTAATTTTTCACTCTGTTACGCAAGATTTATTTCACCTACGGAGTTGACTTCTTTAAAAGACTTGGAGGTGATGTTGTGGAATTGAATCATTGTGTCTGAATATTGGCCTCAGACCCTCACAGAGCAAATCTCCCAGTCAAAAAAAAATGAGGGAATTTGAGGGGGAGCAGGGCAGGAGTTGAAGTCAACATCATTTTTGTCACATGAGAAAGACTTAATGGTACCATTAACTTTTTTCCTGGAAAATAATTTGCAGAACAATGCTCAGTTCTACTAAGAAACCACCTGTAGGAAGGAAGGGGCAGCTCCCTCTTGCCTGTCTGGACACTTCCACCACAGAAGTTTAGAGGAAAACACCCCTTGTTGCTTATTTTGTTTGGGGGTTGGTCTGTCTGTTCTAATTAGATCATACAGTTGAGCTGCAGCCCAAACAGATACAGATGGGACCACAACTGGCAGGTTTTAATTCTTCTTACTTATTCTGAAATGCTGAAAGGAAAAAGAAGATCCTTCATACCAGCTCAGAATCTGTGCTTACAAGGAAGAGGAGAGGAAAGCATCAGAGAAAGATGGGAAAGAATTCCACTCCTCCGGAGAAGCCAGGATCTCTTCAGACTCTTGCCCCCAAGTGTATCTAAAATACCACAGCACTCCAATCAGTCTTTTCCCTTACTTCTACTTAAGAAACTCCATTGTTTTACAGTGCAGCCACTCAGAACTACAGAATGGGTTGGGTTGGGTTGGGTTGGGTTGGGTTGG
>VZTJ01004773.1:306917-331889 GCA_013397795.1 Orthonyx spaldingii
CATTATCCCAAGTCGCTCACAGCTCCATCCAGCCTGGCCTTAAACACATTTTTACCACCAGAGGCCAATTCCCAGCTGTCCTCCTTTCATAGGATGCACCCACAAAGTCATGCAAGCTACAGGCTGGGTGAAGACAACAAATAAAGATGCAGAGCAGTGACTTCCTATCACACAGCAACAACTTCAGGTTGCTGAGAGCCACTCTCACAAAGAATTAATTGGTAGCATTTTACAGGCTCCAAAAAAAAATCACACATCCCTCATCCACCTTGTCATTTGATGATGCTGCCTCTACAAATCAGGCAATCTGCGTTACAAACATTAAACTATTTAGATGTATAAAATGAAGCCTATTTTTCCACTCATAAATACATTTAGCTCATCAACGTTAATGGGAGCTCCAGGCAACATAATTACAGAATACATATAATTTGAATTAGCTACTGTGAATCAGAAGTACAGTTTAGTTTTACCCTATCTTCCTCTCCTTCTCTCCAGCCATCCATATACACCTTTTTGCCACACTTTGAGACTGCAAAGCTGCAAAAAAATTTTACTGGTATAAAGTTCAACATATTTTCCTTTATTTTTAAAGTATAATAACATTGGCAAATTAGACAGCACTCTTTTTAAAGGACAGAACCATCTTTAAATCATCTTTAACTCTCAAACCATCTTTAACTCTCTCAACACCAAGTCGTGTCTTCAAGTCTTATCCAAGTTCATGATGGAGCCTTTCTAATTCTAAAAACTACTCTTCTCCATTTCTACTGATACACAAACAAAATTTTCATCTTGCCTGCTTTTCATCTCACTCAGTATCCTCAAATTCCACATGAGTGTCCTCTAACTTCATCTTTAATGCCTTTTTTCTCCGGGGAAGAGGAAAGAGATCAAAAGAAAGGAAGTGCAAGGAAAGCAGAGAAGAAAAATTCTTTTGATAAAAAATAGACCTCATGGTAACTCTGTATTTTAAAGAATGATATCAAGTTTTATTGGAAATGCATATGTCCTCAAATTAAAACTTTAAGTGTAATAACTGTCAGCTCAAATGTAATTGTTTACAACATCTGACAAGCAAGGAAAATTCATCAGTAATAAATAACAGACAGATTGCCCCACCCTTGGATCCAGAGCAGACAACCTCAAGACTTTCACATAAGTAAATAAAAAAGAAGGATTAGACTTTTTTTCCAGTGAAAAAAAAAAACATTCCTTCAAGAAAGAGATTAGGAAATCTCTTAGAAAATATCAATTTCTCCTCTACTTTGTCACAGCATTTGTCTACTTAAGTAGAGCATCCATCTACTTAACACCCTGAAAAATAGCTTTTCCCCCCATTTTTATCTCCCCCTGTTAAAAATGCTTTGTTTAACCTGACAAACTGGATGTGATCAGGTGTGTTTGGCCAAGGAACACATCCTGCACCCACCTTTTCAGTGAAACCAACCACAGAGCTGGCTTGTTTCAGTGGCTCCTGCGATCACAAGTGAATCAATGCTATGAAACCCCCAAAGGCATTAACTGCACAGAGGAGAAGGGAGAAAGGGGGTGAATTTCTGTACCAGGCAGTGTTTCTGTGCAGAGGGATACCCAGCTCCTGTAAAGAGTTTATAAACCTCAATAAATGCCACTGGCTTCAGCCTTGACACACCACCAAGAGCAAGTCAACCGTGAATTCTCTCATTGTCAAATTTAATAGAATCTTAGCAAAGGGAAAATCCTCATTCTGCGCTGCAAACATTCGAAGTCACAGCCTGCTGCTCCTTTCTTAATTATGTACAAACCTATTTAGCACTTCCACTCCGAATGCCATCTTTGTCTGCCTAAAACTTTTAGGAAGTATTTTTAAAATGGAGGGAGACAGTCCTCAGTCAGGAATTAATAGCAGTTGGAGGCTTTATTTTACACAAGACAAAGTTTCTAACTAAATTTAAAGTGCCAGAAATTTTCCAAATTGTTTCCTATTTTTTTCCTTATAGGCAAGTTCTGTGAATATTTTTGGTTAATTGTAAAGAATCAGATAGAGTCTGTCTTCCCTCCTCACTTCTAGTCATGCATTCCCATTCTATGCTCAGTAGAGGCAGCTTCTGAAACAAAGACATTAATTATAATGTAATCAAGAATTCATTAGAACTTAATTTTTCCCTACCTGGTTAAAAAAAAAAAAAAAACAAAAACCAAAACCAAATCAAAACTAAAAAATTCCCCACAAAGAAAAAAAAAATATTTAAGCAATCTACAGAATAACCACAAGAAGTCTTGCTCCATTTTTATAATGGAAAAGGCTGATTGACCATGTTGAGAAAGTTTTAAGGGTTAAAAAAAGGAATGTGAGACAGGGTTTGTCGTTCAATCTTTGACCACTACCTGCAGCTCTCTCTGTCACCAGCCTGAATATCAAATACAAACAAAAGCTTCACTTTCCTTGTTAAAATTCAGCCTGAATACTGTATTTTCTAGTAAACATTTCTACTAAATCTTATAACAACAATACAGGTTACCCAGCACTAGAAACATGCTGTGCCTCATTATGCATTTTAACTTTCTCTTCTTCTTTTCTCTTTTGATGCACAGAGAAAAAAAAATACCTTGTGCAGGCTTATTCTTATTTAGGTTTACTGTACAAAACCACTGCGTTTTCACAGAGCCATGATGCCATAAAATATTTATAAGGACAAACAAAACCAGCAGAGATCTTTGCAAAACCATTTAACACCACCAGCTCTCTCCAGTTCCTGCAGAAGGCGGCTGAAGGAATCTTGTTAGTTCAGTAGGAGGGAGAACAGACTAACAAGGCACATGTGCTGAACATGCTCAGATTGGAGTAAGCAGCACAAAAACACAACCTCATTGTGCTTTCTTCTCGAGAGATGCCTGAAAGGTTTGTCTAAACAGCAGGGGCACAATGGAGAGGGAATGATCCAGCAAGAGTTTCTCCATAGCAGCAGAATTCCCTTTGATTCAGCTGGCAGCGCCTGAGAACAATGAGGATTTAAGTTTTGTGCAGGGCACGTTCAGAAAGCTCAGGCTAAGCAGAATCAGTAGAATCAGAATCTACCTGTGCAGGAATTGCTGAAAGGTAACAAACACCACTGCTGTTGACAGGGAGGGTGCAAGAGAATCCATCCTGGAGACATCAGGAATTTCAGACTGAGGTTACAAGAGAGCTGCAGAGGGACTTTTCACAAGGGCATGGGGTGATAGGACAAGGGAATGGCCTTGAGCTGAAGGAGGACAGAGTTAGGTGGGATATTGGGAAGGAATTGTTCCCTGGGAGGGTGGGGAGGCCCTGGCACAGGGTGCCCAGAGAAGCTGTGGCTGCCCCTGGATCCCTGGCAGTGCCCAAGGCCAGGCTGGACATTGGGGCTTGGAGCAGCCTGGGACAGTGGGAGGTGTCCCTGCCATGGCAGGGGTGGAATGAGATGATCTTTAAGGTCCCTTCTAACCCAAACCATTCTGGGATTCTGAGCAGAGGCTTCTGCTCCCTGCCCTGGCAGTAAAGAGAAGGGAACACATGAATACTTCTTCCTACATTTTTACAGAATGTTGACCAGGCAAGGAGGAAAATGGTAGCGTTTTATATCCCAAATCTACAGCAAAACAACAACACCAAGGCATAAAACAAAAGGTATTACTATGGTTTCATTGAATTTGGGTCGTATGGGGTGGGGGAAAGTAGACAATCATCATTCTGTAACCACAAAGTTGGAAAAAACATAATGGACAAATAGTGAACACAGAAAAAAAGAACAAATCAATTCACTTTACAATCTCCTGGCAAAATCCCCAAACCACAACCACAGGTTTCAACTTGGAGGCAGAAACTGGAGCCAGCCTGGGGGTGCAGAGCGTGTGTAGAGCTAGAAGAGATTGTAGTGGGGTTTGGGGTTTTTTTCCTTTAAAAAAGCAGGGTGCAACTACCAGGCAATGAATTCTGGATATATGGATGGGGACACACACAGATTTCTGACTTTCCTGATCAGCATCTCAGGAAACAAATGTAGTTGCCAGTTGTCTGTGGGTCACCACCAGTATCATCTTTAATGTCCACAATGACACTGAAATTTCATTTCCCCAACCCTGAAATATTAAATATTGGACTCAGCTTGCCTCCTGGGGAAGCACAGTATTTTTGTTTCTCCATCCACTCTCAAATCCATTGCCTGCTATGACTCCCTAAAATTCTATTCACATTTTCTCTCTCTCCCTTAATTCTTACAGGATGCAGCCTATTCAAGCTCTATGACTATTTAAAAAATAGGTTTTATTAAAGAAATGAATGCACAATTCTCCCCTTTGTTCCCCTTCTCCCTGTGCAGAACCTAAATATCAAACTGATTTCAAGGGAACAGGAAATATTTACTTGGTGGAGAGAGGGAAGATGAAAAAGCAGCTCTGGCACTGAATCTATTATATCCCATCAGCTTTTCAATCAGCCTCACTACCAATTTATTTTTCAGTTATGTGCATGTCTGGGTGGGAAAAACAAGGTAAAGAAAGCAAATTCTGAGCATCAGCAGTAATTTGCAGGTGGCTGCAGAGGAGGCAGGGTCAAACACTGCCATGTTTAAGACAGCAACGCCCACATTCTACCATTTTTAGCTTTTAAAACGTGAGGTTTTTATCCAGTTTAACAGGAGGACACCTTGGGAAAAAAAGGTGACTTTCCCTTGATGACTGCCTGTCAGCTAATTATTAGTGTGCTTCTAAGTGCCTCAAAGTTTGTCCATCCTCTTGTTTCCAAGTATTCCTTGGAAACAGAACATGACATCACGGGGAGGTTTTGCAGCAGCTCTCCCTGGATGTCCGGTTATATTAGTTTCATCATCCATAACAAGTGTTTAAAAAGCAGAAAAACAACCATGGTGCATAATGCATTGTGTCATGATGCATAATAATAATAATAATTAAAACCCCTCCCCCAGCTCCTGAGGTTTAAAAATCTTTCCAAGTAAGCATTTCAGCGGAAAGGCTTTGACAAAAACGCCATTGAGGGACTTTCAAATTTACAGCCCTGCAATTTGTCATCATTTATATTAGCAAGAAGGTTTAAAATAAAAACAACAACAATGAAAGGAAGATAATATAATGCAATTTTGTACTTGATGAATCTCCTGTTGACTAAAAACCCCTATGCTTGGCAGCCAGAAAAGTTATTAACCTGCCAAATTACAGATGGAATTGGTGTATTTTTTTCCCCCAGAATTCTTTAAGCAGCAGAATGTAGAGTATCCCATATTCAAGTATTAGCAAAGGTTACTTGCCTCTGGAATATTGATTAGCACAACCCTTGTGGGAATTATTTCCCTTTTCCAAAGCAAATTAAAGATCTGAAAAGCAATTCTCAACTTAACTTCAAATGCAGTTATTTAAAAATGGATGATTAACGCAATTACTGCCTGGCACAGAGAGCACAGCTTTCCAGAGGCAGCCAGCAGAACTCACAGCCAACGCTGAAATCAGATTACCTTGAAAGAGCTCCCTTGATCCAGGGAAGAAAAAAATAAAATTGGGAGCTTACTTCTCACCTGAAGAATACATTTTTCCTCCTAAGCCACGGACTGCATTGCAGCTGGCTCTGTGTGTGCACTCCAGCTCAGGTTTTCCGTGTTTTCCACACTAAAATACACAGGAGGGATTGATTTATTTGCATCCCACGACTCGTTCTCCAATCACCCCCAAGGTTTGTGAAGTGCCTGCTGAACAGTGCAAACACTGCTTAAAATAAGCATTTCTGCAGGCTGTTTTCTTTAGCAGTGATTCACTCGACAGCAAATTAATTTGGTTTTCCTTTTGGACTTCCATGTAGGAAGCAGCAGCATGGAGTACCCCCATCGTGTTCCTGAGCACGGGATAGTCTCATTTCTTGAGGAGTCCATGAAAACCAAGTGGAGTTTTCTGCCACTGCACCTCAAAATAGGGAACAAAGCAGGGATTTGAGCTCAAGTCTTCTACGCTAATGCTAAACCACATAACTCTCTTCTTCTGCCTCGCTCTGGAGCCATTAAGATCAAATGCAGTTTCAAAATCCTGGCAGAAATATTTCCACTGAAACTTGATGTCAATTGCTGCAGAGTTTTAAAACACCAATACATCCACCTGCTAAAATAAGGATTTGATAACGCCAGTAATACACATTTCAGAGGTAATTATTTTAGTCACTTTTTTTTTTCCTATTCCAGGTTCTAAAAATGTAGCAGTTTTAAATCTTTACCAGAGAGCATAAGTGATAATGAGCTGTAAATCCACAGAACTAAAATGTTGCTGGGAGCACTACTTATGACTTGTCAATCAGTGTGTCTAAAAGTATATCAGGAGTCTGGAAAGTGATGGGATTTTTCTTCCATCACATACATCAAACCACAGACTGTGGACACAAGTTGCAGAAGTCTAGAATTCTAAATGCCTCCTTTTTTATATATATAATTTTAGGAAATGGTCATGTAACAATACTTTTATTTATTGACCAATGTGATGACTCAGTGATGAGTTTTTCTTTCTTTTCTGGATGGAGAGAAGAGCAGGCTGGCAAATGTGAGCTGTTATTTAATCCTATTTTATGTAGTGTTTCATGCTCCAATCCATTTATTAATGAACTGGGAAGATGTGGAACAGCAAATGGAATTGTCAGCCAGACACAAAAGCAAGGAGCTACAGTCAAGAACAAGCAAATCCTTGTCACATGTACTGGAATATTCAGGAATTTCTGTAAGTGCATAAAATCAAGTGTCTTTATTAGTGTTTATTATTTAGGAAGGTCTCAAGAGGCTGGAGTGCTGTCTCAGTGTTATTCCCTGTGTTCTGGAGCACCACAGATCTATTTATGATGTGGAACAAACTGGGAATTGTCCATTCCAGACAGAAGGAATTTTGAGCTATGAGAGGTCAGCAGTGCAAATTCAACAGAGAGGATTTAAACAGCATTTCTATCTGCATTTACTGCTTAGTGCAGAAAAAAAAATTGTAGAGAAAGGCCTTTATCCAGAAGGACAACTGCATGTCCATCAGGTGCTAATATTTGCCTGGGCCATGACTCAGAAAGGAGTCTCAATTTTTTTATTTACAGTTCATTAGTTGTGGTTATAACACTCTTATCCTGGAATAAATCCCAAAAGATCATTGATACTCATAAAGAAGTGCAGACCAGATCACCACCAACTGCTCGTACCCAACACCAACAGAGCAGCTCTGTTATTCCTGAAGGGCAAGAACAGAGAAAACAGCAATAACAGAATCTTTTAGGGGCCAATTCCTCACGTGGTTTGGTCAAATTGTGCAGGGTTTGAGGGCTAATGCAGCCACTCTTAATCAGGTATAATTAACTGGACAGGGTCTCATAAATGAGAGGATGAAAATGGTCAGGGTACACTGACAAGGAAAAATAATTCAAGATAGACCTTCTCCACTCTTTTCTTCTGCATTGCTGTTGATGTGACTCGTCCCTCGAGAACCTCAGTCCTGAAAGGAGAGGTTTCCTCCAATATTTGCACATTTATGCCAGAGCACACCTAATTAAACACCACTTTGCTAGGACTTCACATTTGTTAGAGCCTGTCACGATCAAAAGCCGTTCATGTTAATGGTTTTATAGAAGTACACGTGCTCATTTTGAAACTGCATGCCAGGCTGTGGGTTTTGAGGTTTTATAAAATTATTTGTCTATGATATTTTCTCAAAGAAGTTTATTTGCTAGAGACACCAGGAGAACATAACTGGTCCCAGATGTCAGATTGCTGGTTGATAAAATTAAATCACTTCAATTCTCTTTTCCGTGGAAATCGCATTGATCTGATCTGTGATCTCTTCCTTTGCCAGAAAGCATTTTTGTGAATATTCTTTCTAAACATTCTCCCACATACACACCCCAAGCTGATGAAAGCACAGGCAGAACTTGAAAGGAATATTGACTTTGCAGAAGCACATTTATTTTCATTAAGTCAGTTTTTCCAAGAGGGAATAAGAGTCACTCCAGGTGTGCGAATCCAAGCTTCTTTCTGGCAGAGCTAAAGAAAAATTTCTCATGCAATTTTAGTCATCTCTCAGGATGAATATTTACATTTCTGGTGTGACTGAGGAAGGACAGAAAAGGGAACAGTAGGAGGAAAATAAGTTAAAACACAGGTAAATTACTTTCCTCACTTCCAAACCAATTTTTTGGGACTGGCAAGTGCTGTGAGATCGCACCGGAGACAGCCCTGGGCAAGAGAAGGGAGGAGAGCAGGAAGAAGCAGCTTTTCCTCCTGAGGTGAGAGCTAGTGCTGCACTAGCTGTTAATGCAAGAGGAAAAAGCAGAAGACACAAAAATTTAAATTTTCCTGCCCTCCAGCCAATAAAACCTTGCACACATGGGTGGCCCAGAGTTGAAGTGCATACAGCAGCTAAATAGTTTGGATTCACTAATTCCACTTTGAAAACAAAGCATATGGGTTATCCAGTGATTTTTGTTGGGTTTTTTTTTTCCCCTCCCCTCTCCCCAGACGATCTTATTTCTGCTCTGTTTAGTTGTTGTTTCTAGGCATTACTAATTGTCATTCATGGCAAACGTAGTCAGCTGCTCACGGACCCAATTCCAAGAGGAAGCTGCAGGCTTTTTTTTTTAAGAGAAAAATATCCAGGTTAGTGCCAGAGGATCGTTTCCTCATTCTCATAACCTCCTGTGCCTCTTTTTCTCTTGAGATATACAGAAAATAGACACTGAAACAGCAGAGGACTGAGACACCTGCAAGGTACATGGATTTTTCAGAGACTGGACAGGACTCACTGCATGCACTTGTTCCAAACTATTTACAGGGTTTGGGAGCAGTCTGGAGCTGCACCTGGTGCAACACAAAAATAAGACAAGGAGGCAGTTGATAAAATATGATAAAAATATTTCCAAGCATGCCACGTGCCTCACTGTCCATCACATTGGTGTCAGTTTCTGGGGAAAAAAAAATTAGGAGTCGATGATGCAAAATAGATACAAGCAGGTTGGAGAGGGAGATGAGCTTGGGGTGAAGGTGTCCCCACAAGAAAAGAGTTTAAAAGGGAAGGGGCTGCCCCAGCTTGTGAACCGGTTCTTTCTCTTTTCCCCACTGTCAGATGCAACCGTGTGCAGCCCTGCCCACAAAGAATGGCCTGAGCTGGTCCTCCCTTTAAAACAGCACTCCCAGCTGAAATCAAACCCACCAGCCAGCCCCAAATACACTGAGAAAGGGTGAAGGCCAGGGAGAGAAGCAGAGAAAGGTTTGCACCCGTTAAAACCAGCCAAGGAAGCGTGACTGCTCCCAGAAAGGGCAGAACACCAGCACTGACAACCCTGCTGGGACCCAGGGGTGTTCCAGCCCATGCCTGCAAAAAAGAATACGAAAATATCCAATGCCAAGCTTGAAAAGGAAGAGGAAGTCCATCAAATTTCTGTGCAAGACTCAGGAGACTGAGGTCAGAAGTGCATGTCAACCATGCGTCCCTCCTTTCTCCCCCAAAGACAGACCCTCTTCAAAATCCCAGTTTGTAGCTGCCTGAAGGTGGGAAGCCAGACTAGTTACAGATATATTGAGCTCAGATCCAAGTGTATTTAGGAGGAGTTTTGTGTTTAAAACAGCAGCAGCCCATGCTGTGCACCTGGATGGTGACATCCTAGCAACAGCTACCACTTCTCACATGAAGGACTCCCAGGCAAACACCACTGAGGCAGGTGCCACCAAGAGTGTGGTGGGGTTTTTGTTGTACACAGGAGATGTGGATAGGTCGGCCCTTCCTTCTGAGCTTAGGTTTGCCTCTCCAATGCAAATCAGCACTGATCTCTGCTGCTGGACTCTTGGAATGTGTACTTCCCAGGGAAAGAGCAAGGACGGCGCAGTGACACGGAGATGGCATTTTCAAAGGGGTTTTCATGCTGCTCACTGTGAATTCCTCTACATCCAGAGGCTCAAAGCTCTAAGGATATTTATAACCATCCAAAAGAGCACTTGTCAGGTGGGCAGGGGAAGTGTTCCCACTACACAGGCAGGGAGGTGAGTTAAAGACTTCAAGGGAATAGCTTGGGGTGCCTCATCCAGCACAGCCATTTTGCCAGTTTCCCACTTGGATATCTTTCCCCTACTCCAAAATCACCTTTGCAAGGCTGGTCTCTGTCTGGAAGACCACATAGAGATTGCTAAATAAACAAACAAGCAAATCAAGAAAAGCAGGCATACAATTATCTCCCATGGAACACTTAATGCACTTCCCACACATGCTTCAGAGTATTTTGCAGTAACGTCCTCAGGTCACAAGCTTAAGTAGCTTACCCAAGGCCAGGCAGAGTCCGAGGACCTGTCCACATGGGGATACTCAGGAAATGAATCTGAAATTAAACTTTTAAAAAGAATGAGCTAAGCAGCATCCTAAGCTAGCACTTTCATTTAGAATTAGAGCCTTAATTCAGCTTAGCCTAATTCTTTCAGTTCTAAAATGAGGATAGTGACACAAGCCTACTTCCAGACCTATTTATCTGGACTGGTTGAAGGCATTACTGCCTTCAGCTACTCATCACTGCCTTCCAGACAGAGGATTGCACCCCACAAAGCTCTGACAGCAGAGGGGTTCATGGGAGTGGTCCAGCTGCAATACAAACCAGGGGGTTTCCATTCATCCCATGTGGGATCAGGGGCAATTTCCCCTCCCAAACACATAGCAGGAGACAGCCGTAGGTTTTAATTTCTTAAATCTGCACAGATGTTGGCAGAACAAACATCTGCCCACAATCTGTTTGGAGGGAGCAGAAGAGAGGCAAGAGTGTAAATTGGCGAGCCAAGGGTGAGGGAGGACTCCCCGGGTGGGGGCTCTGGCAAAGGATGAAGCTGAATTCATTGGCAGGGCACAGATTTTCTCAAACCATGAACTTGATGAGCTCTCAATATTCCATCACTGCCACACAACTGCACTTTGATAGAACGAAGGTGCTTTTGGCCTCTAAGACTTTAATTACAGAGGACTCATTTACCACACATTGTTTTACAGCTGGCAATAGATTGCAGCATGCCAGTCACCTCACAGGAAAGTTTTTTTCCTAGACAGTCTGAAAGGAGTAAAATAAGATGTTAAAGGTGCTCTATGAATGTCTGACAGCTTTCCAGGTAAACAAAGGGAAGGAGAGGGAAGAGAAAACATCCTTTACCTCCCTATTCCCTCGCTCTACCTTCCCACACCTGGGGTACAAAAAAGCAAAATCCCCCTAGACAGGTCTTGGCAACCCTGTGTTCAATCTGTTTCACACTTCCCCTGAGATAAATTCAGGAGAGGGAGAGAGGGGAAGAGGGAGGGAGGCTGTTTCATGGTAGTGTTTTCTGCACTGTAGGATGGAAACAAACCAAGGGATTTAAATTTAACGTCCTCCCTCTAAACTCCAGCCACTCATTGCTATCAGACTCTGACAGAGGAAGACACTGGTGTCTGCCTCCATAAAAACAGAGAAGCCAGTTAACATACTTAGCTATGTTACACCTGTAAATATTTAATACCGAAAGCCAAAGTACCTCTTGTTCCAAAAATTTTCATGTTATTATTATTGTTTTTCTCCAGCATGTAGGACTGAGTCATATGAAATTAGATGACCTAAAAATGCAGCACCCCAAAGACAAAGAAAGCAATGCTGCAGCTGAGCATTAATCTCTCAGCAGCACCAAGGTTATAATTTCAGTGTGTTCTCCATTCTACACCCTTGCTGGAGATTATCTCCCAGAGATGGCATACAAAAATAAACCTGGGTGAAAAGGGAGGGCAAAGCAGGTGGTAGGAGTGGAAACAACCTTCTCTCTCTCTCTCCACCCCACTCTCGCACACACAGAAAATTTGTTCTGCAAAGAAGAGAATCTCTGGACCAAAGTACATTTTGGCTTTGAAAAGGAGGGAATTATTTGGGGAAAATACCACTGAGAATGGAAACAGATTGAAGATTTAGCTGTACCAGTTTTTTGCCTTGGTAAGCTACGAGTTATGAAGGGACATGGGGTGAGTATACATTAACAGAAAATAAAAAGCTTGCAACCTTTTTCCACCCCTTTTCTTATTTTTTTTTGTAATCCCTAGCAACATTCAGATCATCTAGGAGGAACCTAAGTCTGGTCCTGTGCAGCAGAGCAGGAAAACAAAAAGCCCTTTCCCCTGCACCCCAACATTAAAAGGAACCGTAGTGGGTTTAATACAGAAAATCCATTAGGCACGGGAAGAGGCAGGAGCCTCCTATCAAGCTGCAAACAGGAATGCTTAAGCACAAGGCATTCGGGCGATGGAAATGCACTCAGAGCGTTTAGCACGTAGGATTAATCGAATTATAATTTAATCATCTGATCAAACACTAATTAGCATAATCACTTGAGGGGAAAAGCTGCCAGAGGAACAGAGGAAGAAACACCTTGGGCACCCAGCACATTTTAATGATGCCAGATCGTGCACAGATAATTTTTTTTCCCCCCCTAATAAAACCCAACAGAGATTGAGGATCGTGGTGCTGAGGAAGCAGTTTGAAGCTGTCCTGCATCACACACAGCTCTCCAGCGTGAAAGATGTTGAAGCAGGGTCTGCAGGCTTTAGTTTATTCAGATTTAAGAGCTGTGAAAGCACAGGAACACTCCACTACCCTGGCTTGCCTTGTGAAGACTCGAGCATGAGCACACACCTCAGCCCAGTGCGTTTCCATTATAATCATCCCTTACTGTTTCCCCCAGAGTCTCCCACATGAATGTTTAACTATGGATCGCTCAGATGACCTTCAGGGATACAGCAAAGTATTAGCATCCTTTTACAAACTGCATTTGAAATAATTAGTCTATATCAGCTGGGTTTCCGTGGCTCGGGGCAGGCGAGAATGGAAAAGCAAGAGATATTAAGGGAGCTTTGCTGGGTAATACTGTCTGGCTTTCCTGGCAAAATCATACCACTTTTGTAAGGCAGAAATCTGGAGAGACCAGGGAAATCATCCCTGGTGTTTACCCACACAAACAAATGACATTTGTGTCTGGAGAGGGGGCAGGAAGAGATGTATGGACAGGAGGAAGCCTGGGAAAATGTATGGAAAGGAGGAAGGGAATGGACGCAGGACTCAGGCAGGGAAAAGAATCTTCAGAGGTGTCTCTTGTTTGATTTTTTTTACACAAAACAACACAGTTGAATTACTCCTAATAAGTGTTTAGGTTTTCAAATGGATAATTCTTCTGGACATTACAAACATCTAAATGTAATGAACTGCAACATTTATAGAGAAGGTCATAAAATCACTGAGATTAGAAGAGACCTCAGAGATCACTGAATCCAATCACACACCCAGCCCTGCCAAGTCCACGACTAACCCATGTGCCTACGTGCCACACGACTGGGCTTGGAAAAAGTTTCCTGCAAGGTTATGTAAGGGAGGCAAATGATGAGCTGCTTACCTACATTTTAAAGACACCAGATCATACAGGCTCAGGCGTGAGCTCATTTCAATTGATTGTATCCTTCTTACAGAGCTGTTACTAATAATCCTTTCAGCTCCTCAGAATGTCTGTACAATTATAAAATAAGGTAACCAGTTACAGCACGGGGCGAATTTACCTCAGGGTTTGCCCATACTGGGCACCCTCCTACGTGCAATGAATATTCAGAGTCTGGAAACTCTCAAGAAAGCAGGAAGCAGCTCTCCTTTGCAGGTGATGATGCCAGAGAACTTCCCAGTAACAGAGCTGTATATCCCTGTAAAGCATTGTCACACTTTTAATAAATGACTGATAGATGAAATAAAAAATAAAAATAAAATAGAATGGTTTGTGTTGGAAGGGACCTTAAAGATCATCCAGCTCCAACTCCCCTGCCATGGGCACCTTCCCCTAGACCAGGCTGCCCAATTCTAAGGCAATAAATCAGTTTCTCACTGACATGAAGGTAAAACCATCATACTGCACACATTCCTGCCCCAAGAGAGAGATCATATACCAGCATACATGGAGGCCACTTAATTAAGAAGTGAAAGCAGTTCTATTAAAATATAAAAAGCTATGGGTTTAAACAATGTCACTTGTTTGAAACATCTAACTTTCAATTCCTGTTTGTTTCTTTCCAAGCAACTACTTAAAAGCAAACTCAGGAGTTTTTGCATCTCCTCCCAAAAGCTGCAACATGGCAGAGTGGGAGGAGAGGGACAGAGAGCTGGTGACATTATCTGAGACTGCACCATGATCACAGAATCACAGAATGAACGAGGCTGGAAAAGACTTTTGAGATCATCAGGTCCAACCTATGACCTAACTCCTCCTCATCAACTAAACCAGAGCACTGAGTGCCAGTCCAGTCTTTTTTTAAACACCTCCAGGGACGGTGACTCCATCACCGCCCTGGGCAGACGATTCCAATGCCCAATCCCTCTTTCAGTGAAGAATTTTTTCGTGACCTCTCCCCAGACTCATCCCTAAACCTCTCTTCTCTTCCTGCCCTCTGGAGGGGCAGCAGTCCCGAGCCCAGTGACAGCACCCCCAGCTGCGATCACAACCGAGCTCCCCACATCTTCCACTTCCCAACCCGTGAGAGCACCAGCACTGTGCCATGTCATGATGCCTTCATTTTCCACTTGGAAGCTGTTTAATACACGCTGCTTATTTTGTATAAAATTTTCTGAGCACCAGGCCAGCTGCACACGCCCTAGGAAAAGGCAGAGCTGAGATGCTCAGCCGACCTTAACCCCCACTCCAATTATTCCAGCATGTGTCCACACCAGGGACTGAAAGCAGCAGAAACAGTGTGGGGAAGGAGAGTAACTGCATTACATGATGAGCAAACAAGGCTGTTATCTCTGAACTCAGACAAGACAGAAACTCCATTTACTGACACCAAAAGTTCTCAAAAACCTCTTGAAATTAAGTTGCAGTCAGACTACAATTATTTAAGAAAATATTTTTTAAAAGTCTCATTAACTCCTTTGGAAATGACTAAAGCCCAGCATCCTTCTCTTCTATAGAAACACATTTTGAGCTGTGGTAGAAATGCCGTAATTGCTTTTATCCACTAGGGACTAACTTTTGGACTTAATAAATGTGCACTGAACTGCTGCAGCTGGAGTGTCTTCAGACAGGCATTTCTTTTCCCCTGCACTGCCTTCGCATGAGCCAGTGGCTGGATATTCCAAAAGGCTTCCAGCTCCATCACCAGTGGGACAAGCACAGTTTGAGCACAGGCAGCACTTTAACAGGACAGTCACATCTCTCTGAAGTCACACTGCTCCTCCAGCATGAACATAATAAATACAGGCAAAAACTGGTAAAGAACAGATTTCTGGACAAGATTTTTACTCTAGTCTAGGATATAAAAGCTACAACCTAAACCTTTCTTTGTTCCTCTGAAAAAAAAATGAAAAATAAACATTCCCTACTCCAGGCTGTGTTCCCACCATAACTGTTCAGTCTTCCTCAGGAGCTGCTAAACAAGAAGTTCTCCAATTTATTATAGAGACCAAGAGCTGCTGTCCAGTGGGGAATTTCAGGATTCACACCCAGAGATTCCCACCCAGAGAGGCCCCAGGAGCCAGGCTGGGTGTGCACTGAGCACTGCACCAAACCTGACACTTCCCAGCAGCTGAACAGCAAATTACCCCTGCCAGGGCTCCTCTGAAAGCCTGACAGCTCAGCCTCTTTTCCCGAGGATTAATTATCTCCCTCCTGCCCAATAAAGGAGCTCAGCTCTTTCCCCCTTCACTCAGATGAGGAACTTGCACTTCCTACCCTACAGCCACGCTGACATTCACAGGATTGCTTTCCATCCTTGATCTCCCCTACTCCCCCAAATCCATTTGCCTCAAGGGAGAAGCTTTTAGGGATGGGAGAAATACTTTCCCTACCGAAATAAATATAAATAACCAGGAAAAACATGGAGAGAAGATGGGTAGTAGGCCTCAAACTAAGCCTATAGCAGAGATGAAATAACAGGAGTAGAAAGGAATGAAATAAAAATCTGAATGCAGGCAGTGAAGGACAAGGGCACACAGCAGGATCCATGGGGAGCACCAGCCTCCTGTGGCACAGACCAGCAGCCAAGACAGAGCCCTGGGGAGTCCCAAAGCCAATTCTGTCGTGTTCTCCACTCACAGCTCACAGGGGAACAGGCTCAGCCTTGTCTTCCCCGTTGCAAACTGAAGCCAAGACCTCAGGGCCCTTCACCATAACCTGTCCAGCTCAAATTTGGCTCTCAGAGACTGCCCTCCTGCTGTCCCACAGGGGTTCATGCCCTGTGAATGCCCTCCCTCTCCTCATCACACCTTACATCACTGTCCTGTGTAGTTCCAACTCACCCTTTTTGCAACCCTCACCCTCCTCACTAAAAAATCATGTTCCTACCCTCTCCCCTAAGCATTCATTCTGCATTTTAGAGATCTGTATTTACAAAAAGGTGAGAACAAAAAGGCTCAGCCACAGCTGACACAACAAAAA
Source organism: Orthonyx spaldingii (assembly GCA_013397795.1). Taxonomy (NCBI): domain Eukaryota; kingdom Metazoa; phylum Chordata; class Aves; order Passeriformes; family Orthonychidae; genus Orthonyx; species Orthonyx spaldingii. The sequence goes on from VZTJ01004773.1 coordinate 323,336, forward strand.
CCATGGTAATCATCACCTATCGCTCAAGTCCCATAGTGAGGTGAGCCTCACCCTCTGTGCTTGAAATGATGAAATTCTGTTTTCCAGAACCCCTGCACAACAGGGCTGTGGAAAAGGTTGTCATTGGGGAAGAGAAACCTTGAGGTCACACAACAAAACTGGAAAGAAAGATACAAAGGAAAGCTTGCTAAATAAATACAGCTAAAAGCACGGAGTAGAATAACGCAAATATTACTGCAGACATTTCAAAATTGCTTAACTCTGCAAAAAACTCTCCACATCAGATGTCTGCAAACATAACTGGAGAACTTGTACTTCATTGGCATCTTCCCAAATCACTTCCTTCATATCATGACACAGTAAATGCTTTTCTTTGTGCTTCACAACTGCAGTTGCAACAGAAATTATGGTTGACCTGTCTAGAAATAACATGTGAACAGGCTTTTAAACTGCCCCACAGAAAAGCCACCTAATGAGAGGAAAAAATTCAGGTGAAGAATGTGAGTGTGGATGGTGAACCACTTTGCTGTTTAAGCTGACGTCCACCTAAAGCCTGTTTTGCTTGAATGACATTTTTTCCAGCAAGATCCCATTCCAGGGACATCTGAATCTGCTTTTCATAGCAAAAATGACTTTGTCAAGGACTTGTTCTGTCCTTAGCTCAAGCCAGGAGCATTCTAACAGCTTGTCACATGCTCACCTCATAATTATCAAGAGACTGACTTTATGCACTCACTGTATTTTCTTGAGTCAGGGCCAAAATTCTTAATAAAACTAAAACAGAAAACCCCAAAGACTTCAGAAGGTAATACCATAAAACAGAAACAAACAAACCCCAAAACACAACAATTTCCAGTAGAAAAACAATTGCACAAGAGAATTTAACAGAAGCCAGAGCTTGCACTTTATGCATCACCTTCCCACGGCCTGGGAAGAAAAGCAACCAAGTAGATTTAGGTGCACTCAAATCCTGCCATGAGATCTGTGGAGTCCAGAATAAAAACAACACACGGATTCCTCCAAGCCTGCACATTTCAGCATCCCAGCAACTCTTCCCAGCTCAAACAGGAGCCAGCTTAAACAAAAGCCACAGGTCAAAGACTGACATTTGTTACCTGAACTCCACACCAACTACTAAACCTCTAGAAAACTTTACTGAGCAACAACTTGTTATCACGGAGCCCCTCCTAAAGAAAGGAGCGGGAAACAAGCTCCTCCCCAAATTCCTGAATTCCGTAGCACCTAAAAACTGGAGCCACTGGGGGCTGCCACTCCGTAGTGCTGAAAGACAAACACCCTGAGCGTGCAGGCTCAGCATAAGCCACTCAATTTGCAAAACCACATGAGAGGATTCCACGCCAACAGATATTTATATAGACACAGCAACCCTACAATCTTATCTATAGAATCGCTGTGAGTAGATTATGCAGATAGGCAACTATTTGCAGCCACAGTGCTGTATAATTCTATTCTGGCTGCATGGAAATAGTCCCGGTCATTTCAAGAATATGCTGCTGATATTCTTAAGACACTGGAGGGGGCTCCCCAAAATTACTCCAAAAATTTAGATGGTAGAAAGTTACCGAGAAGCATTTTTAGCCTAGTGCTAACATAAACCTTAAGCCACAAATCTTCTGCATGGGATTACCGTGTAATTAATTGGAAGAAAATAGCATCGAGCACACTTGGACAGCAAAGCAAGTGCCAGATTTTCCATATGCTGTCGTTTTTAAGCAATTGTAGACTATGCAGATTTACATATGTATGCATTTGTGTGCAGAAATCTATCTGTTTATTTTAAAATCTCAGGAGGAACCGCATCCCTGACAAACCACACTGAGAGCCACACGAGCAGCATCTCCAAGAGAACACATGGGAGGAGAGGCACCAGGCAAAAAAATTCCTCAGGTGATGCCTGTGCGTGCCCCTGTCTCTGCCACATGGATGTGTAGCGCAGAGCTATTTTCAGCTGTGCTCTTGGGCTGCCCCATGGCCCAAACTCCTGCATTTCCGAGGGCTCTGTCCTTCTGGAAGCTTCAGCAGGAGCACATCAGTGATGCAGCTCGGGCGGCCGCGCTGAGGGAGCTCCAGGGAGGCTGGTGTTTAGTATGGAGGTGACTCTCCTCCTCAGAGCCTTTGCATTTAAAAATGGCTTTCTATAAATAGGATTGCTGGCTCACTCGTAAGTCTTACTCCCTGCCTTCTGAGTAAAAATAGCTTAAATAGGGATGCTGGGAAGATTTGCTAATCTCTGTCAGCCTGTCTGTCCATCCACTCGCCTTTCCTGCCTTCCTTCCTCAAAACACATCTTAACATTTGTGCCCACTCCACTGTGAAAGGTAAGTATTGATGTACCCTAGTTTTTCTTTTTCCGATGAGTAATCCAATATCCTGATGGAAAAAAAAAAAAGTACTTATGAGGTAATAAGAACTTTTTTGTGAATGGCAGCATCCAAAGACAAGCAATGACAAGAAAAGCTCCCAGTGCTAACCAGTGCCTGAGGAATCAGTGGCTTTTTCTTGAAGATGTTTTCAGCGCTCTAAAATATTGAGCTATGAAAGGCTTTCATTATGAAAAAACTCCCATTTTATGTTATTTTATTTTTGCAAACACCAATTGTTTGATGAAGTGTTTGTAAGGGGCAGGGAGGTAAAGACTGAGAAGATAAAGTTTCTTTTGAAGAATTACGATTTCAAATCTTAATTTCATTGATTTCATAACAGTTTAAATGAAAGTGCTGATTAAATAGGATTATGAAATAACTCCTAATATATTGTGAAACAAGTAATTTAACTACAGACACCTACACATTCAAATAATAATTATTGAAATAATTACGTATTCTGATGTACAGACCTATGTTGCTTAAATGGATTTTTGTAGTATATTTAGAGGTTCAATGACTCAAAAGAAATAACATTTAAAAAGTGTCCAAAAAATGTACCTTAGAATAATTAAGGTGAATGTAATGTTTTACTCCCTTCTTCGGCTTTTAAAGTAGAAGATGAAATCAGTCCTTCCTACTGCAGATCTGAAAGACTCCTAGACCAAGAGATTGATAAAAGGCATGTGCCAAATAAAATCAAAGGCTAAATGAGTGCTATGTCCAAACGCAGGCCTTGATCCTACACACAACTTCTTAATTAAACTTTGTGGAGAAAGGAAAAAAGTTCATATATTTTTTTCTCCTCAATGCATTACCCCGACCTCCCACTCCCAGAAGGATGGCTCATTTTGTTGATTTCTGCTTTTTGTCACTCCAATTTTTTATTAAATAGGTAAATGAGTTTATTTCCCCACCCCAAACAACCCCCTCACCTGAGAGGGCAGCATATTTGTTAAGACTCCCATTCAGGCAAAGACACAAAAAGTGAGGCCCAACCTGAGCCCAGCTTCTCCCAAAGCCAGAGATTTCCACAACTCATGAGCTGGAGGAAATTTCTGGATGAGCTACTCACCAAAACCCATGAGATTTTCCCAAATAATTCAAATTATCAATATATTACGCGACAAAAGTTTACTCAAGAACAAACAAAATTAAAACCAGCTTCTAAACTTTTCCAGATGCAGCAGCTCTGAGGAGATTCCACTGAAATACATCCCAAATCCTGTGTTCATTTCAGGGCTCCTCACTTCAAGAGAGACCTTGAGGGGCTGGAGCGTGTCCACAGAAGGGAACGGAGCTGGGGAAGGAGCTGGAGCCCCAGGAACTGGGAAAAGGGCTCAGCCTGAAGAAAAGGAGGCTCAGGGGGGACCTTCTCACTCTCTAAAACTCCATGAGAGGAGGGTGGAGCCAGGTGGGGGTCGGGGTCTTTTCGCGATGTAACAAGGGACAGGATGAGAGGAAATGGCCTCGAGTTGCAGCACGTAGGTTTAGATTGGATATTAGGCAAAATTTCTTCATGGAAAGGGTTGTCCAGCCTTAGAACAGGCTGTCCAGGGCCGTGGTGGAGTTCCCACCCCTGGTTTAAAAGACCTGCAGATGTGGCACTTGGGACAGGGGTTCATGCTGGACGTGGCAGTGCTGGGGGAGCAGTAGGACTCAAAGGTCTTTTCCAACCTAAACAATTGTGTGGTTGCATGAAATCACAGTGAAGAGCTGTAAGCTGCAATAAAGCCCTATTTAAGACAGTTTTGAGGTTTGTTTTTACAATTTGCAGAAAACAACTTCTCTTTGAACCACTCCCAAAAACACCTTCACTGTCACACACATGTGCTGTCCAGTACTACAGGAAGAAGACGCAGCATCCACCAGTTTTTAGTGACCCTCGTTAGAAAAAACACGGACAAAATGCCTCTGTGAGCTCTCTCTGCGTGCTCCCACAGCTTTGGAAGAGACAGACTGTGTGGTTTGCTGCCCACTAGTGTCCTGTGGCTCCAGCTCCAGCACAGCCATTGCCCACGCCACCAGAGGAAACCCCACCGGAGAGCCCAGCGCCCGCGGGAGCAGCGCGCTACAAACACAGCACACACCTTTTGAAACAGATGTAGATGCCCCAATGTCCTCTGACTGCCCAGCAATAAGAGTTTTTCTCCCCTTGGCATGTGGTGATTAATTAATAGCTCTTCATAGCTCGGGCAACAACAGATTAAAAACAGCCTGAGCCGTGCTGTGCCATCCACACACAGGCAGCAAGCTGCATGCTCAACCTCCCAAGGTGAGGATTTGCTTAACAATTCCACACAAGCCATGCAGGTATCTCAGTATGTTTCTACAAAGAGAGCAGCTTGCTCTTTTCCTCAGATGTTTCATCCCCAGCACTGAGAATCACCATCTTCTTTGGAGAGTATCAGCACCACCGTCGCTCTGGCTCCTCATCCTCCAGCCTAACCCTTGCTCTCAGTTCAGTGTGATCCTTCTCCACCTTCCAAAATTCTGCTAAAACCCATATTGATAGATGTACAGCAGGGAGAGGATTCAAACAGGGAAGCATTTTAATGGAAATTTATTCTTAGTGTCATCTGTGCTCTATTGGTGCCTCCCGATGCTCGATTGATTTCAGCAGAGCATCTATGGACAATGGGCATGTAAGAAATGCAGCCAGAGAGAAGCCTGGAAATGGGTTCAGCAAATCCACAGCAGAGACTGAGTGATACTGAAAGAGCCTCTTTTCTGAAAGCAGCATCTGAACCAGCCTGATCACAGTGACTACAAAAATGAGGCAGGATTTTGAAGGAGGCCGTTCTCCCCTCAGAGCCTCCCCTGCCTTCTCTCACTGTAATTAGTGAAATGCCCTGTTAGTAATTATGACCAGGCTACAGCAGACTTCTGCTGCTCGTTTGAAATGCTCACTTCTGGAACCCTCAGGCACAGTAACAGGGGAGGTGGTGCAGGTAGAGTAACCCTGAAAGGCAACTGGAAAGCATTGCTCAGGATTAGAACTGCATGACTCAGGCTTTCAAGGTGGTGAATTCAGCTGCAGAGCTGCCACTGATGTCTCTATCATCCCACGCACTTTCCAGGGCTGCAATGCATTTATGGTTAATAGTTACCTGTATTCTTAAGGAACTCACAGCAATGAGAGTTTAAAACCCTCACGAAATACATGAACTTAAACCAGGTATTTGGGGAAGTTTTGTTTCAGCCTTCAGAAATACTAATTGGATGAAAGAGCGTGTCAGTATTTTATTGTCCCCAGAAGGAAGCTATTTCACAAACATAAAGCCTACCCAGTGACACTGCTCATATCTAATTTGACAAAATGTATTTGTGCTGAGTGACTGTAGGGAAATATGGGGGCCAACCTTGTTATTGTTATTCAGATGGGTTCCATTATCTCCAACAGAAATTAAGCCCAAGACTGCAACTGCAGGGTTAAACCTATAATGTATGGGTTTATTTTCAACCTATTTCTCCCCTCAGGAAAAAAAAAAATAAGAAAAAAAAATATCAAACCCAACACAGACATGAACAGTTTTACACGTTTCAAAGTTAAAATCAGAATGGGATGTAACACAATGGAAAACCACTTTTACCTGTGCTTGTGTTTTAAGCAAACATGGTGTGGTTCCATAAGGGGTTAGAAAAGGCAATGGCAGAAGCCAAGCAGAAACCTCTCCCCCCCCCCACCAGATACAGTCATAAAGAACCTTGCCTGTCACACAATGGAGTTCAGACAGAGTTATAGACAGAATAATGAAAATAAATGTGTACGTGACATATCTATTTATATATGCAGTCATTTCCCTCAAAGAGATACATATCTGATATGACACTGCATTAAAATCTGAAGTCCTTCAAAAATATTATTCTCCGACTCTTGACTCTGATAAAATGGCCCTAATGAGTCCTAAGAAGTGTTACCAATGCATAAAACCATCTTATTCAGTCTTAACATGAAGGTTGGTGCCGTTTTTTCAAAGATTTCCCTTAAAAGGACCCCAAAAATATGCATTTTGACATCAAGTATGATGTCAAAAACTAAGAGACTTTTTAAGTTGCAAAGAATCGTTGAACCACCCCACTACATGTTTTCCCAATGCTTTCATCTTAGAATATCACTGTACACAAAACCACTTCATTTCAGTCCCCCAGGAGTCACAAATGTACAGATGTTGCTGTGTGGCAGCACAGAATCCATGCAGATGCATCTATCATGCACACATTACACTCCTCGGTCTTTGGGAGACAAATTCAGGTTTGACTGTGATCCAAAAACACACGGAAACTGAAAGCGAAATTACTACTGACTTCATAGATCAAGGAATAAATGAAAGTGATTTGCATAGCATTTCGACCTCATAAAGCGAAAATTATCCTGATCTTCAAAAAAACCCTTGCAAGGAGGACTAACTAGGTTAGAACATAGAATTTATAGCATCAGTACAGCAGAAAAAAAAAAATCTGCTTTTTCTTTAAAAAAATATAAAAGGCTTCTGGACAGAAACATGTTTAATTTCTATGCAAATCTAGTTTTAAATGAGTAGCACCGGTCAGAGCACACTTCCATGCTGATTCTTTCTGTCCTATTAACAGCAAGTCTCTCCCTCCAAGGTATCTGGCTGGAGAGGTTAGAGAGAAAGGCACAGTGCTGCTGCCTGTCAGAAATAAATAATTAAACAGCTAATTTCTTAATGTTAAAACTTGTTGCAGTTTCCTTACTACCAAAAGAAATGCAATAAAATTTCCAAGTTTACACTTTGGAGGGGGGTTCAATCCTTTTGTATTCTGTGGCACGCAGAAGACGAAAATGTTTTTAAGGTCGCTCTAAATCCACACATTTAAGATTCACCTCCTAATTTCTGACCTCCCCAGCTCCTGACACAAGACCAGCCATGCCTGTCAATGCATCTTCTCATCCAGTGTCTACTTAAGAAGATGTGAAGGCACCCTCATCCAGCATTCATCCCTCACTCTCTGCCTGAGGTTCAGTTATTGCCATCCTTCAGGAAAACCTCGCACTTTGCCCTGTGCTCCTCTCCCATTCATTCCACACAAGAAACGCTTTCCCTGTTCCTACCTGCTTCGCCTACTTCGAGAATTGTGTGTTTAATCTGATTTCCCTGGCAGGATGGGAAGCATTGCAGGCAATGTTACGTTCTCAGATCTGAGAAGGAGGAGGTAGTGCAATAGAATTGCTGGCACCCCAGCATAATTTGTTTTCTGTCCTTAAAACTGCAATGCTAAACGTGCATTTTTAATAAAACTTACGCAATTTGAGCATATTTTTACACATGCCATGGTTTTCAATCACGTATATCTAAATGTTCCAAAATACCCGAACCCACTATTAAAAACACACAGAAACTGCAATAAATGTTTGTCAATCAAAGAGTTGGCAGAAGGAAAAAAAAAATTAAAGAATAACAGGTTTATCCTTATTCTATCCCCACTCTAATTTCCCCTTCCTAACTTTATAATTGACTAAAAGTCTTCAACATTTCCAGATGATGTAATGCTTATCCGTGCATATTTTTACATAAATGAGTGATGAAAAAAAAATTTCAGAGCAGGTACCTTCACGAAGAAATGACGAAAGTGAAATAAATTTAAAATACTACTTCTTAAATATACGTACAAACGTAAGGTAAAAGCCGAGGGCGATTAAAAAAAAAAAAAATTTGAAAGGAAGCAATATCTCAACGCAACCGCTTAGGATGAAAGCCCTCCAAATTATCCCCGTGCACTCTGACGGATTTCTACGGCACTTGGCAAAAATTCTGTACTTTTCTAGATGAGAAAGAAAGAAAAAGCGCCTCTCTGCCTCCTTGCCTCTGCCAGCACCGTGTCGTTCCGAGGCAGGCAGGCACGGAGGGACGCGGCTGGGCTCGGGGCTGTCACTTTGCGAGGTGAGCGACTTTCAGCGATCGCGGAGCCCCCGCTCCTCGCCCTTCTCCCCGCAGCCAGCACCGCGCTCCCGGCACCAAAAGCCGCCACCGCCACCCGCTCCCCTTCCCGGCCGGCAGCAAGGGAAGGATGGGGACGAGGGAAGGGGTCCCCGCGGCGGTGCTCACCATGCGAGATGCTGTGGAGCAAGGCGACGGCCAACATCCACATGCCCCCGCCGCTCGCCCGCTCCCCGCTCCGGGCTCGCCCTCGCCCGCCGCGCCCAC
>VZTJ01004773.1:344092-358858 GCA_013397795.1 Orthonyx spaldingii
CGGGCAGGCGGGCACATCTTCCTGCCTTGCTTCGTTCCCCGGAGCGTGGCTGGCTCCGCTCCCCTCCGGCGGCTCGGAGCGCTCGGAGCCCGCTGCTCACCTCGCCGGGCTCCCGGCGCGGCGGAGGGACCAGCGCTAACCCCAGCCCTCCGCAGCCTTAAAGCACCGCCGGGGCCGCACAGCGCGGGGGAAAGCCAGACCTAGAGAAACCAGCAGTGTGAGCGCTGCTGCGGTGTGACAATACCGCTCCATCATCCCGCAGCACCTTCTGGGCGGCTCTCCGGAGGGACCCGCGGGAAGAACTGTTAGGCTGAATTATGTCTCAGGCAGTGTTTGCTTGTTTCTTAGGACTTTTGATCGGTTGTGCGAAATTGTGTGTGTCGTGTGTAATTTATTCTGGCTGCAGACCTTTGTTGTTTGAAATATCCTTGCCGAGTTGCAAATCATTCAATGAAGGGAACATCTTGATTTCCCACTCATGTATAACTCAAAGTGAGGGTGTTGGAGCTCTCTGGAATGAAATATTTTCTCCTACGTTGGTGACAGCACCAGTTTAGCTTGAGATCCAAGCCACAGATCTTAGACCTGGATCCTGCAGAGGTTTAGCTCATCCTCTGCACGGGAAAAGTGAAACACCTTCTCTTTAGGTACTCACAAAGGTGAGCAGCAGGTCAAGGTGAAAAGATATTAAAAATTATGTTCTCTCAAAGGGAACTGCAGTCACACTCACAGCAGGGTGGAAACTGGCTTTATAGTGGCCACAGAGGTCTTGGGCACTTCATGACATTCAGAACCACAGAGTCATCAAAGTTGGAAGAGAACTTCAAGATCCTTCTGTCCCACCATCAACTCAGCAGCACCATGAAAGGCTGTATGAAAGAAAAGCTGAAGCGGTTTCATGAGGAGCTGAAGAAGGGTCTGTGATAAAGGCATAAAACTCCTCCAATAAAGCAGCAGCAACAAAAATAAATAATAAAAACTTATGGACAATGTAGCACTTGTGTATTGAATCGATGAACCAGACAAAATAGTAGATGCAAAGTTACCAAAGCATTTAAAATATGGAAATATTTATTGCTTTACTTTTTATACTGGAAAGGAGAATTACCTTCTGGGTTATGTTTTGGGAGGAGACGGGTCTGTACACATAGGGGTGAGCCAGAGAGTAAGGTCTTGCAGAGGGAGAATATCTGCAGTGGAGAACAGACACATGATGGGGTTATGGGGGGGAAAAAAAGTCAGACCACGCTCATGCTGAGTAAAAGACAGCAAGTTCTGGGTACATGAGGTGGGAGAAAGAGGGAGTTGTCAAAAGCAAAGACCAAAGTATGGCTTGGAGCAGCTGTAAGGATGCAAACACTGGCAGTGACAAGTCCAGGGCAGAGCAGAAAGGGGGAGGAGAGGTGTCTGGACTGAACTTGGGTCTTAGGAAAGGGGAGGAAAAATGTTTCTCTAGGCGTTCATTTAATTGAATGCCTTCTTTTTTCTCAATACTCAAATCAGTTATTAAAAGTTTATTTTCATTGGCAATAAAGTAGAATTCCCTGAGTTGAGTCCTCTTTTGAGAACATATTAGTAGCCCTGCAAGCAAATGCAACACTTCTTAATGCCTGCTAAAGAACTGTTGGGAAAAAAGAAGGAAAGGGGAAAAAATTCATCAATTTTCAAATTAAGGCAAACCGCAGAAACACTGAATTAATTACTTGTAAGATTCTAAACATGGACTTGGCTTCCTCTCACTTGTTACATAAATTAAATAAACAAAAATATCATCAAGAATTCTGTAGAATTGTGCCTTTTTCTTTATTATAAGATAGATAGCAGGAGTGCCCAGAAACATTTTCCTTGGTACATTACATACACTCTCCTCAAAGAGAAATAACGATCAGTTGTGAAACAAATATTCTCTTGTTGATTTGAAATTATCAAAATGGCTTCTAGAACCAGCAAAGGGGGGGGAAAAGATGGTTTTATTGTTGGTTGTTGTATTAAATAATTTTGCTATTGGCTTCTTGATTCACAGAAGGACAGAATGAGCTGAGTTGGAAGGGACCCATCAGGATCACCACGTCCAACTGCTGGCCCTGCACAGGAACCCCCAGGAACCCCACCCTGTGCCTCAGAGCGTTGTCTAACTCAGAAATTCTACTGCAAAAGCTTCCATGAGGACCACTAGTGAATGTTTAGGAATGTATCAATGCTAACACAAGATAATTATGCACAGGATCTTTTTTTTTTAATGACATGAAGCAGTGCGATCCAGACTCCTCCTCAGGACTTACCTTAGAGCTGCTTCTATTCCCTCCTCAGAACTCTTGACAACCCTTTGTGCATTCACCTCCCACAGCATCCCTGGAAGTTTGGGGTGTGTTGTTATTCCTGGGTGAAAGAAGAACTGAAGCCCAGGGAAGCCAAGGGCTGATCTGCCAAGGGATCCAGGCACTGAAAGTGTCCTTATTGCAAAAGCCAGGTTTTAAGTGGTCTCACACATTTTGGAACTCACAGCTTCATGTAGTACCAAGTGTCCTGGTGGTTCATAGAGAAGTGTGAGGTGCTGCAAAATGGGATTCAAGGGAAATAAGTGGAGAACCACGTTGGGAAACACCTGAAAGAAAAGTGCCCTGACACTCACCCTGCAGCAGCCCCGAGGCAGAAATGGGCTGGGTGCTCTCAGAAGAGGCAGAGGAGGAGACAGTTGACTTCTGCACTCATTCCACACCCAGCAGAGAGAGAGCTGGGTTCAAATTATCACCTGACAAATAGTAAAGAATTGATTGATCCCAGTTACCCTGTCTTGTTGTGGTGCTTCACTTGCCTAGGAGATGGAGCACCCTGCTCCTGGTTTTTTTCCAGAGTAGTCTTTTCCCATACTTTCTTTACATAGACCAGATGTGACTTAGAGGATGCCACATGATGCCACATTAACCTCACCTTCCCTGAGGCAAAAAGAGTTGGAGTCCTTCTCCAAAGCAAGCAGGAATGCACTGGAATATGGATTTCACACTTCCAAAGCTTCTGCTCTTGGGATTTGATCATCGGGTGACAAATGGGGGCAACAGGAGGGACACTTCTCCATTTCCACGCTCCTGTTGGCAGAAGTGCAGCAGCCCAGCGTATCCTGGGGAGCCAGATGAGATTTTCATGCCTCCAGCACCCTCCAAATATCAGCATCCTCATGCCAGGGGGCAGCTCTAGAGAGAGTCCTGCAGTGTTACTCTGCTGCTGAAAGGTTTTTTTGCACAAAACCTTGGAGCAATGTACATAACAACCTGAGAATTTGCAGAGACCCTTCCATACCCTCTGATCTTCTAAACATAATTTTCGATTTCTGATTCATGAAAGCCTCCTTGCAGTTTGTTCTCAAGCCCTTCTGTCGTCTGCCTAGCACTTTCTTTTTTTCCTACGAGTATCCAAGTCATTAAAAATGCAAGTACAACTATATATATCTCTCTAATACTATATATATTGTTATGGAGATAGTTCTGAGAGATAACATTATGAAGGATCTTATGAAAGATCTTATCTTCGTGTGAAAGCTTTATTAATACCTTACCAGAGGTAACTGGGGATCAGTTTTGCCCTCTGTAATTAGCTAAAATTACCTCGACCTTCTCTCCAAGCTGGATGAACAACTGTTATCTCAGTTATTTTTCTGAATCTGTGCATGTTAAAGAATAAAATGTGAGGAGTGGAGAGAAGGGAAAGAGAGAATAGAGAAGGGAGGACAGTCTATACCCAGCTAACTCCTCTCAGCAGCTGGTTGTGCTATAATATATTTTAGTCTGTCTTGTTGCAGTTATTCCACAGGATCCATTCTGACAGAAATTTATGCCACAATTCCTGGGTTAGTTCCTCTTCAGAGGGATGGGAGCATCTGAAACCTGCAGCCAGATGGAACAAAAATTATTTCAGTAGGTGAGCAAGGCCCCTTCCCATCCCAAAATGACCATATTTTCATCAACCACGTTCATGCTCATGCTCAAGTCATTTTTTCCCCTCTTCCCAGAGCATCTGGGTCTGGTTCAATGTGTCTGAGCACGTGGCAGGTCATGCCAGGCTCCCCCCTCACACCCAGACCAGCTGAAGTTCCAAACAGTCTCGTGCTGAGCCCTGACATCCCACATTAGGGAAAAGCAATAGATGCACAGATAATAAAACACAATCTTGTCAACAACTTTTAACTAAACATGAAAAAGGAGCAGGTGTAAATTTAGAAAGACCTGAGTTACAGACTCGAGCAGCAAGTGGCAGGTGCACACTCTCAATCAGGGATGCTGATATAATTTCTGCCAAATCTTCCAGTTGTTTTCCTCAGTCTTCATCAGTCACAGGATCAGCAGGTTGGCATTTATCCAAGACCCAGCCTCACTTAAGTTCCAAGCAAAGTGCTCATCCCATGTATCAGAGCTGGATTAGCAAAACATCAAAGTTGGGTGTTTTAAGTAAGCTTAAGGTAGCATGGCCTGGGTTTTTTCTTTAACCCTCTCCCTCAGCTGCTCATTAAATATACACAGTGGAGGGGGTCACTTCAGACCTGTGAATTCTCTCCCCAGCACAGGTGAGGAAATGCACAGTATCACTCCCTGGACGTGATTTTTGGTAGCCCTCCCTAACTAAATTAAAAAAAATAAAAAAAATTGCATCAGCTATCCAAAACTGGGCTAAGGAATCTAAAAAAATCCCAAGGCCAAATACAAATCTCCCCCTGTCACCTCTGCCTGACCATTGCTTTTATACACAGCTCAGCTTCAAGCTTTACCCAAGCCTAAAATCAAAATGACCAGAGTCTTTCACAGTGTCTGTCACTGACACAGGAAGGTTTTCTCAGGGCAGGCAGCATTAGCATTTTTGTCACATGGAACTGCTGCTGAGGTGCTGTTACTGCTATAAATTAAAAGGCAGAGTTGTCTTTCTGAGTATGCCTCAGCTCCACTTCCCTTTATCATCCCAGAGAATTCCTGAGGTTTTTAGAGCTGTGTCTTACCACAGTTCACCCATGGAGAAGAGAAAGAAAGACTCAAAAGTAGGGCAAGACATTTTGGACAGGAGACAGCTTCTTGAGCAGATGTTTAAATAACGCTTCCTAAAAAAAGCAGGCCTCATTCTCCTGAAATAAAACACTATCTGTATCAACTAAAAGCAGATCTGGAGTGTCTTTAGTGATTCCCAGCAACTGCAAACAGTAGGAGGCACCAATAAGGAAACAGCATGAGTGAACTAATTTCCTCTGACATGGCAATAACCCCAAATAAATCTGCTTTCTCTTCAAAGAGGCAAGGCCCAAGAGAGCGCTGCATTTGGGGAACCTTTCACTGGGATCAGTTGTTTTGTGTTCCAGTGCCATGTTGAAAAAATCACCCTGTGAAAACTTCACTTAGCAATAGATCAGCAACAAACGGTTGGTGGATCCGTCACTGACTCGTGAATCAGCTCTGCCTTTATTAATATTTTTTACAGTGACACTGTTAGTTTTTCAAGGGAATACAAAGGATTTTTGGATTACACAAAACTTGTTTCTTCACAGGACAAATTTCTCCACATTTCTTCACGGACAAATTGCTTTTTGCCTTCGGTGTCAGCTCCATCTTCCCTCACCACCGGGGCAGTGCCTCGTACCTGAGAGGGCTGTGAGCACTCTCTCTTGGCTCAGTGGCTTCAGAAGTAAACTGTTCATAGACAGGCATCTCAAACTGATTGGCAAATAATCCAAGTGTTCAAAACCAGAAGTACATGCACACACAAACCACAATGGAAAACAAAGCTGTGGGTCAACATCAGATGAATGCTCTCTGGGGGTGAGCAGCCAAAATATCTCTGGCAGGAGGCCACTCAGAGGATAGCTGGCTTATAGTGGTTGTTAAATGACCTCTTCATGGTGTTTGATTGTGTCTGGACATGCCCAGGCACGAAAGCACCTCCTGGCACGGCTTTGCCATCTGCCACCCCGTGATGGATGGGACAGACCAGGCCTCTCACTTGGTTCCTGTGCTGTAACTGCAATTTCACCCCCCAGGGAAGTGTTTGAGCATCTCAGACCCACCCCAAAGCTATTTACCAACGAGGGAAAGGGATGTAACTACCAAATAAAACCACCTGAGTGTCACAGCACCAAAGCCCTCGAGGGGCTGCAACTGGAAGCCCTCAGCCCCACATTTGATATCTCTGCACCTCAGTGGCTCGTCTTGCAGAGCTGAAGGAGGAAAACTTCATTCTTTCCAAAGCAGTGGAGCTCTCCTGAAAGGCCACAGGGATCCAGGACATGGCACACACTGGAGAAAGGAAAGAGGGAAGGAAGCCTGCTGAGACCAGGTGGTTGCTCAGGCAGGCAAGGCTTGCTAATGAACACATCAAGAATGTGCTTGATTTTCAGCTTTGGATGAACTGAGGGAAAGGTTTCCCTGGGGAATTTGCAGCCTTTGCTTCAGAGAAGTAACAGAGATGAAATTCATGATCAATAATTCTGGAATTTCACAGAACATAAAACTTAATGCACAAAACACAGGAATTTCATGAAGTTTACCCCAGAACATGGAACCTGCGCCTCAAAAAGTACCAACACAGACTTTGCCACCTTTCCCGTGAAGTACAGGGTGGATTTCTTTGACTTTACCTTACCTGAGATGAAAACAAAGCAAAAGCAGATATTTGCATGACACAAACCTGTAATACACAGAAAAGGAGAATTATCACCATATAACAGATGCCAGCCTTGCCAAAGGAGCTCTGATTCCAACAGCAGGCACAGCCACAAGGATGCAGCCTCTGAGTGTCCTGTGTGCAGAACTGAAAGTGTGGGCCTGTGACACGTGCACAGAAACAGTTAATGAGTGATTGCATTAAGGAAGTGGATTTTGTTTTCTCAACCGATGCAGTTTCTTGGTTGCAAGAGGCATTTTTTGTGTTATTTGTTAGAACTGATGGAAGGTCCTTTACCCCAACGTAATTAGGCAAAACTAAGTCTTCATCTCTGCTGCTTTTGGATGGCTCAGAGTTCTGGGTGTCCAGTTAAGACCCACAGCAGGAACATTATTTCAAAACATCATCCAAGACAGAAATTTACCTCATCAAAAACATCCATGGGGAGGGACAGCTATTTCTTGTTTCTGTTGCGTAATTGGAGCAAAACAAATTATTAACCCTCATGGAATTACTGATTTACCAACGCTGCCATTGCAGTGTGCATTCATCGCTCCAGGTAGAAAGCAATACCTGAAAAATGTATTGGTTAATAACTCAACATCAGATTTTAATATCAATTGTCCCTTTGAAACTGTTTCTCAACAAATATCACAGTTAGTGTTGCTTTGCTAACATTTTAATGGGTCGTTAACTAAAACCAGCCATTACCTTCTGCTGTTACAGTTTCCATAAGGATTTATTAAGGCAACTTCATGTATTATTGAAAAGAAAGTTCGTGGCTCCAATGTTCTAAAACTTTGTCTCCCTCAGGCTTCCACTGATTTTGCTTCAAAGGTAGAAACATTTGCCAAACATATAATTGTGTCACTCAGTTCACTCCAATCCTTTAAAACAATATTTCTTGCTCTTGAAATTCCTTTTTCCCCAGTTCTCCCTTCTCAAGGAGAAAGTGGCTGTGTATAAAATAAATGTGAATGTGTGGAAGTATACAGAGCTTTGTTGGGTTTGTAGCTGCTCAATCAAAAGGGGATGGACCTGGAATATCAAAAAAAGAAGAGCAAGCTTAGCACGTTGGGTTTTAATATGATTAAAACTACTAAAGGGAAATTCTTCCTCACACAAAGTGTTATTAAACCATGAAACTCATTGCCCCTAGAAGTCATTAGGGCCAAGCTTTAGGTTCACCATAGAGTTCAAACTTCATACAGATCTGAGGAATTCTAAGCCTCGTACTCCCATATCCGAAGGTAGTGTTAAACTCTGGAGCATGAGGCTTAGAATTACCTTAATGACTTCCTGAGGTAATTAACCCCCCAGTCTAAATAACATCTGTAATTATTAGCAGTCAGAATGACATACTTAAGTCAAAATTTTTTTATTTGCACCTTGCATGGTCTGCCAACAGACCATGGATGAAATTAATTCATTCCAGTCTGAGAAGGCTCCTTTACCCCTATATTTTCTCAATTTTGTCTCTCTTTTTTTCTTTTTTTCACTGGAGAGATATCTGAAAACAGGAGTTTCACACTTACAGCTCATCACATTCCTAGAGTTCTACCAAGAATTTAAAATACTGACAGTTTCCATGTGGTGACATGAAGGGAAAAAAACATTTTCCCTCCAGCCTGTAAAATCAGATTCAGGTTCACAATCAGCTCTGTGCCTCTCTAGTCCATGTTCTGGAGCACAGTTACTTTGAATTATTCTGCACCCTGAAAAAAAAAAAGTGCAAAGTTGCAGGAAAGATAGGGAAGAAAGAAGAGATTTTGCCTCACCTCAGTGCCAGAGCTGAGCTTTTGTGGCTAAAATTCACTTTTCACAGAATTTCACTGATTCGTCAATGTTGGGCAGTGCATGGGGGCAGGCTGCTGGCCTCAGGAAGTGTTGAACATCCAAATTCCTTCAAGAATATATGCTTTTAAAATCGTATTGGCACAAAAATTGGCAGATTTGATTCCCAGTTTATGTCAATCCAACGAAATCAAGCCATCAAACCACAAAAATTTAAGTTGCTTAAAAAAAACCAAACTATAAACCCAAAAAAACCCCACCTGATTTGCAGGCTGCTAAGGATTTGTAACCTGGTACTGAATGGTTCAATCCTACATTGTTATCTGTGGATAAGCTGATAACATTTATGAATGCCGAGTTTTCTCCAAATGGCCTGGATTTATTTCACCTCTGCAAGGCAACGCTGCAGAGATTCATCTGCAAGTACTGCAGAGATAATGTCTTAATTTATATCTCTTGGGGGAAAACAGAGAAACACCAGGCTTGTGGAAGAGATCTGATGATAAAACTTCACGGCTTCACGTTTTTTGAAGAAATCATCTGTGAAATGTTCTTGTATATTTAAAAAAAAAAAACTTCAGTGCTATCCCTAAAACACCTGTTCCGTCTGGGTTCCCATGGCTGTAGAGAGATTCATGGAAAACCTCTTTTTGTGCCTGATTAGTTACAACATCTACAGGAAGAACCGCACTGCTTTTTTGCAATTCCCAACCACTAGTTAACAGAATAACTGCTTGCTCTCAAAATGTGCTGTACCTTTGGAAACTTAGGATTCATCTGCAAGGAAGTGAAAGTAGGATGCGTGTAACTGCTAAACTTACATGCACCTGCTTTTACATAAGCCAGTGTGTTTCTAGTGGTGAAACTCACAGTCTTTCAGATCCAAATGAATCGTTTAAATTAGCAAGACTCATGTTTCATCGTTAGAAATACCTCCCAGCCTCACAAGATACCGAGATTTCTTTCTCAACAGAGGTGTCTGAAAACACGAGCTTCAGGCCACTTTGGAAAAAAGAAGAATTTTGTCATCCAATATATTGTGGAAATAAAAAAAAAAAAAGAATTGCCTCTGAATGCATTTGCCTGTGTGAAATAATGTCTCACAAAAGATGCAGGAAAAGAAGCCAAGATTCACAACACAAAATAGTCCTCAAGTGAACATTTCAGCACCACACTCCACCAAAGGTGGGTCACAGAAACCAACTGCGTTACATCATTCCTTTCCAGTTAAAACAAAACAAAACAAAACAAAACACCCAAAAAAGAAAACAAAAGAAAAAAAACACCGAAAGAAACCCATACAAACAAAAAATCCTGCTTTCCATTTCCGACAAGAACCCTGAATCTGAAGGTATCTTCTCTTTTCCAGTCAGCGAACAGACACCACTTTTCCTGCTCCCCAAGTCCTGACACCACGTGGCTGTATGCTCACTCTCATGCTCTCCTTTCTGTGGCAGGAAAAATATCCTGCAGGACTGAAGAAAATCATCCTCAATCTGTTCTCAGGTCCTCACTCTGGCACCATACCTGGATGATGTCATGGTGATGTCATTTATTAATTAGGAAAGGGGTGGTCTGTAACTTCTGCTGAATTCTTTTCTAACCATTTCCTTGCCTTTCCAAAACTCCCTGATCAACTTTATTTCTTGTGCTTACCAACCCTTCTCTGTCTGAAGCACGTTGTGTGCTCTCTGCAACTGAGAATATATTTATTTATTTATTTGTAGTTTTCTCTACTAAGCCTAGTACAACATGGGCCTGCTTCTTAATTAAGACACAAACAATACAATAAATGATTACAGGAACTCACCTATACATGTGTGGCTTTGAATTATGCTGGTAATGGTGAAAAAAATTGGGAATGAGCGATTAATAGGAAACCCAGCTCTTTGAATATCAACCTCTTTGACTAATTTGAATCAAATGAGTAGAAAGGAAGGTGGAGGATTAGGAAAAGTCACAAGGCTAAATCATGGCACACCAAACTATCATTCAGAGATTCACTACTAGCTGGGTAAATAAGAACACTAAATCACACGTATCTGTGTGCCTAAGACTAAAAAAAATGTTCAATTCTTGAAAACACTGCCCCTTCTCAAATGGTGAGGATGTTAGCAGGGGTATTGTGCTTTTATGCATTATCCAAAGTACATTCACACATTAGAGACCTGATTATAAACAGAGGCCCAATATCACAGTAACTAATCATTTTCTCCCTAGTTTATATACAACCTGAGGGGGAAGGCCCATCTCCACAGTCACATGCAGACACTTGGGTGTTAATTCCTCCCATCCTCTGATCTGGCCAGGTGTTAGCCAGCTCCAGCCCAAAAGCCATAAAACCTCATTAATGAGGGGTCTGTCTTATCACCTTGGGCTAATTAGTGCACTAACAAGGCCAGCTTTGAGTCTGGGTGAAGTTAGGGCTGGCTGTGTCAGAGCAGAGCTATGAGAAACACTGTTAATGCTGCCAGGATTTGTCAAGTTTGTTGCTGGAATTGGTTCTTTGCATAGAAAAAAAATGACAACTTAAAAATGGAAGCTTCACTTAAAACATTAAATTATGAGAAACATCAGAAGAGGTTTGGGTTGTAGGGCAAACTCAGCCTGGGCTGCATTAGGATAGTTTGACTTTTAATTTTTGATCTTTTTGATTGCATTGCCAAGAGTTGGATGGAGATGATCCTCCCCCTCTGCTCAGGATGGATTCAGACATGGTCCCGGTCTGAGCTCCCTGACACAAGAGACATGGGCCCACAGAAGGAGCCCAGAAAGGGCCCTCAAAGACAAATAATGGACTGAAAAATATGAAGAAAGGCTGAGAGAGCTGGGATTCTTTAACTTGGAGAAGAGGAGATTCAAGGGGAATTCCTAGCAGTGTATAAAAGCAGTTGACAGGAGGGGTGAAGAAGATGCTGTGACTTCAGTGCTGCCTGGTGAAAGGGCAGGAGGAAATGGGCACAGGCTGAAACACATGAAATTCCACTTAAACATAAGAATTTTATTTTTGATTGTAATTTTAATCAAATACTGGGAACAATCTTCCCAGAGAAGCTGTTGAGATACTAGAAACTTTTCTGGACAAGGTCCTAAGGAAATCTGCTGTCATTGACCTTTCTTTGAGCAGAGGGACTGGACTCAATCTCAAGAACTCCTTTCTAGCCTCAATTATTCCCTGAGTCTGCAATTTCCTCCAAATAAAAACAGCTGGAGAAAAATAAAAATAATTTTTAGAAATAATTCAGTCATTAGAGAAAAATAGTCAACGCCAGAAGAAAATCCATTCTTTGCCAAGACAGGTAACATTAGCTGCACCTTTTTTCCCCAATGCAAACAAAATTTAGCCAGCTCTCACTTCAACATCCAAAATTAGAAGGGATGAATTCCAGTGCTCTCCACCAACTCGTAATCAGCACCATGCTAATGAGGTAATATTGCCCTGGCACCCCAATTACCTCAGGGCTCCCTTTGTCACAGAGGGTTTTGTTTTGTGGGGTTTGCTCTGCTCAAGCAGAGCCAGGAGCTGATTTTCCTCCTGCAGGTGCCCACAGAAGAAGCTGGGGTGCTCCTTCCTCGGTGATATTTCAGTGCGAGGTATGAAACGTTCAGTGGCGAAAAATGAAAAAATGATGCCAAATGTGCAGCTCAGCCTGGTGTTGGAGGACTCGATGTTCTGAAGAGAAACAGATCCTTGGAGGGATCTCACCTTGCAAGAGTCTTCTCAACAAAACCCTGCCTTGACTGTTAGGGGAAAGCAGAGGATCCCGTTATCCCCCAGCGCGGTGAATCACACGGAGCAGAATCTGTGGCAGCCAGAACAGCTCCTCGTGCTTGCATAATCATATTAAACATTTTCATTCATTTCTGCTTGTTAAATAGTGATATGATGACTTCCTCCAGTTTCAAACATGGCAATGAAAGGAAGCTTTACTTTCCTCAGCCTGCTGTGCTGCTTCACTGCCAAAGGCAACAGCTTTTTAATCCAAAGTAGGAGTTACAAAATGAAATACATTTACCAGCTCAGGAGGAGGAAAAAAAAAAAAAAAAGAAAGAAATGAAAAAGGGAAATTTGCCCTTCTCACCTGCCCATGTATAACCATGTGAGCTAAATTAAAAACATACATTGTCAGCTGGAAACTCATTTGCCTGAAGGACGGGTGGCAGGTTTTTGAGGGTGTGTGGGGAGAGCAGGGCTGCAGAGAAGGGTCTCTGTCCCTTCCCCCGGCCCCAGCAGCAGTGCAGGAGTGAGAGCTGAGGAGCAATTTCCCTGCAAGGCTCAGGCGGCTTTTATGAAGGCGAGTCCCAGGATTCAAAGCACGGTGGGCAAAGGAGAGAATCTGCTTTGGAGTCCATTTATAACACAGAGCAGGACAGAACCAGAATGGAACAGAAGCCTGTGGCTCTCCCTCAGGGACTGGCTGCACAAAGAAGGAGAAACCGAGTTTGAAACCCAAAGATTGGAATGTGGCAGTCATGAAAGTGCAGACACCTTCTCCTCCAGTCCCCTCAGTGCTCTCTCATTTCAATACACAGAGAAATGTAGTTTGCTCCCCACTGTTGCCAGTTTTACCTGGAGCACACAGCTCTGTGTTGGGAGTGTTGAGGAATTAAAAGTGAGTTGACAATGATCAATATGCCTGAGTTCAGTTCCACCAAAATTAAAGAGATTTTTACCCAGTAACTTCAATGGAAGCAGAACTACTGCCTGACTAAGAGTGCTTTAGGACTTATTCCTTTACCATCAACTGTGAACGATATTTTAAAAGACTTGGGTCATAATTACAGTTTTTAATTCACCTCGCCAGCTCAGTCTCGCTGGTGACACAACAATTTCATCCTGTCTCTGCTCACCGCTGTGGCAGCACCTGCACCTGCCTTTTTTCTGAGCCTCTTGAGCAAACAGAACTTGCAGAACTGTTTTTAGACAGGAAAAGGCAGCTTGATCATTCTCTCACAAGGCACTGTAGTTACTTCTATTTAATCAAACAGGCAGCCTTCACCTTTCTGGGTTTAGAAATGAGCAAAGGCTGTTTCTCACTTTGTAAAGTTCACATTTTCTGATGCCTTCAGCAGCCTTCAGGAATGGGGAGTTTTGCGGGATCTGGCAGTGGTTATTCCTGCATCCTGCACATGCTTCCAGCACATTGTCATACCTGCATTTCCTGCAGCTTCTGTTTCTTACAGATCTCTGGCAAGGCTCTGCACAGGTTACTCACCCTCTCTCTGACAACTGTCCTTCACTAGTTTTTCCTTAGTAGTTTCCCTCTCACCCCATTTTACTTTTTTTTTCGTTTTATTCTCTCAGAATAAAGAAATCAGAATGCATGTTATATATATTAGATGCTTCTTTTCCAGGAAGTGTTTTTAGACATAAACTGGAAGAAGATTATCTCAATTTTTCTCTATTTCAGCTAATTACTGTCCCCTTGCACCTGCTGTTCAGACTGTGAATTTGAATTTTACTTTTCTCTCTATTTACAAGGCCAATACAGCAAGCAGAGCAAACTCACAGTTGTAGGGTATATTTAGTGAATAAGTAGCAATGCTCAGGTTGATTGAAGACCATTTAAGGAGGTGAGGTTTTTTCCCCAGTGACTTTTTTTTCTTTTTTCCTTTCCCTAAAAATTCCAGCCTTTGTCTCAAGCTATACTGAGCTTGTCTCCAGGATGTATTCCCAACTCTTGTAGTTCTCCTCAGCTATTTCTTATAAGACTTAAAGGGAATATTTGATTAGAAGACAGGATTGGAGTGGAGAAAAGAATTGTGGTCACACCAGAACTGAGTGATGGAAGCAGAACAACTGCCAATAAGGGACCTGAATTATTTTTTTAGCTTAATTTTTTAAACTTTTTTTTAACGTTGTGTAGGAATAGGTGCTGGATTGTAGAGAATAAGGGACCTGAATTAATTTTTTAACTTAATTTTTAGAACTTTATTTTTAACGTTGTGTAGGAATAGATGTTGGATTGTAGAGAACAGGAAGATATAATCTCTCAGGTTTTTATATTCTCCCAGAAGCTGCAAATAAAATTTACATAGTTAATTTTAATATCATATATTAAAAAGTATTTCCTATTTCCACATAGAGAAAAGACATGCAACAACATTGTTCTCTCAAAACCAATGTGCAGCTCACGTTTTCCTCAAGAAATTGAGAACTTCCACTTGATTTTCCAAAGTATTTTTGGAGAGCTGTACACAAAGTGTTGTAGAAGAGGCAAGCATTACACAGAACTATTGTTGGCAATACTGAGATGATGCTCATGTAACAGAGGGAGTGAATATATTAAGAATACAGTCCTGGTGGTCACCCAAAAGGAGCATTTTTTTTTTTTT
>VZTJ01004773.1:358879-397914 GCA_013397795.1 Orthonyx spaldingii
TTTTTTTGGTAGGAATTGGAATATTTCAATTACACATTTCTCTGCTAGTTCACAGATAAACTTCTCTTTCCATCCCTGCCATCACATCATCACCTCTAGGCAGTAGTGGAGCACACCAGATCACAGATAGAAGTTGAAAGCCGTTCTTTCCCCAACAATCTGCAGAACAACTGCGAAATAACTGCAGATTGCCTTGGAAAGAAGAATGGCAATGCTTCCCCTCTTCCACAACGTGCCTTCCCACGCCATCTCTCTAAATTTCCTCGTAACACAATAAGATGCTCACAGAGAATGCCAGGATTCATTTGTGGGGGGATGGAAAACGTTCTTCTCAGATGTGCAGAATGGTGGTGGCGCTCAGAACAGTTAAGCACAGCCCTGTCATTAGTGAGAAAAAGCGAAGTTGTGTCTTGCAGCTGCAACTGTTAGTGGATTGATTGTGCAATTAATTACTTTCCAGAAAATTCAAGTCAGTATTTGTGACAGGAATATTTATTGGTAATCACTCAGGAAGACAGCAGCCATCCACAGCTGTCCAGCATGGAATCTCCAAAATGCCTGGGTATTTTGACTTGACACTTTATTTTGAGGTGTGGCATAAGGCAAAGCTGAACAGGTTAAAGCCAAAAACATTTAATCTAGCAAACAGACAAGGCAAATTTTTTTTTTTCACATTAAAATCGACACACCAGTAACTGCTGAAGTACTTGGCTGTTTTTAACTCTGTATTTTCTCCTTTGCTGCTTAGGTTCTTTTCTTTATTTGTGTGCTTTTCTCAGGTGAGTAAGATTACACAGGTACACAAAGATTTACAGGATCTGGGAAATGTTCACAGGTAGGAATAGGAACTTGAGTTGCCACTCTATGGCACAACTTTTGCTGCTTCAATCTAGAGTAGTCAGACCATGGCTTGACTTCAGAGGGGTTAAACAGCAGTGAGATTTACAGTTCACTAAAAAAATTGATTAAAGTTCAAATGGTTTGTGTGGATGGCAAAAAACAAACTCAAAGGTGCTTTGTTGCTTTGTGGTCTTTTGTAGCCACGAGTGAAAACCTTTCACAGAAGTGTATCATAGTAAGTGGAATGTGTGGTGTGTCCAATCACCACCACCCGTATCAGGTTCAAGATCGAGCAGAGAGAAGTCCAAAACCAAAACCAGCAGCATTTTCAGCTTCAGATGGTGAAGCAGGGCCTCAAACTGAGGTCTGTATGACAGCCCCACATTTCCCCTGACAGGACAACACACAGAATACAGAATCCCAGAATCCCAGAATTACAGAATCAATTACAGAATGACAGAATGGTTGGGGTTGTAAGGAACCTCTGAACATCACCCAATCCAACTCCCCTGGAAAGCCAGGTTTCCCTGGAGCTGATTGCACAGGCAGGAGACTGCACAGTCTCTCTGGTTAACCTGTTCCACTGCTCCGTCACCCTCAAGGTAAAGTTTTCCACACACTCAGATCAGTCAGACAAAAAGCTTGCTGAGGTAAACTGCCATTCAAATCCCAGAAGATTCCCCATAGACATGACAGTTCCTATTTAGACTCACCCTCAGCTGCAAAATCAGTCACATCTCTCTGTCAGAGGAGACATTCCAGATACACTCACACTGATATTTGGAGTTAAACTTGCAGCCACCTTCAGCCAGACCTAGCAGAGCGAGAGCCCCATTCTTCATCACATCAGAGGTGGAAGGCAGGATTTAGGTGTGAGATTAAGGTTGATCCTGTCTATCAAAGCAGATATTGACAAGCATGGAGCTTTTTATCTTCTCCCTCCTGAGACTGCCGTGCATCTGAGGAGCCTCTGAAGAGAAGCCAAAATGTGTTTGCCATGGGAAGATTTATATTCCCCCAAGGACTCCAGACAAGCCCAGTATTTCACAGAGAGAATGAGGGCCATCATACTGAGAGTTAACTAAAAGCTCCAGCTGGATGTGAGGCTGGGTTCACACACAGCTTCTGTGTTCAGGCACAAAGGAGGGGTTGCAGCACTCACGGGTCTGTGAATTACCAAACCCCATTCCCAAGAGTGACAGTGGTGTTAGGCAGCGACACCACACAACCACTGCATCACTCCTTTTATGTGGTCCAATGGAAGCACTGAAACCACATCTGAGTCTCCTACGGAAGCAGAAATCACACAAATGTTCCATTTGATGAAGAGGAAATAATAGTTTTAATAAATGGATCAATCTGTGCTGCATTCCTCACAGTGAAGGTGAGCCAGGTTGGATATTTGCTTTTTGGGCAGCCACGAGTGTGAGTGAGTGGAAGATGGGAAGGAGTTCATGCAGTGAAACTGCACAAGCAGCTCATGGTCAGGATTTCAGCTGGGAAAGATTGTACTTGGGCACTGTAAATTGCCATCACTTTACTTACTGTGTGTATTTCAAAAACCGTCATCTGCAACAGCACACAGACAGAAGTCATTTATTGCAGCAGAAGAAACAGCAGAAACAATCACAAATTAAAAAGTCTTGCCCCAGTCCCCAGCCCTGTTCAGATTTCGGGTTAGAGCTGGGAGTGTCTCCCAGCTCTTAAAACAGTGATTTAGCTGGGTGTTCTAAAGAAATTATTTCCAATTTTATCTCACTTAATAAATAAATTCTCAAGAAAGAGTAACTAACTATTTGTACTGTAGCACATTGTAAAATGGAAGCTTCCAAAAGTTTTATTATCCTTTTTTTATAGGAAGGTTAATTGATCTAAAAACCTGTTTTGTTGTTTATGCCTCCTTCTAAAACAGCCTCTTTTTATTGTTTCACTATTTCTTTGTTTTTAACAGGCTTGCATGAACTAAAACACTGATTCTTTAATTACACTATCTGAAGGAGCAAAGAGAGGTATTTTTCGCTACAAACCTAAGGAAAAGAAACAACCCACAAAACATGAAGAGATTTGCAAACCAAAGCTCCGAGAGAATTTGAAAATTAGCTCACAGTTACATGATAACTTACACTTTCGTTTCTATATCATCTGAAAATCTCAATTTTCGAGGTATAGTGATGAGAATAACTGAAGTTTATCTTATTTTGACTCCCACTGGAGTTCAACAGTCTGTTTGCATTAGAATTCTGTAAAGTGATGGCAAGGAAAAGAGATATGAACTTCAGCAAAACCAATATTGCTGAGTGCAATATTCTGTTCAGTCGCTGCTTTGCAATTTTTTAGCATTTTATCTGCACTTTATTTTTTTAATTTCATAGAATAATACTGAAAAACATTTTCATCCAAAGGGCGTGATTTCCCTGAATGCATGTAAAAGAAAGTACTAACCCAAGGTCAGGGAAAATGTGCATTTTTACAAAATAAAGCAGAGCTGTGTTTTCCTGAAAGGGAGAAGTCCAATGAGTCTTCAAGGAAAAAGGTCAAAAAAGGCATTATAAATTTATTCTGAATACACCAAGAATATATAGCAATAGGGATGGAAATAGTGGTTTTATCAGTGACAGGAAGACTGCACAGTCTCTCCTATGTTGCCTGATGCACAATTCCATTCTTGCTACCTTGAATGCCAGCACTCACACAAACACACACCTGCACATATAATTGCAAATACCAGGGAGAAAGGAAATAAAAGACCAGCCAGAAGTGCATTCCATGACAGCAATTAAACATGACAGAGGAGGAGAGGGATAAAAAAGCTCAGAACAAATATTAGGTTAATTAATTTTATTATCAGACTTTTTGCGAGAGATTTTTCTACAATTAAAAACAAGCAAATGCTGAAACACATTTTGCAATTCAGCAGCAACAAAATCCCCAAATTATCACAGGGTCAAATGTCCTGCACTCTTCAAGATGCATTTCCACCAGAATTCCCCAGGCAGGCAACTGATTTTACTGTAAATTTCTGTAAATGCAGAGGACTCCATGAGGAAGTAACTAAATGGAATCACTCTACCATAAACCTCCAGTAATTCAGAGGAAGCTCAGACCCCAGAGATGAAAGGTTATGTGTGAAAAACTCTGAGTAATGGGCTGAGTATTCACCTGGCAATGCAACCCCCCTCCCCGAAATGTATATAGTGTAAAGAATTTGTATGAAAGCTCACCAAACTAACATTGGGATTTTTTTTTTTTCTGGTTTTGTTGATAAGCATATTTTTAACATCCAAATAATTAATTTATATCCAGGTGTGACTTCTGAAATAACAGTACATTTATTATTTTTATAGCGCTTAATGAAGTCCAGTGATTACAGGCTTTACTAAACAACGCTCAAATAATCAAAACAAGTTAATTAAATGATGGAAAAATTTTTTAAAAATTTGAGAGTAAAAATACTGCATTTTCTCAATAAATTCACAACCATTCAATTGTGCAAAATAATTGATAGAATTACAATAAATTGTTGATGTCTGATTTGGGTTTTTGCTGATTTTTTTTTCCTGAAAAATAGACATCTTTTTATCTGGCTGATGAACAGTGTGAAAAACACCAACCATGTATGAAACTGTTGGCAAACCCACAGAGAAATATATCTCATCTCTATCTTGAGACACCATGTGCCTGTTTAAGGATAATTTGTTTCTGTCCTAGGATCCTGAATGCTGTACTTGTTATTTAAGAACATTCATTTATGGTATTAATTCCCTTAAATCAAATTTCACAATTGCTGCAAACCCTGAGCTTGCACTACATTGTGTGGAATGACTGTCCTTAAGGATTTAAACTCTCAGTGATTTTTCTGTAAAAAATAATCTTACATGGGACTTAGAACATACATTGCAAGCAGGTCGGTTTCCTTGAAACATTTATTATGGGATTTTGTCTCCACTTTTTTACTTTGAACCACAAAAAATTGTTCCTCAAGTAGCACGCTTTATATTCCAATTAACTTAGTTGTCATTGCCAAGACAACTCTAATTCAGCAACGCCCAAATCACTGAATTTCCCATCTTGGTCATTTTGTTAAACCTGAAACACTCTTAAAAAGCTGCCAAGGGTCAAGTTCTGTCAAAACAACATCTGAGGAAGGAAACTCTCCAGAGATCCCCGAAGCTCGGTCGCGAGGCTCCGGCAAACAAGGACTCTTGAGGTGCCAGGGCGGTGAGGAGGCTGCATGAGTCACCTCAAAACTCTGCATTAATGTGGTTTTAGTGCTTTTGAAACGTTGCAGACTTAGATCTCAGGAGACAGAAGCTCTCCAGCCAGATATTAACACAGGCAGCATGAGCTGCCGCGCGTTCGTTCGCCAGCGTCCTGCAGAGAGCCATCAGCAAACCCTATTTTGGCCAAGAAAATCAATATATGACAAGTACCACTTTTCCTGAGCTCCTTTTGGGGCCATGGAAACAGAAATCTGGTTGATAAGCCAGGAGTGCTAAAAGTGGATTAAACCCTGCACTCAGTGAGGATACAGGGAAAAATGACATTTCCTTCGAGGGCAGCAAAGTTTGGCCAAAGCTGAGAGTGACTGAAAATCACACCCTGCAGTCTGCTCTGAGTGTCTCTGGCTTTCTATTAGAGCAAATGCATTTCATGTTAAGGTTTGAAAAAATCAATATATTTTACATTTTTCTGACTTCTTATAATGTAAGAGGGTTGGTCTTTCTCCTTGAAGGTGATAACATCACTGCCTTCAAACTCAGCTGTTCAAGCAGCTGAGGAAACACTGAAAACCAGCAAGAACTCTTAGGTTCAGGGAAGAGAAAGAAGAGTAAACCTTGAAAATACAGTTTTTAAGTCAGCAACATTTTATTTGATTTTTTTTAGATTTCTGTTTAAATATCAAAATTTTTCTCTTGGAAATACGCATTTTTAGGAAAACGTTCATTCCAAAAGCTGCACACAAATCACATCAATTAAAAAAAAACATTTAAAAACCCCAAACAAACAAAGCAAAACAAAAAAAACCCCAAACCCAACCAAACCAAAACAAAACATAACAAAGCAACACCAAACACACCCAAACTTAGACCAATCCTGATTTCTTCCATCACCAATTTTTAGCAATAACAAAGATGAAAGAAGAAAAAATCCTACTTCCAACCACAAAGCTGAGAGGCAAAGTAGCTTCCATAGTTGGTACAAGTCCTCCAAAAAAACCCAAAAATCTGGATGACTGTTTGGTAGCCACAAAAATACCAAAGTTTACCAGCTGGACACACACTTTTTTGCATTTTCCTCATCACTTTTGCCCAGTTTTATGGGTGATCTCTCAGTCACCTCTTACCACCCAATGTCATAGGGAGGACTAAGAGAATATTTATCCTGGATTTTTTATTTCTCCTCCTTCACTTTTCGGGATTTGGCTGCTCTTGGTTCCATGGCATTCGCACCAAAGGAAGGGAGTTATTCCCCTGGTTGATTTCTGCATTGTAATAAATCAAAATCCACTAATCCAATTGCATTATCAAAATTCAAGCAAGATTGTTCACCTAACCCAAAAGATTCCTTCTTTATTTTTTTTTGGTTTTTTCCCCAGGCAACAGAAGTTTCTGGTTCCAGCATAGTGATGAATTGCAAACTGCTCCATGAGCAGAGTTTTTATCATTAATTTATTGTGTGCAACAACACACAGTGAATCAGTGACCTTGGGTCTGCCTTCATTGGGGTTATTAACGATGTCAGAACACGTTCAAAAGAGTGACCATCATTTTTTCTACAGATTGTACACATGTGACTGAGAACAGATTTAAAAGTTGTCCCCTTTAAAAGGCAAAGGAATTCACTTGTGAGGTGTACAGTAAATTTATGCATCCCCCTACGCATGTTGGGATTCAGAGCATCTTCTCCAGAAGATTTCCCCCTGTGGATTGGGTGAGAAACTCCAACATCCAGATGCTCCAAAGAGACTTGCAAACAAAGAGTATCCTCATAAATTCCCCTGTATCCCTGTGCTCTGTCCCCTAGTGATGGAACAGCTCTGTAAAAAGTCCTTGGTTTGAGTTTCACTCCCACACCACCTTTGTTTGTTGCAAGTAATTTTCAGGGAAATCTGAAGAATAAATTGTATTTTCCCCTCTTCTCAGCATGGGCTAGCTGAAAGGGAATTGAAATAAGTTTATTAAAAGAATGAATACTTTTTTCGTAAGTAATACCATAACTTTCTTTCTGCCCATTCCAAAAACAAACTAAAAAAAGAAAAAAAAAATCTGGAAGTTGTCCTGCAGAACAAGTTTAGAAAATATTTTGGGTGATGTTGATCCATGTGTAGTAAAAATAAGACACTAGAATGATAACTGATATTTATAATGAACATTTCTTCTATCCTGACTTCTGGAAAAATCAATAATATGTGCTTTGCTCATGGTGCTAGCAAAGGAACCTGCTTAGTTTTTACTCCAGAAATGTGATTTTTTCTAATGATTTCAATGTGATTTTTTGTAATGATTTCTGAAAAAGTTTTGGCTTTCAATGAACAAGAAAACCAACCCATTAGAACACTTTTCACCATCAGTAAATACAAGCGTGCTCCCACTTTTAGGTTATTTTGATTTTCTAGACTCTCAAGCTTTTATTTAAAGACATCTGATATCCAAACCTCACCGAATAATGTTCCTGTTCCACAGCAAAATATTCAAAGTGATTTAGAGGCTGCTGTGGCACAGATTTTCCCATCAGTTCCATGTAACCCCTCTTTGCTCTCATCATATCTTCTTGATGACTCTTCTTGATTGACTGAGAAACAGCCCGAAGTCACATTGCTTGCAACTCCATTTTCTCAAAGAATTTCAGGAAAACTCCCCACTTAAACAATTCATTCCCAAAACTTGTGACCAGGTTTCCATTCTGCTCTAGCCTCAGATCTTGTCTTTGCTGGTTTCATGGCTCAGAACATCTCCGTTTGTAACGGATCAGGTTTCTTCTGGTCTCTTTCTCCCACAAGATTTAAAAAGGAAATTCATCCCTGCATTTGAAGCAGTCACACAGGCACACTTAAAAAATTCATTCACAGCATTCAGAAGGTCAGGATGACATTGAATAACACAAAAGAGGTGCAAAACAACAAAATTACTAAAATTACCACATAAGAACTATTTGTCTTCAGAAGAAAAAAAGAGTTGCTAAACATTTCTTCTGCAATACAGCCCAAAAGACACAAAAATATGGACTTTTAGGGTTCTTCAAGTCCACCTCAGTCTATTTTCTCCAGAGCTGACAGCTTCACAAGCTAGTGAGTGTTAGAGGCAGTGACGCACCAGGTGCCATTTTCGAGATCTGTTGTTTTACCTTTCTGAAGCAACTTTTCCATCACCACCTCCTTCCTGCACAGAAGTGAGGCTTGTCTTCTACTTGGATCATTTTCACACAACTAATTTTTCCTCTCAGTTCACAGGTTAAAAGAACCAACAGTCCAACAGATGAAAGGAGAAATTTTGCTTGCAGTGGGACACAGGTGATTTCCTGGGGGGTTGCATCCACCCTTTAGGTCTAAATCTTGCTGTATCCATGCTCATTTTGGAAAATTTTACATTTTCTGTAGAGTCAGAAGGAGCTTGGATATTTAGAGGTGGCACAAGAATTATTGTGCGGAAATAGAGTTGTGGTTTGTGCCAGAGCATGAAACCAAAGTTACAAAAAAGGGGATTTTCTTTGGGGTTTCAGGGGTCAGAAGGGTTTTAGCTTTGGTCAAACCAAACAAAAGAACAAACTGAGCACATGAAGTAAGGCAGGGAAAAAGGCTGAAAAACTGCCATGGCACCAAATAAATATATTCTGGAGGAATGCCCAGCTGGCAGCCTGGGAATTGTGGCAGCCCCAACTGTAATTGGAAAGTGCAAAAAACTGTGCATTGCCAGAGAAGAGGCAGAACCAGAGGGAAACTGCAATCAAGTTACAAGTGATGGCTTGGCCAGGCACTGAAGAGAACTATTACTTGAAAAATGACGAATCAGCTGACCATTATTTCAATTTTCCAAATCATAATCGTAGTCTCTTAAGCAAATTCTCTGCTTTAATAGGTAAAAATAGTTTGGCCCGTTTTAAAGCCAAAAAGCTCATAACTTAAACTCAAAATCAGAGATGCCAAAGAGTATTGCTAAAGAGGTTTCATAAAGCTTCACAGAGTTTCCTCAAGTCGGGCAGGTAATACCAAAATTTTGTCCTTCTGTTCACAACAGGGAACTCAGGATACCTTGATTTCTTTGATCTGCAGAGTTATAAACTCAGTTCCTCCTTCAATTTCCCATGAAGAGCCCATTAGAGATAATGTCCTTTCATCCAGGGGAAAGGCTGTTCCTCATGAATCTTCTTTCTTGGCAGACTTAGTATATTTTGACATGATCAATTCTCACAGCATTGAAAACAAAAGTTATTACAGGGAAATGCTTATTTAGTTGCACTGATGAAAAGGCCAAAATATTTTATAACATTCAATAATTAGATATATTAGTAAAGAATATCACCAGCTGTATCAAGCTGATAGGTGTTGATTGAGGCTGCACCGAGCACAAGATGTTTACTGTCTTGAGTCAGGTCCATCTACAGAATTCTTGGATTAAATTCCAATTTATTTTGAGACTTATCTTCCTGTTTCCTCTTCATTGTAACCAAAATGAATTTCATAAGCATTTGTAGATAATGACCTGTATCTCTCTGTTGATCTCAGTCTTGGGTCAGATTAGGCAGACAAGTGTTATTGATGATATTCTGTGCTGTTATTTTATGGCCTTTTGCATTTCACTGTTGTGTGTGACAGCATGATTATATATAATTGATAGATAGTTTCATATTGCTCATGAAGATCTTGATAGGTGGCACATAACCCAAATTATTTTTGTTTCTTTGGGGTGTATTTTTAAGCCTTCTCAACCAGGTAGTATTTTGAAAGATTTTTTGTAATTTTTCTCAATGCCTGTGGCTCATTAAATATACACTTTAATTGATTTATTATGGAAATAATTTTTCAACAAAGCAAATATCAGGCATGGCAAAACAGATTAAATTGCTCAACTCCTATCTTGTACTGTAGCATGAAGGAACAAGGCACAAGATATCCATCTCTTATATCCCTATGTGCAGAAATACAATTACCTCAGGGCCCAGACTTTGCTGTGGAAAAATGCTGGCTGTACAAATCACATATTTTTTCACTAAATTTGTTTAGAGCTGGCATCAGGCTAGGGACATTTAAATAAAAAGTCCCATGCCTTCAGTGGGGATCCCAATCATGACACACTGCTGAGCAATTCTTATTCCAAAAATACATTTAAAGGAGGGAATCGAGGCATTGAAGACAAACCAAAGACCTCCCTGTGTGACTACAGGTTTGCTGTGTGAATATTTATCACTCTTTCCACATCAGGTAATTGAGAATAGGCATTCTCTGCGAAACCAAACCAAAATTTTCAGCCTGCTTTCATCCCACTTCCAGCTGAGGCACCTGCTTAAGGTGTCAGGAGAATATTTGCCCGAGGCTTCAGCTAAAGCCAATGACAAGACAAAGAAAAAATTGCCAATTGGAAGTACCTGTATGGCTTTGACAATCCTTGACAATCAAGGCTGTCTAAACTCCTAACTCCACATCTTCTACATAGCTAAGTGTCTTATTTTGTGGGAAAGGAATCCAGGCTCTCTGTCACAAGAAAGAGTGGAAAGAAGGAAATGTCAGTGTCTGATTCATCCAGCTTCTCCCCACTGTGCAGATCAATCCTTAATTATACTATCTGCTTGAGAACAATTTCTAGTCTTTGCCTTAGGGCAAGTTTCCTAAAAATAAAAATGTATTTCTTTGAGAGGAATGATGAAAGGAAGCAGTCATGATCCTATACAAGTCATAGATGGTTAGCAGCTCTGATCAATACAATTTGAAAACACAAACACGGCTGGGAACGTCTCTGCTATTTTGACAGTGTTTAAGTATTTTTAAGCAAAAACATGGATTCCACATATTTCAGTACATTTTGCTAATTTCCTTTTATTCTCTTTATAAGACTTATAAAAAATAATTTCACAGGTTGTTCTGCAGCCTTCCTTATTATAAGAAAGTGGAAGTTCTTCTAAGCCTCAGAAACAATGTTTGGCAGCATTTAAACGTGCAGAGTCTATTGCAAAGTGAATTCATTTTTGTTAGTCAGCAATTTTTCAAATTCTGGGGAAGCCTGAGACTCCTCTAACATATCTCCAGCTGCAGGAAATGACAGTGTGTCTGAACCTAACTCTGTCCTTCTGGGATGAGCAAAAGAGACCGAGAGTGCTTTAGAACTCACACCAGGGAAAATGGGCTGTATCCTGATCTTCCCTGCACTGAGGGACTCCACTTAAACCAACACACACACACACCAAAAAAAAATGGGAATCTGAGCCAAGAAAATCATATTTACTCACAGCCTGGAAAGAAAATCAGCCTAACGCAGCAGCTCATAATGGAGAGAGGGGAGAAAGAATTATCTCCCATGGCATTACTGGATATGAGAATTAGAGCTAAAGAAACAGTTTTCGTTTGTAAAGCAATGAGTATCAAGTGACTGTGCTTGGGAATTTTCCTACTGGATACCATTTCTGCCTGAGAATCCTTTAAATCTGGGATGTATTTGTGATTCTGCTGGGGAGTAAGGTCATTGCTCAGTTGCTGGCTCTCAAAATGTAATAACAACATATTTTATAGTGATAAATTATTGGCCACTCAGCCACAATCATATACCAATAAAACAGCCTGATTTGCTAGGATGTATGGTTTACACCTTTTTCTCTTTCTCTTTGAATTAGTTTGCATTAGAACATATTTTTGTCAGAGACAGGGAGTGCAAGTGAACCTGCTAGCTGAGCTCCTTCACAGTCCCTGGACAACAGCCAGGGGACACTTCAATAGAACCTCCTGCAGTTGGTGGGATAACTGTCTCCTTGCCTCAGGGAACCTCAGCATTAAAGTTATTAAATAAAACAGCAAGTCTGGCAGTTGGCTATGAGAAGCAATTTATACCATTGTAAATGGATTAGCGAAATGTAATTTCTTTTAACGTTTCCGTTTCAATTATTTCAAATAGATGTGCAGTTATAAATGTTAAGGAATTGTTTAAATGTTTCTCACAATGGAAAAAGTAAATATAGGTTAGAGCTCCGCACTCCCAAGTGAATTTTCTGTGTTTCTCTGTTTTCTTTATTTCAAGGCTTTTCACGTACTGCTATAAAAGTTGCCCATTTGGAGACCAGGAGAAAGAAAAATATTTGTGCTCCTGATGAAGCAGGGTATTATACTAATCAGGAAAGTATAGATTTGAAATGTCTTGAGGACCAGAGGAAAGCCTACGGCTGTTCTTATCCTACATTCTCAGCTGGTATATTTTGACATCAAGAGCCTGGAGCAGTGCATGAGATACCAAGAGAGAGACTACACCACATCTCCGCGTGCGTGAGAGGTGGGGGGAGATCTCTCTTGGAAGTACAGCTCTGTGGATTTCCTCTGAGAAGGGTTAATTAACATACATAGCCAGCAGCTCCCAAACGATCATTGTCTCTTTCGATGATTTCAGCAATATCTCACCTGATCCCTGGTTTTTCCCCTTCCTCTCGTTTTTTCCCTGTTTTTTGCTATGTTGTTGCAATTAAGCAATAAGGTCTAACAAGAAAGATGAATACTGGCATGGGATAATCGTGTCCTTGGGGTGTAATCAAGCACCAAGGAGAAACCAGAGCTTCTCATCCCCCATGGGCGCGATTACCTCGGGATTGGCCGCGCCCGTCGGGAAAGGCATCGGTACCACAAATTGTTGGGTTTTACATTTAACTCTTTTATCCAGGCGAGTGGCCGTGCTCATCTCCAGCTGCCACATTGTGTCAGAAAGGCACAGGCTGGTTGCAGCCAGCCCCCTCAATGCCCCGCCAGCACAGGGAATTTTCCACCAGGGATTCAGCCGGGTGCGCAAAGCTCCCGCCTTTCAAAACCTCTCTCCGCAACGAGCTGAATTCAAGTTGCTGTAGACTTTAAAAGAGGAGGTGGTGAGGGGCAAAAGTAGGGCAGCAAGGAATAAGGGACGAGGCTATCTCAGTTGAAAGCAGCCGTGGAGGAGCCTGAGGGCTAAGATGGCAGTCATCATCGATTCCAGGGAAGGGAGATGTCAAGGACAGGGAATGTCAAGCAGGAACAACAATAAGGGTGCTTAGCAGGGCCAAGTCTTCCAAAAACAGCACAAATAAAGCTGCTGGGCTGCTGTGATTGGTCTGTTTGCTGCTTGAGATCACAAGAAAAATGTAAAAAATATGATACATTTACAGTGTACGTCTGTCCTCTCCCTCCTGCCTACACAAAACTAATTAAAAATACTCTCTCCCTCTCTTCCTCTCACATCCCCACCCCCACTGGCATCATCTTGAAATAGTCTTTGCAAACAAAGTTAGATACAGGCAAATGCTCTACATGGAACCAATCTTGTCAATATATAGATAAGCAGCAGCAGCACACTGGCCCTGAAAAAATAATCAAATGTTAAAGGAAGAGCTACAAGAGACACAAACACACTCCAGGTTTCTGCAGTCTGCAACACTGTCTGTGGTGTGTGTGTGTATTCCTGAAGCATCGACACCTGCCTTTGCAGGTGATAGTGTTTTATGGCACAAAATGTATTTATCCAGTGGTTTTTTACACGTCCTTTACAGCAGCTTCTCAAATAGGTGACAGAATGAATTGTGTTTCTGCTGATGCAGCACCAGACGTGCTGATACTTTCAGGTGTGCACACACACAGATTTGCACACAAACACACGCAGAGAACAGCTGGAAGACCAGCTCACCACAGTATCTGTTGGGTTGGACCACTGAGCCTGTTGCTGAATCATCAAATAAATAACAGCACCACAATGTTTTTAAAATGCTGAATGGATAGTAACCCTTTCCAATGGTTTCAAAATTTCACTTTGCTTCATATCGAACAATTTTTAAATAATCCATAAGAGAGAAATAAGCGTCACCATTTGGGTTATTGACCTGGGCTGGAACCATATAAGCCCTGAAAATCCCTGACCACAGAGGAAACGATGGATCTGGGACTGCAAAAAATGGTGATTTTCCAGGCATGTCTACAAAGGGAAGTCAAAATCCCCCTACATTCATATTATAGGAGTATGAAACACTGCAGGAAACCAACAGAACTTCAAATTCTGCTTTGGTTTATGATACTGTGTCTGAAACCAAAATACCTTTGTTTGACTGCAACTTCAGTGACTGTAACTTCCAGTAGATTATTCCCAACTCAGCTGAGGCGTTTTGTGACTCTTACCACTCAGAGATGATCCTTGACATCCAGAATATGCCTTAGCAGAAATGGTGTAATCAATTTAGATATTCCTGATGTACAAGCCTTTTATTTCCTCCAACTTTCAACACGTCAAGATGCATGATACTTGCAAGGGAGGAAAATGCACTCTTTTGTAGGAAAGCTCATTTTCAACCTTCCTAAGAGCAGTGATTCTGTTCCACAATAAATATGGCATGATATTCACCCAAAACTTACACTTACCCGGGACCTCTGGGACATTACTCATTACTGTGACATTACTTCTGGCACAGTAGGGAATTTCACTACAATAAACTGTAACCAAGGAAAACCCTCCTTTTTGCTGCTCCACCATGCATTTGATTTTCTGCATATTTAGGAAAAGGAAGATATTCCTGTCTGAATAAATTAGTTTTCCTAGTAAGGTATTTTCCACATACACAATGAAATATCATCCCTATTGCCCACGGTCTTGCAGTTCAAAGGGAAAAAAAAGAAGCTGGAAAAGTAGAACACAAGAGAACACTCGATCACATTGTTTCTTTCAAGCAGTGACCCTTTCTGTAGCTATCACGAGAGATGAGTTTGAGTACTCCTTGGCTGGAATAGGACAGGCTTAATAAGCAGATAGTCATATTCCTCAAAGGCTTTTGGCCTCCTCTGTCAGAGCTGCAGTCTGTCTATCAAAGTCCCACACCAGATTAGAGGTTAAAACCTCATCAGCCCACACTGGGGGCGGCCAACAGAGAGGAGGAAGGTTCCTGGAGCATCCTCTTTCCTTAGGGAGGCTGAGGTGGCTTTGAGAATGGCACTATTGATAAGGACAAAGGCAGGCAGGAGCTGCAGTTGGGCTATCACCTTTTGGTAAGGGCTTTGGTGGCTGTTTGGGCCTGCAGCATGCCCTCAGACATGAGGAGGTGCAGAAGCAAGGGGCACAGCTCCCTGCCACGGGCAGGGACACCTTCCACTATCCCAGGCTGCACAGAGCTTCAACCTGGCCTTGGACACTGCCAGGGATGGGGCAGCCACAGCTTCTCTGGGCAACCTGTGCCAGGGCCTCACCATCGTCTCAGCACAGAATTTGTTCTACTTAAAGCCATTCCTCCTTCTCCTATCAACACATGACCTTGTAAACAGTCCCTCTCCAGCTCTGTTATAGCCCCTTTTAGGCACTGGAAGCTGCTCCGGGATCTCTCTGGAGCCTTCTCTTCACGCTGAACAGCTCCAACTCTCTCAGCCTGGCTTCATAGGAGAGGTGCTGCAGTCCTGTGATCACCTTCAAGCAGGACCACATCTGTCTTATGTTGGTGACTCCAGAGTTGGAGGCAGCTCTGCAGGAAGAATCTCAGGATAGCAGAGAGGCAGAATCACCTCCCTCACTGCCCACACTGCTGTGGATGCAGCCCAGGGTGTGGTTTGGCTTTCTGGGTCACGTCCTCTTCTGAGATACAAATGCTCTCTACAGAAGCAAAATTTCCTCTGTAAAATACATCTTGGGCTTTTAGTGACAGAGCAGAGCAGGCTTTCCCTCCTGTTTTCCTCCCACACATTATTTCTATAGGTATTTGCACAGCCCTCTTGCCTCCTTCCAGCTCGTGATGCTGCCAAGGTGGGGCTTTGACAAAGCCTCTTTTGTTCCCTGTGTCCTGGTTCTGCAGAGCCTTGTGCACCCTCACATCTCCCCCTCTGCACGAAGAGTTGAAGGGGCTTTACTTCTGGCAACATCAGGACCCTGATTCCCAGTGGGTTCTATTAATGTCTCATCTGAGCTCCGGCTTCCCATCTGCATAGATGTTCATATTATCTTGCTAAAACGAAGCAAGTGAAAAGCTCTGTGGGGCTGGCTTGTCTGGAGGCTGTTTGTCTTTTCTGTACAGCTGCAGGCAAGCATCTGTAAAGTTCCAATATTTGCTCTAAATGAAATGTCTCTCAGCTAGAACTCCATTTCACGTGGCACTGCTGCTGCAGACAAGATGTACCCTGTAAATAAAAAAAGAAAGCCCCTTGGGACACTGGTGCTACTGGTAACAGAGGTGTTAATTGC
Organism: Orthonyx spaldingii; assembly: GCA_013397795.1. Classification (NCBI taxonomy): domain Eukaryota; kingdom Metazoa; phylum Chordata; class Aves; order Passeriformes; family Orthonychidae; genus Orthonyx; species Orthonyx spaldingii. Next base: position 375,088 of record VZTJ01004773.1, read on the forward strand.
CCTTCCTTGGCCTGGTTTTAGGTTACCTACGTTTCATCTTTGTTATTATCAATATATATTCCTATCTTATGATTTAAAGTGTCACCATAAAGTTACTTGGACACAGAACAGTTGTTATCAGATATACTGGCTGCCTTTTTTTAACTATTATGTGATTATTAGGGATTAAGAAGGCTCAGCTGCAGACAGAAATGTCCTTGTATCCTAAGGAAACACAACTTTAAAGGAACATGAAAGCTAACCCAGTCATTTGTCCCTATCCCAAAACAGGGTGACTGTTAATATTCTGTTACTTCTAACAGGTGATAGCTTAATTTGTTCTTCTAGACCTCCACAGATACAGACAAGCTGCAATTTTTGTAGTGATTCTGTTTCTGGATGTCATCAGAATATTGTGCCCATATCATGCCCACCAATGTAAACATTTTTTATGACAATGCACACCAATGTAAATATTTTTTATGACAATGTCAGTTTGTGGTTTCTCACCATCTCCAGCGTGACCATGCACCATTTTAGCACTTGGCCTTGCCAGACCTGGTTGGTCCCCAGTCTCTTTTGAGCCTCAGACAGCTCTACTGTCACTTTTTGAGACCTAAATCAGGGATAGCACCAGCCTCTGCAAGTGCCACTGTAACACTGAGATGCTTCCTGGGAGAGCAATATTTAAGAGACGTTTCTATTTTTACGTTTAAGTTCAAATTTGCAAGTCCATGATCTGTACAATCAAATCAACAGGAAACCTTAACCTCTTGCACTGCAAACAGCAGAAAAAGCTTCTCTTTACTACAAAAACATACAGAAAATTAGAGAAACTATTACACAGCTACTTAGAAAGGGCAACAACTTTCAGCTCTAAACTCAGGTGTGGTCAGATAGAGCTATACAAAGGTGAAAAATCTCTCTTTTCCACTAACAAATCCTTTGTCAAAATACATTTAATCTCCCATTAGCTAAAAGTAACTGATACTTGCTATGTTGGTTAGGTTTTCAAAGCCTCTTTTCTCATATAGCTGTTTAAAGTATTGGACTGGGAAGAAGGATTTTAGCCACTTAATTGCACGATGAAATTATTTTCAGGTTTTTTATGTGCATCATAATAGCTACATTTGCCATTCTATTATCATTAGTGCTCGAGGATATCTTTCATTTATCTACTTAGAGGTTTTTACATAGAACTCCCAGAGGTAAAAGTCATCATCTTGCTGAGTTTGAAAGTTTTCTCTTCCAGCATCTTATTCTTCAGTCTCAAGGGCCTGACATTTTTTTAAACTCTTGGCATTCTCTCCAGTAACAAGGTTGAAATGTGAATATGCTACATCAATTTGGCTTCAGTTTGATGCCTCACTGATGCACAGCCTGGCTGAGGAGAGAGAAAAAAAATGAATATGAATGCCAACCATCTATTGGGATAACTAAGTAAAAAATCAGCAGGTCTCAGGCTGTAACTGAGAAGGAGCACTACCCCATAAGCGAGAATGAATCTATTTTGCATGAAATTATAGAAATATAAGTTGCCAGTGATATAACAAAGTTATATAAATTTAGCACCAGTCCAAGAGGAATCTGGTGGCAAGGCAGTAACTCACTGCACTTGTAAGGACTTGGAATGATTTCATGAACTGATTTAATAGTTAAACAAATATCCAGTCCTGAGAGGAAAAGAAACCCATGCAAACCTAAGGTTAATGCAGACTGGTCCCAGTGGATGTCTTTTATTCCTTGATGCTGTCTCTGGGGCTTCAAATGTTCTTGTGTTTCTATGCAAATGAGCTGCTTACAAAATCCAACTCTTTCAAGTGTGTTCTAAGTGCTGCTGTCTATGTCGTTTTACAGTAAACACATTCTTGTTGCACAGCAATATGTTTCTCTTAGAAGATGGGTAAATATGCAAAATGTTTCTGTAACTATTTGTCAGATAGTCAAACAGATTTTTTGTCTATCCTCGGGCCCCTTTTATGTTCACTCTCTGTGAACATATGCGACAAGAGCTCTCCCAACACAAACACTTGAAGGAATCAAATTGCAGGCTCCTTTTCTACCAACATTTGCACAAAAAAAGGAAAAAAAAAAAAAAGAAAAAGAGAAGAAGAGCATATTTTATCATGCAATGGAGTAGAAACACCCTGTGAATTGCAACCAGCTCTTATAGCTCCTGATTTTGCAGGAACTTGCAAAGTTTGGTTGATCCTCGTGCTGGTGCCATTTGATATAAGATGATCTCAGGAAGGGAAGTGAGAAATGGAAGCCAAAGTCCTTGTTAATATGTCAGCAGCCAGATGTCAACGAGACCATCTCCCCGTTTCCTTGGGGTCACTCCAGATGCAATGTGTGACAAATGAACAGTTGCTCCAACCATAGCCCAGGCAAAGGGAAAATGCAGCCGAGAGAACACGGATGTGCCCAAGGACTTTCCTCTTCTGCTCTTGAGGGCATTTGTTCAGGGACTGGTTCATTTGCAGCTTCAAAGACTCTGCACTGGTAAAAGTCAAGTTCCCCAATTTCTTGAGACTGATTAGCGACAGGCTGGTGTGACCACACCCAGCTCACCAGGCTTATTTCAACCTCAGATGACCTGGGGGAACTTGGTATTTACGGAAAAAATTCTTCCCTGTGAGGGTGGGGCTGGCCTGGCACAGGTTGCCCAGAGATGTTGTGGATCCACTCCCCCAGAAGTGCCCAAGGCCAGGTTGGGCAGGGCTTGGAGCAACCTGGGGTAGTGGAAGGTGTCCCTGCCCATGGCAGGGAGGTGGAACAAGGTAAGCTTTAAGATTCCTTCCAACCCAAACCATTCTAGGCTTCTATGATTTTATTGCAGGTCTGGGATAAAATCTTACCTGGAGGCAGCTTTGCCTGGCTCCCAGTCTGCCTGCATCGTGTTTCCTCAGGCCCTGTCCTTGTCATGTCTCCCGGTACAGGGGATTCAGCCCACCCAGTGCCCAGAATGCAGGGTGGGTATGAAGCCATTGGAACAACACACATCAAGAGCTGGGAAATTGCTATGAAACAGGCTCCTGTGATGTCACTGGGACAAAAGATGTTGTTGAATATGAAATGTTGCCATCCTCCACTTAATAAAAAATGACCTAGTAAGCAAACAACCAGATCTAAATCACATATGCCTGTAACAAACTGAATTTCATGTGCTATTGTCCTTTTTACATGAAGGTTAGTATGGCTTTTTTTTTTTTTATTTTGGGTCTTTGCAACCTAAGATAGAGCTCTTAGATGTGGCTGCCAATCTTCTTTTCTGGGCGAAAAATACATAGTTGTTGTTGACACAAATAGTCTCTTCAAAATATTCTAGAAGACAGAAAAGACAGTGTTTCGCTCTTTCACTTTTTTTTTCCGTGCCTAAATTTAAACTTTGTCTGTTTAGGTGGTTGTGTTGTTCCATTAATGCTCTGATACAGTGGACCAAAGATTCAACCATAATTATTCTTAAAGCACAACTTCAACAGCATTTTTTCAAGAGTTGTATAAAGAGTGCTTTGATTCAAGCTTCTGTTTACCAAAATGAATGAGACCTTTTATGAGGATCATTTTCAAAAACACCCAGGAAGCCACAAATGATGTGACTGGCTCCAGGCAGGCCTCCAAACCACTGAGAATTGCTAACACAGTCGTTCCACTTTATCTGGGAGAAAGTTTTTCTGTTTATGAACCAATCGTCCAGTCTGCCACTCTTCCTGTGACTCAGAACACGTGCAAGGAAGTGCTATTTCCACACAAGTTCCCAGATTTTGAGGTTAATTTGGTAAACACTGAAGTGATTTTTTTGTTCTACAGTCACACAGCCATGGAAGCACAAATGGGTTTTGTATTAAGAGACCAACAAACACTCCCAAATTCTTTTCCTATAGGAACTGTACCTTGGTGCAAAGCTCCGTGGTGTAATATTGCTGGAAGTCCTGCAAGCTCTTATACATTATCTTACCGATTTCTTGTGTGATATGGCAGAGGATACAAATTTAGAGCATGAAGACATCTTGTTTTATACCCAGTTCTACTCCAGACCTGTCATTCTGGAGTCATGAGAGCAGTTGCATCACACCTTGTGTGCTTTCACCATGGAGACCTGCATGTGTTTATTGCCTCAGCAAGAGAGGCCCCTCAGACTGCAGCAAACGTGGGGCTTCTAGAGGAAGTGATGAATATGGATCACAGCAGGAACAATTTACTACTAAATATAAAAGTGTTCATAAAGATGGGGAGTAAAAACCGAGAATTTGGGCTGTTGTTAGCAATATAAATAAGAATATTGTTGCAGGTATTTTTCAAAGCTAGGAAAATGCCAAGAGCGTTAATCAATGAAAAGTGATTCCAGTGGATGAGGAACCAAACAATGATGATGAAGAGAGTTCATCTAAGCTGGAGGAGTCACCAAGGTTAAGTTAATCCATGTCCTGCAACAAAACCACTTCCATAAAGAAAAAAAAAGGTCATTGTCATAGGAGACTCTCACCTGAGGGGAACAGAAGGTCCGATATGCAGACTTGCCCAGTTTTTAAGGAAAGCCTGCTGCCTCCCTGGGACCAGGGTTAAAGCTTCCTACCCTGCTACAGCCCTCGGATTATTATCCATGATGATATTTTTCAATAGGCAGTGATCAAGTTGTAACAGGAAGCCTGATGGCAATCAAGAGAGACTTCAGGTCCTTGGGACAACTGATTAAAGGATCAGGAGCACAAGCAGTGTTCTCCTCTACCCTTCCAGCTGCAGGGAATGATGAGGGAGGAAACAGGAAGAGTCCACAGATCCATACCTGGCTCCAAGCCTGGTGTCACCATCAGAATTTGGAGCGTGTATTGCTCTATGGGACAGAAAAGAGGGAAAGAATTTTTGTGCAGGAGTTAACAGGGCTCACTGGAAGAGTTTTGAACTAAATTTGATGTGGGAAGGGGATAAACCAGGCTCACTAGAGCTAAGCCTGGGGTGGCACAGTGATGTCGGAGGGATGGTTGCGGGGGTGCTGTGCAGTTTGGTTTCGGACAGTCGGGATGGATGGAGACGAGAGATCTCTGGAGTCAGGTCTTAGAGCATGATCTTTATTGTAGAAGAGCGTGGGTGAAAGGGACCTGCTAAGAGCTGCTGGGTGCAGCTCAAAGCAGGTCAGAGAAGTAAGAAAAGAGTAGAGAGGATACAAAAAGTGACAAAGAGAGGCAAAAAGTGTGACAAAAAGTGACTGTGGTTCCCGTTTACAATCTAATAAATCATCTTCTGTGCTGAATATTCTAATTCTCATTAACCAGTGTGGTATAAGCTACAAATCTTATAACATTTACATACAGCCTATAAGAATCATTGCATTACCATACGATGTTATATTTTAAATTCTAAAATCTACTTTCTGGACCCTCTGATAAGTTGGGAGGGTCTGCTCTGACCCTTGGACCTGTCTGCAAGCAGAAGGCATTGTTTCATCAAGGATGGGATTACCTTCAGTCGGCCATGCCATTGTTTTCCAGTTGTTCAGTAACGGGTTTCGTAACTCAAAGCTTGTTCTCATTTCAATCTCGCCTATAGTTTCTATATTCTCAGCATCTTTTGCCAGGCAATCATATTTATAAGGCTTTCCTATTTCATCTTCCCCAACAGATGGTGATGGTGAGATCCCTCTGTCTGCTGTGTCAGTGGAGGTAGAGGATGGAAACCCATGTGGCAGAGAAGACACAAGGATTATTCAGGTGTGGGAATGGTCACCACGAAAAAGGGTGGGAGCATCAAGAGCCCAGCTGAAATGCATCTACAGCAGCACCCACAGCGTGGGCAAGGAACAGGAGGAGCTGGAAGCCACTGCACAGCTGGAAAACCAGGATATAGCTGCAGTCATGGAAACAGGGGGACTTGACTTGCACACCTGGAGTGCTGCAATGGGTGAAGGAACTCTTCAGAAGGGATGTGAAAGGAAGGAGAGGTGGTGGGGTGTGTTAGGGAGAGTTTTGACTGCCTAGGGCTGGATGATGGTGATGACAGGGTCAAGTGTTTGTGGGTAAGAACTGAGGAAAGGCTGGAGCAGATATGGTGGGATTCTGTCACAAACCACCCAGCCAGGGTGGGGAGAGCAGTGAAATACTCTGTGGACAGCTGGGAGAAGTCTCAGCATTTCTAGCCCTTGTTCTCTACAAACTGCAGCTTACCAGATGTCTGCTGGAAATACAACACAGCACAGAGGAACCAGTCCAGGAGGTTCCTGGAGTGTGTGGGAGGCAATTCCTGACACCGGTGGTGAGGGAACCATCCAGGACAGGTGCCTCACTGGACCTGTTTGTGGACAGAAAAAGACTTGTGGGGGATGTGATGGCTGGAGGCCGTCTTGGGCACAGCGACCATCAAATTATAGAGGTTTTTTTTCAGTTCTTGGAGAAGTAAGGAAGGGAATCAGCACAACCTTGACCTTCCAGGTGGCAGACTTCAGATTTTTTAGGAGCCTGGTTGACAGGAGAGGCTGTGCTAAAGGGCAAAGAAGTCCAGGAAGGCTGAAGATCCTTCAAGGAGGAAATCCTCACAGCAGGAGGTTGTCCACTTGTGATTAAAGATGAACTGGTGGGAAAGGGATTTGTGGATTTGGTGCTTTCCTGACAAAGGTACCAACATAAACTGACATTCACATGACAAAATACAAGGACATCTAAGAGAGGGCCTGTTGCAATTTAGTCCAAAGGACAGAGAGAAGATGAATCAATATTTATTACTGAAGAACTCCACTGGGAATTTCTGCGCTTCAAAGGACGTAAAAATTTGTCCTTGAGGAGTGACAAAAACTGCTTTTCTAGAACAGTGTCCTGACTGGAATCCAAATCCAAATTCAGGAATATCCAAAATCAATACCCTCAGCGTGCCATCACAGGTTTCTGTGCAGATTCTCATTCCACGCATTAACTGAGAAGACTATGAGAAAAGAGAAGAGGAAAAGAGGCTACTCCAAAACAACCTCCAATTCTCTGGAAAACAATAATCGGGCGGGGTTATGGGATTTACATTTGATATCTGAGACAAATTTTGTTCATTAACTAATTTAATTGTCTGTATTACACATATAAAACACATGGAGTGTGTTGCAACCCTAAGAAGATATGGTTTGCATTTTGTTCTTTAAGCTGAATTTAGTTGTAACCTAATTTAGTAATTTACCTTGTTCATTGGTTGTATTTTTGCTAAAGCACAAAGAAATCATAATTCTTGCAGTACATTTGTCTGACAATAACATGCATTGTATGAACCTAAGAGTACTCTGCATTATGTCATATTTTTGAGTTTATTGTCCTAGGGTTGCCTTTCATTCTAAAGGTCAAAGAATTGCCAGGAAACTGGAGGTTTTAGCCCTACTAAAGCCATACTCCTTAGTCATAGTGCTGTCCCACTGCTGTGACATTAACCATAATGCAATTAATCACTAATTTAAACTTGGCTGTGTCCTTCTTTTCCCACAAGTTCAGCTTAGCTCATTCCCAACCCATCTTCTGATGTGTGTTTGCATATCAAGTAACACAAGCAAAAGAAAAAAACCACCTCACTGCCTTTTATAACAGCTCTCATCTGTGTGTCTGAGGGGCAAAAGAAGGAGAATTTCCTCATAATTCCGAGTCTTGCTCTAAACCTTCATGCTGTGCTGAATAAAAAAGCAGGACCCATTTTTACATTCATTTTCAATGTGTTCTGCATTTCTATTTATGGAAGCCATTCAATGTGTGCAAATACCACATTCCTTTGAATCCTGCTGTATTTCCATTCTTGCTCAATAATTAAAACAGATAGTGATTACCCTAAATAAATACCAAAAGCACAGAGTTGGGGATTTTTTTTTTTCTTTTTTTTCCTTTTGTGCCTTTAACTGGCCAGTATTTATTCCTTTTAGTCACGTGGGCTTTGCATTTGACAATGCTTTTGGAGAGCATCTCTAATCTCCAGAATAACAGCAGCACCACACCTGACTGCACTTCCTGCCAGCATTTAATCCATATTCATATTAATTAATTTCAATTTTCTCCTTATATGGTACTTAGCTGAACTCATTTTTCCCTTCCTTTATTTTTAACACTAATCCTATATTAAATTGGCGCTCCTGTAGCCATTTTGACAGTCATACAAAACAGAGTTACTGCAACTCAACCCTCCTGAAAATTATTCTACCTTCTCTGGAATATGCACACAAAGATGCTCTATGACCTTGAGCACTCACTGGCAAACGACCTTGAACATTCTGCCTAAATCCTATACTTTGATTCAGTAAGAATATTTCTTAAGAGATTTAACTGTCTTAATTTGACTGTACTGTACTATCCATTCTATTTATTTTCTTTTTTTTTTCTTTATTTTTAAGGAGCTTTGATATTAATTAGAAAACAATATTGTTTGGGACAATTTTTCTTCACTAAATAAACACATATTATTGAATTATCCCTTGAAGTCTGATTACTAAATTATCTCAATAATGACTTACTCTTGTCTTGCAACTATGGGATAAAAAATCCTTTGAAGTTTTTTGTGCTCTTAGTAATAGGCTAAATAATGCCACAATTAAATCCTGTTTCTTACTGAAGACATTGGCTTCCACATTACTCATTATTTCTTTTACTAATTCGTTACTAATCACTGCAGTGCCCAAGAGATCTTTCATAGACCAGAAAGTTCAGCACTACGTGAATATCAAACAAAAAAGAAGTTCCTTCTTTCAGATAAAAATGGAAATATTGTTAAAACTGTTGAAATATATATTTCAATAACATACATACTTTCACCTTTCTACCTCATGAAGTGTTATTCATCTGTATATTTGGGTTAAATTATTCAGTTATTTTTTTCAATTACTTTAATAAACATTGCTTTATTTTAAAGTGTAGTCCTATTGTTCTATTTCAGCAACCTCATTTAGCACCCTAAAAGGAACAGGAGTGGAGTATTAATCTCACAAACACCATTTATCAATAATTCCATGTGCTATATTGGTTTATGAATTATGATGGTGAAGAAAAAAACCTGTTAATCCCATCCTACTGTTGATCTTGATAATATGACTTGCTTTCTTTTCTTTCTGGTATAATTGATGTGAAAATTAAGTACTGAATAGCACTTGATGAATTACTCTGCTCTCTGTGACTTCCAGTTTTAGAGACATCAGATCCCAGGCGTCTCTAAGGTTACCCTTCCAATGTTTTGTAGGATTTCTCTTGCCAGAGGCTCCTCAACCCCTACAAACTCCTGTCCTAGGAAGCACAAACCTGAGAAAAATCTGCAGAGCCCAGTCATCATCACTTCAAAATCTAAATGCAAAAATAATGGATTTTGGCCCTTTTTTTTTCCTCATCACCCTGTAATCACAGAGGAAGAAAAGTTACATCAAAGAGGTCACAGAGCACAAGGCTTGAGAGAGTGTTGAGATGCCATTCCTTGTCATTTGGTCCCACACCACTGTATATTTCTGGCAAACACCTGAAGGAAATATCTTTAATTCTCAGAGCTGAGGAGGAGAAAAGGGAACCTTCAGATAATGGCAAACCATTTTACACTACATATGCTTAGCTTACAGGGAAAGAGCAGTGATGACACACAGATTAAAACCAAAAAAAACCAAAACAGAATTCTACAAAACAACGTAAATAAGGCAAAGATTCAGTGCTTTGAATGACAAAAACACGATCAAGTAGGTTAAAAGACTAAATGTAATCAAGAACACTGAGATTTTAAGCTGGGCTGTGCACTGACAGAAGAGAACATTCCAATATGTGTTTGGTTGTTGAATATTTCCTCTGCTTTAATTGATCCTGTGGTGTTTTGCATCTCCCAGACACGTGCTACTGCTCGTTTGACACAGCAAGTTGTTGACCATATGCTTAACAGAACGGGGTACTTCTCACAAGAAATCTTGTCTCCTGATAAAACCATTGTTGACAGATTCAAAAGCTGGGGTTTTTTTTTCTCTAGAGAAAGATTATGCGAGTAGCTGCACTGAGAGTTCTGTATTTATTGTCTTGCAGTCACGTTCAGATCCAGCCCACTCAGTTTGTTCCGACTGTCACCCGCTGGATTCTGAGAGCCACGACTACAGATTCTCTCACTGGCATCAAACCAATAAATCTGGAAGAAAAGCTGAGGTCTGAAAGTCTCTTTGGCCTCTGAGGTGGAGATTCTGCAAGCAAAATTGAGTTCATAATTCCTCAGACAACAGGCAAGTGACAGTAGAGACCCGCTTGCTCTCTGCTGCCTATATTCCCCTCACAGCATCAGCAGACATGGAAAGTAATTCAAAAAACATTGTCAGAAAATTTAGTAGATCATGCTCAAGAGGAAAAGCAGAGATGGGAGGTGTGGGAGAGGATTATGCATCACATGTGAGTAATAACACGTCTTCCAAGTGAAGGAAAAAACAGTTATGTAATAGAGAGAGAAGGGAAAACAATCAAATCTGTAGCAAATATTCATGTGAAATGTTTCCATTTCTCTCTCCACTTGAAGATTTGGGAGCTGAAAAGAGTAATTAAGAAACGAAGGGAGGATATGTGTCAAAATTCACTAAGAACAATTTCTTTTGGAGTGCTGGGTTTGGCCAAAATCTCAGGGAAGCTCACCCCAAGGAAGTTGGTGCAGATTACCAATGATTAAAGTTTTGGGGAGTTCATCCAGGTCTCTGAGTCCCAGAATACTGACACATCAATACAAGCAGTGGTACACAGCAAACAGAGAGCAAGTTGCCTTTTCCCAAAAGGATTTTGCTCTGTTTATTAAGGAGATTTACCACAGTCATTGCCTTATGAAGCTCCTGAGTTTATTCCACAATGCATGGATGGAAGCAGGTCCAACACAGACCCCTAAGGTAGGGAGTGAGGGCTGTTCTTCTTGCCCAGATTTTGGACAAAGAGTATTTTGGCCACATGGACTGACATAACTTCTTCACAGAGTCCCAAAACAGGGGAAGGAGAACCCACTACAGCTCCCAGTCCTTCTGCCATGAATATGTTCTCTCCCACCTGACCAACACCTCTGTGCGTAGGCAGAGCTCTGTCCTGGGCCAGAATCCTGTGAAAGGCACAGATTTGGCCTGTGGAGGAGAGCAACCAGACAACCTGATGGCAGCTGAGTGCTTTGGGCAGATTCTAGAAGGTAAAAGTCCCTCAGGATTTCACCCATTGCACAGGTGAAGGCCCACATTTTAAAAGAAAACTCCTCTCTCAGCACTGTCTTCAGCAAAGCTGAATTCCAGGTCTAATTCCTTCCTTGCATTTGCTGCAGCAGCTCTTAGATAACATGTAGGAAACAAAAGACATGTTGTTGTACCAGGATTTTGAAGAAGTTATTCATTGCTATACTTAAGTTGAGATCTGTGAAGAAACACATGCGGCGTATTTTGAGAATGTGCTATGCCAGGTTACCCGAAGTCACAGTGTGTTTAAACAACCACTTTATTCTGCCATCTGGTATATGATAGGTTTCTGATAAATACGTGCCTGCGCTTTGACTGTGGGATGCACACAAGAAAAGAGACTGTATTTTTCCAAGATGTTTGTCTAAGTCTCAGACAAACAACTTTGGCAACGTGAAGGAGCTTTCTGTGGGTGCTGCACTAATCACAGATCCATAGAGTGGCTTAGGTTGGAAGGGACCTGAAAGATCACCTAGTTCCAACCCCTGCCATGGGCAGGGACACCTCCCACTGTCCCAGGTTGCTCAGAGCTCCAACCTGGCCTTGGACCACTTGCAGGGATGGGGCAGCCACAGCTTCTCTGCGCAACCTGAGCTGGGGTCTCACCACCCTCACAAGAATTTGCTCCTGATATCCAATCGAACCCTACTCTCTGTCAGTTTGAAGCCATTCCCCCTTGTCCTGTCACTCCAGGCCCTTGTAAATAGTCTCTTTTCATCTGGAAGGCCACAATGAGGTCACCCTGAAGCTTCTCTTCTCCAGGGAACAATCCCAGCTCTCTCAGCCTTTCCTCAGACCAGGGGTGCTCCATTCCTTTAATCAACCTGGTGACTTCTCTACTCACTTCAGCAGATCAAAGTCCTTCCTGTGTTGGGGACCCAGAGCCCTCCTCCTTAATTTCCCTCCCTTTAGTCCTCCCACACACCCCAAAAATAGTGCCAGGACAGCATGAGGAGAACTCAGACAATTGCTGTAGGCCATAGAGGTGACTGTAGCTCAAACAAATGTGTACAATTATAGGCTGGATTTATGTATAGACAAAATCAACATTTGTCTTAGGCAGCTGACTGCTGAGCATCCCAGGGTCCCTGCTTAGGAGAGAGGAGAGAGATGGTCCAGCATTTGAGCAACCTCCAAATCCTCTGCCACTGCTCTCCTGCCTGGTTTCTCACTGCCCACTTCTGTTTGCCTTTCTGTGCTGCAGGAGAAATCCTTGCCCCTGCCCTGTCCCCTTCCCTCCTTCTCACACAGAAACAACAGTTCAGGTGAGAAAAATCTCCTGAGACCACAGCAGGAGGAGGATACTACTCAGAAGGGAGAGGGGATTTTGTCAGGGATGCACAGGTAACACGGTTATCAAACTTTGTCACACATTCTCAATTTTCTATTAAACCTGCTTTTGCCCATACCTTTGACAGTGATTCTTTAATTCACCTGAACCACTCATTTGCAACACCTGGGGCAGGAGGGAGAAGCTCCTGTACCAGATGGGAAGCAGTCACAGAAAAAGAAGCAGGAAGTTTTCTTCCATAAAATTATAATCTCAGGGATAAGAAAGAGAGCGAAATAGTTCTGTGAACACCAACAGCCCTCCAAGGTCTACACAAGGCCCTGCAAAGAGACCCGATCTCTCCCAGGATCACAGAAATTCCAGGAACCCATCCAACTATCCCTCTTTTATCTGCAAGTTCCTGAAGCTGTGGTCCTGTTCCAGCCTACATCACCCAGTTCTCCTCAGTGGTCCATCTCAGCCTTCCTCCACTCTTTACTGCCATCGGAACTGATCACATTTTCCCCAAGGCTGCCCCCATTCAGCTTTGCCAACACCACTGAGAAACCTTGACCTGTCTTTAAGCTTTTTTTGCTTTCCATAGAGTGTGGCAATGTTGCTGCAGTAACGTTGCTCAGTGCAGGCTGCGGAGTCTGCCCACAAACCTGGTAAAGGCTCAGGTTTTTAAACTGCAAAGATGCAGCTGTGAGATCAGCTGTGCAATTCCACACCTTCTTATGGACAGCAGTTCTGGTATATTTATGTTCATCAACCAAGAGCCTTTCTAGCCATGACTGTATCATGATCAAACACATATACAGAGAATATTTTATTGGGAATGACCTCATGTAATACAGAATGGATCAGATGGATGGGGTCTGATCCCAAAGCTACCACTTCTTGCATTCTCTTTCCTTAAACTCCAGATTCCTAGAACTCGCCTTCTGAGCTTTTCTCAGCCTCAGCTCAGTATATGAAGCTTCCTAAAAGCATAACCTCTTCATACTTATCACTACTGGGATTGACAAGCATATACGACAAAATACAAGAGGAACAACCCAACCCCACACTCTCTAATTTGTGGGAGTGTTGCCATATCCAGTCAGGCCATTCACAGACTCACAGGATATTCTGAGTTGGAAGAGACCCACAAGGATCATGGAGTCCAACTCTTAAGGAAATGGCCCATACAGGGATTGTACCCACAGCCTTGGTGTTATCAGCACCGTGCTCCAGGCAACTGAGCATTGTCACAGGTTGTCAGACATGTCACCAGTCTTGGCCCGGGTCTGACAAGGCTTTAGAGAGAGCTGCAGAGTGCAAGAAATAAAGACCCTCATGACTAAGATGTAAGTTAATTAGTTCTTAATTTATATCCTGAAGTGCAAGTGTTGAGCTCTCACAAAACTGCATCCTCTGGAAAACAAGTGCTTCCATTTTTCATACTCTACTGCAGCTCTTTTCACTGCTATCAGCATGCTGTTTTAATAATATCTTGTAGCAGGAGGTTTTTTCTATGAAAAAGAAAAGCAGTGAGCTTTTTTAATGTTAGTTAGAAATTCTTCAGTGTGAGGAACAGAGAAGCTGTGGATGCTCTGTGCCTGGGAATGTCCAAGGCCAGGTTGGATGGGGCATTGAGCACCCTGTTTCAGTGGAAGGTATCCCTGTCCATGGCAGGGGGTTGGAATGAGACCATTTTAAGGTCCCTTCTAACCAAAACCATTCTATGATGTTAAAAGGTCCATCAGGGGTTCTTGTGTGGAATAATATGAGGGAAAAATAACCCGATAGAAGATTTTTAAGTTGCTACCATTGCCTTTATCAGATTTCCTCTTACATACCAGCCATGCTTCCCTTTATACATTTGAGGAATGATCTACTTTTGCCTTGTATAATCCACTCTCTCAAGAAACACTTTGCACACTGCTAATCATTTTCATTGTCTCTTCTGGGTCTTCCCTACTTCTTCCCCCTCACTTAGGCAGGACGAGCAAAACAGAGCAGTGGTTGGGGTTGGCACATTTCACCCTTGGTTGTTGTTCCCTGAGCGCTGCTGTCCGACCTTGGGAGAGCGTTGTGTTGCTCAGGTCTGCACTTCTGTCATTTCCTGAAGTACTTGCAGTTATTTGTGAACACAAAACCACCGAGCTCCTCTCCCTGGCGCGCTCTGCCTCGCTTTGCTGAAGGGAACATCTTGAACTCTTCACATGCGTTGACTCATTGTGACGGATGAAGTAGGATGTGACATCCCACTTGCAGCTCCCCAGCATAAACAGTGGAAACATAATAAGAGCTCCCATCTGTCTCGTTCCTGTGCTCCCCCAAAACTGAAAGTAAAATGAAGACCAGGAGTCATTCACATCTTCACTCAGAGAACAGTTGTATCAGAAAGCAAGAGCATCTACATCTTCCAGCAGGTATCGATGATGAATTTGTGTCACTATTATTGAAAAGAAAAGCAAAATTCTTACATAGACATGTGCCTGGTATAATTTTATGTCTGCCTGGAGACGTTTTGCCCACAGGTTGGCTTAGGTTCCACATCACATGCTGGTCTCTGACAGTGCAAACTGAAATTTATCTAAAGGGAAAAGATGGGATGTGCTATTTCTTACTGCAGCATGGCTTTAGCAGGAATATAATAATCTTTGGGGATAGAGTCCATTTCTTGACCTGATTTTCTCTGTAATTAAGGAACGTGCAACAGTTCACTGAAAGTCTCAATAGAACTGCAGTGTCTACAAATGTTTTTAAAGGTACCCAACTGCAACAAAATAAACTGTAATTTTTCCATTTCCTGTTGCTACTTCAGGACAGTGAATGCCACCCAGGACTTTAGTTACCAGGAATGGAAAAGTAATTCATGCCCAAAGCAACAGGGAGAAAAAAAGTCTATAAAAACGAACTTGAAAAAATACCATTTTATGGTGATACATAAAAAAGCTTCCAAAACCCAGCTGAGATTTAAGCCGTGTAAGTCCAAAGTACTCGGAGTGCTTTGACAGAAAGGATGTAAAGCATTATGTAAAATCAAATTCAACCTCTATATAGTTCTACAGGAATTTGACCTATTCTATTTCATTTTATTACTGCTACTTGATAGGTCAGGGGTATTTCCAAGATATGATAACTAGGAACCGTATGTGCTCTCACTTAAATGAAATTATTAAATAATTTATTTTTTAAATATTTGTTTTAGTTTTTTTAATTGTTGATATAATTTGGTTTGATAAGTTCCTTACTGAATAAAATACTAAACTAAATTAAACACTTTTTGTTAGTGAGAAAATTACCCCCAAATTAGATGTGTATTTTGGACACTGACTATGTCTACATAAATCCACCAATACAGAAATTGAGAAAAACACATTCACCTGTACAGAGCAACAATTTTTCTCCATCTCATGACATCAGAAGATACATTGGAGTAGCTGTATTTGACCAGATCAAAAGCCCACGTGGGATGAAAGGTCTCCCACTCCAAGTGGTGGATGCCCTGGAAAGGACACCTGGGAAAGAACAGTGTCCTCATGTGCACTGCCCCAACAAACTACACAGGTCCTCAGCCTCAGCTCCATCTGAGCTTCTTTCCTCAACAAAAGTCTGCCCATGAATTTTTGATCCACTTATTTCTTTCAAGACTGGTTATATTTTAACCTCCACAGCATCCTGTGGCTGTGAGCTCTTCAACACAAACAAAACAGTCAATGAAAATCTACTTTGTGTGTGTGTGTGTGTGTGTGTGTTACCCAATCATCTTGCTGGGTATCACCTAATTTTGGTATGATAAGAAATCCCAAAACTTATTCCCTATTCACTGTTCACAGCATCCATGCTACCCTTGTTAGTGCTGATTTCATTTCCAAGATAAAATACTTTGTTCTCTCTCAGTAGATAAGCTACTCTGTGTCCTTGGCCATCTTTCCTTCCCTTCTCCATACCTTTTTTATTCACTGAGGTACTTTCTGAGAAAACATGACCAGAATCATAAAATGTTCAGGATATAAATACACCAAGGAGTTTAGTACTAAAGACACAAGGTTTTCCTTTCTTTTCCTTTCCAGTTTGTATTTACTTATTTTTTTCATGACCCCAACTTGCTTTTTTGAACCCTACAGACAATGAGATGATGTTTTCAGAGGATTATTCACAATGATTTCCCTAAGGACTCTTTAGCACTAGCTAATTTACAGTCTACTATGCTTCTGCTTAGAATTATTAGATATGTTGGGTACAATCCTACCCACTCCACCTTTTAGAGTAATATGCTACCAGTTTCACCAACTTTATTACTATCCTTCCACTTATTATCTACTGGATCACCGCACAATAGGTACAGCAGTATCTTAGTACACACAGTTGCTAAAATTTTAAATAGCAATATATTGCTAAAAATACTAAAACCAGTATTTTTAGCAATGTCAGGCAGAATCCTTGGGCCAGATATCCAGTGATTATATGACGAACACAGGAAATTCAGTTTACTAACATATTACTGTGCAATTTTCTCTTACTGTCTTAATTCTGTTCCTTGTAGAAGTTTCAGCTTAGATGCAGGTGAATTATTGTTCAATAACAGGATTTCCAGAATAGATGATATTGCCTCTTCCCAGATATTTTCTCTCGAGATATTCTTTTCCACCCATCTCAGACCCATTTATCTGTTTGTTAGCCACACCACATATGGAAGTTTATAATTTAAGTCTGAACTTGCATTTCTTTGTGAAAAAGTATAAAAAGGCATGCATATGTAACACACAAGATTAATCCTTATTTTAATAAACAGCTGCATTACTTTGTGTCAAATGGAAATGTCTCATATAAATAGCCTGTTGTGACAGACTGCTACATAATTCATTAAAAATACATTCAATTATGCATTTAGATATCTGTGGAAACCTTTTTTTAATTAATCATTTCAATACACTCATCAAACCCTATAAAAGGTTCTCCTACACACTGCGGTCTTGTTGAGGATATTTACAACTGCTGAATGGATCCAGTTCAAAAGTGCAATAAATCAAGGAGGTTTTAGGAAGGTGCTTGAGGAGAAACCAATAACATTGCTTTTCCAGAAGAAATTCTTTACAGTGAGGGTGGTGAGGCACTGGAACAAGCTGTCCAGAGAAACTGTGGATACCCCATCCCCGGAAGTGTTCAAGGCCAGGTTGGATGGAGCACTGAATTAATTGATCTAGTGAGAGGTGTCCCTACCCGTAGCAGGGAGTTGGAATTAGAGTATTTTGAGGTCCTTTTCAACACAAACCATTCTATGATTCTATGATTCTATGATTCTATTTGTATTCCCCAGGAAAACTCTGTCCTGGAAATAGGAAGTGGGTTTGAAGGTGTGGTTTTATCCTTGGTAAAGTGATGCTGGACAGCATCAGGCTCAGGTAAAGGCTAAATACAAAGAGGAGATTTTCAGGAGGTGGGAAGGGGCTGTTTTTTATTTGATCTACCAAAAGAATATTGAAAAAGTGTGGTTCTTTCAAAAGAAAAGGATTTCACAAACCAAAATCATAAGTTAGTTACTTCAGAAAAGCTCTTGTCTTGTGAAAAGACAGATTCAAACACTGAAGTTACAGGAGTATTGTGTCTACCATGCCGTATCCCTGCCTACAAACGCTGACAGATCCCTTGAGATTTGGCTGAACTGCTCCAGAGCAGCTTCCTGCAGACACTTTGCATGGAAAATTATTCCAGTTAGCAACATGAAACTAGATTCCAGCCCAGTGGCTCCACTTGCAATGTCCAGAGGCACCTCAACAGCAGAGGACGTCGACTTCCCGTGTGCGCGCTCGGAAAGCGGCTTCAAGGGAGAGCTCCTGAGGTGGGTGAAACCTCTCTGGTGGGAGGCTGGCAGGGGTGGCCCTGGTGGGAGGAAAGCAGGGTGGTCAAGAGACACCGTTGCTATGGCAACGCTGCCTGGGAAAGACAAAAGAGGAAACCTGAGATGAAAAGGGAACGGCTGAAATAGGGAGGAACACGGGCCCAGCCCGGTACGTGCCATGACAGGCTGACACGCACTCGTCACCTCCAGTGACTGAAGCTGCCACTCACCCTGTCAAGCCAGGTTGTCACTTGCCCATGTGGTCACGTGCCCTGTGCTCCTGGGCGGTCACGGGCTGAAAATGAGTTTGGGGGGTTTGAATAAAGACTTCCAGTAATTTGGTGTGGACATGGTGGCCAACACGGATGTTTAAATTGACTCTGATAGATCTCAGAAGCCTCCAGCACCGAAGTAACTTTCAGTGGAAAAAACATTGTTAACTAATAAATATATCTATATTTATAACTATATCTATTTCTATATTTATATCTATATCTGTTGCACCTACATGAGACAAACATGAAGAGTTGCTAACCTAACACGCTCATTCTTATTTGCTTATTGCAAAACCAGTTGCAGGTTGAGTAACCCTGACTTAACAACTCCATGGCACAACAGCAAATGCCAGGATTTTATTTGTGAATTGGTCTGGGCAGAAGAATCAGATTGGGAGCATTAAGAACCCTTAAAATCACCCTCCTACAGGAACCCAGACTTGCAGGAACCCAGACACAGGGCACTGCAAATGACTTTGGCAAAGCTGAGTCATCTGTGCAGAAACTCAACATTAATTTGTTGCCCAGATCAGCTAGTTAAAAAAAAAAAAAAAGAATTTATGGTAGAAACTGAGCTATATTACAACAATTGGCAGGTAAATGTTCCCCTGTCAAATGACCATATAAAACTACAACAAAGCACTCAGCCTGTGTATTTTCTAGGGCGCTTTCCACTGTAACTACACAGCTTCCAGCCAGAAAAGAAACTCAATTTCCTTACATAGGAAAAAACTCCAATGCAATTAGTTCTCATGACACCACAGATTTCTACAGGCTCCTATATGATTGCTTTCTACTAAAATCACAAATAAAGACACATAAAAGAAAATAGAAAAAGGGGAGAAAGAAGACTATTATATACCTATAAATATACATATATATTTATACATATACACAATCATATTTTCTTTTCATGACTCTTTACCTTCTAAAACCTTCACAATACATTTTGAAAACATCATTGAAAAGAAGTGTGAAATAACAGCCCCCTTTTCTAGTAGGGAATTGATACACAGGAAGATTAAATGAATTACTGAGGATCACTCAGGAAATCTGCACTGAAGCAAAAACCTGCATTTCTCATGCTCTTGTTGTGCATCTGAGGAAGAGGTTGGTGTTCCCTTAGGCCCAGGTGCTTTGCAGCATTGCCACAGACCTTGGGAAAATAAGGCCAAGGGCTGCAAGCACTGAACCTCACACAAAGAAAGGGTTGATTTTTTTTTTTGCTGGTTTTGTTTTATGTTTGTCCCAGTGCTCGTTCAGAAAGTAAAATAAGTTATTCAGGCCCTGCTTTTTCATAATCTCCAGGGTACTTGGTGTGCGGATAAGCCATTGATTTTTGCTCTCAGTCTGTTACAGTCACATACATGCAGTAAAAGTAATTTCCTCGGGACTAATATCATTTGTTCTCCAGGGTTTTTCCTTATGAAAACTGAATTTTGAACAATCCTTATGTAACCTTTGCTATTAAGGTTACAAGAGATTGAGATCCATTTGTGAGATGAATAAGACATAACATTTTTCTTCTGCAAACTTTCCTGACAAAGCTCTTTATGTCAGGGAAAGGATGAAGCTTTTACTATGTGACAAAATTTCCAGTTGAAATGAAGGGATCTGTTAAATTACTCTCCCTACCTGGTTTCTGCACCTATTTGCACTAAAATCTCTCTTTAATCTAATTTTAACTTTCACTCAAAAATTATTAAAATTCAGGTTTTAAGAGAACATGACTTTTCCCCTCTTAGAGAAGTATGACATTTTTCATTGCCATATTTATTCTAAATTAAAAAAAGCTTTTAAATGTAAGTTAGTTGTTATACTACACCTTGATAAAGGAGTATATGGGAATATAGTAATTAAGTTTTATGTCTTTACATTACAAAAACTGGACTAAAAGTTTACTTCAACCATTAAAAAAATTACAGAATCTTTTAGGTTGGAAAAGACCTCTGAGATCGAGTCCAGCTTTTTATTGATCTTGTCAACCAGACCATGGCACTGAGTGCAACATCCAGTCATTTCTTGAACAAAAGTGTATATTTGGACCGTGGGCATTTGTCCAGTTTAACTAAAATTATATTCAATGAGAAATATTTTGGGAGGAGAGCAACTTCTCCCAGAAAATAAATCCATCCTAAAGAAACCACATCATATCGGTTGCATTCCTGAGGAAAAGTTGGCAGGGACAGAACACTGTCCTCAAATTAAATAAAGACCACTCAACCCTGAGCAAAAAGAAAGCAGTTTGACCCCAAACACGCAGAATCACTCCTGGATTCTCTCAAATTTTAATACATCAGAAAGAGAAGTCTTGGGCAAGACATCTGACCTCGCTGGATATTGACTGTCTGGTTGTCACCATCTCATTGTCGCTGGGGAGAAGTTGTCCTCGTTAAGGCACTGTGGTCATTAGAGTGTGATCACCCCTGTGATGTGACCACGAGGCACAAAAATCAGCTGCCTCCCAGCTGCTGAGTGGAGGAGCTTCCTCTGCAGCTGCAACACTTTGCTGTCATCATTTGGAGTGAACTTCTGAACAACGAGGCCTGGGGCGTGATGTGAGGGGGAATAAAGGACAGTGGATGGGTAGGAAATAGGGGAAGTGCTGCTGTGCAGCCATGGGATGGTGGGATGCCTTTATTTAGGCTTCCTTTTTTGGTTAAAAGTAAGATTTCCTTCAAAATTTCCTTTGTGTTCCTCTTGAAAAAGAGATAAAACAACAGTCTTCTTTTATCTTTTTTTTCATTCCTATTGATCATGTTTTTCTCTGCTTGGAGATGATATTTAAGGCCTCGTAAAACTAGTACAACCACAAATAAATATTGTTATTGTTTGAAATGTGACTAAAAAGAAGCCAACAACTCCCCTCTGTCTCCAGAAGCACGAAAATATCCCTGAGCACCTCCACCCATCCACATCATTTCATGGAGCATCTCGTTACTCCTGGAAGCACAGCTCTGGCAGTGGTGTTGTGAGAATTCCCTCGCTGTAGTTCCTGACTAAAGGTGGGATCAGTGGGCAGATCTTTGGTCTCACCCTCGAATCTCACCTGCCCCGTGGCCAGATCAACCTCTGCGGGGCTCATATTTTATTCAGCACATCCCACATTTCCTTACACCACCCCATGTTACTGACACATTCTCATGGCACTTCCAAGCACAGAATTCCTATGGAAAGAAGGTTTGCTGTGCCAGGTTTTGCCCGTGGGGGATTTGGGAGAGAGAAAGGCAGTTCAAGCACCCTGCTTTGTGTAACCATTCCACCCCGAGCTCGAGAGCCACCTCCCCTTCACCTGCACGATTCCTGGCCTCGTGAAAAATAGGGAGAAACAGGAGACAGCAGACCTTGCTAGAGCTATTTGTGGGTTCCACTGTGGGAGAAACAGGATCAGTGTGCGACCAGGAGACATCCACTGAATCATTTTTATCCACTTTGTAGGAGAATGAATGTCCTCTCCAAACCGCTCGCATCCAGCAGGACCCAGAACATCAGAAGAGAAAGTACAGTACATTGTGAAACAGTTCTTTTTCCATGGGGAGCAAAGCACATTCCCAAATTATATTGGTAACAATAAACCCCTGAAATCATACAGTACATCTCTCTCCAGTGAACGGCGTCGTTCTGTGTTCTTCAGAGCTGGGCGGAATAAAACTGCACAGAACAAAGGTTTCAAGTTTCCCTTTTTGATGCTCTCAGGCCTGAGCTAAAAAATAATTAATTTCTCCACATCCACAAAGAATTTTGGCAGTTTTGCCATTGGTGGAACACAATAACTGTCAGTGGAAAAAGAGCCAGTTTTGATAGAGAAACTAATGTGTGAGAAAACAGGCAGTACACAGATGAACATCTTCTTTTCAAATCACAGTAGGGACAGGAAGCTGATTTGTTTTACTTTTTAAAAAAATGTGGGGCACAAACCTTAACTCTCCTCCCTGAGGATGTGAATATATTCCTGCTATGTGAAGTAGGAATTACAGGCCAGGTTCTGCTGTTTTCCAGCTGGGTTAGAAAGCTCTGGGGCTTCCTAGTCTGGGGATGTTCTCTTTTTGGCACACACAGATGAGGAATATTTCTCCATGGCTGTGATGGTGTGGGTCTGACAGTGCAGAGCCACCTCAGGCCCTACATCCACCAGCATCCATGGTTAAAGCCTCCCTTCTTCCACCAGTGCTGTTTGGATGGATGGATGGATGGATGGATGGATGGATGGATGCATGGATGGATGGATGGATGGATGGATGGATGGATGGATGGATGCATGGATGGATGGATGGATGGATGGATGGATGGATGGATGGAGGGATGGTTG
>VZTJ01004773.1:398059-469532 GCA_013397795.1 Orthonyx spaldingii
ATGGATGCATGGATGCATGGATGCATGGATGCATGGATGCATGGATGCATGGATATATGGATACATGGATGGATGCATGGATAATGCATGGATGAATGCATGGATGGATGCATGGATGTTGTCCTGGATGCAGGCTGGTAAGGCAACATTACAGCCAAAGAAGATTTTCCAGAACTTTCCATTCAAACCTACCCCATTTCAGCACCTTTTGTTGTTACTGAAGTGCAATGACCAGCCTACAGCTTTCACAGCCTCCATTAGGAGGTTTCAGCTAAAGATTTTTGGACTCTTCTCTGTAAAATACAACTGCTTCCGAAATTCTAAGTTTTTTATAATACAGCTACTTTGGAAATTCTAAGTATTCTTGTATTAAAACCCAGTAACCTGAAACGTGATGGGGAGGCAGAGGAAGGCTGACCAGCCCTAAGCCCCAGTGATGTGCTGTGGGGTTGAGTTTGGCTAAAGGTTATCTTCAAGGAAAAAAATGAAAATTCCAATCCCCTAATTCAGACTGGCAAATTCCATGTTCCATTTGGGCAGCTACCACATGTGAGCAGGGCCTGCTCCGTCTCTTTACAAGTTCCTGCTGCTGCATAGAATAAATTCTTGAACTGCCACTGAACAAATCCCACTCTAGGGATGGAGGTGCTGAATGGGGCTTCCTCCTAAAATTTCTAGCCCTCCTACAGAGATACCTGGAATGGGAGCAGAAGACAAGAGGAATATTTCTATTTCGTTCTCAAATTTTCACTTGTCTGCAGCTGCCCCACTTGTCTGTAGGAAGGGCAGAAAAGGGGCTGAGGAAGGGAAATATTATTCTGCGAGGTTATTTTGTTTTTCAGGTGCTAAGCTTTGTTCAGAAACACAGTCAGAAAACCCCACGAAGATCAGCCAACTCACAAAGAATTTCACCCCATTCCAAGGACTCTGCCTCTTACAGGGGCTCAAGGGCACAGCCTGCCTATGGAAAAATTAGTATGGAGTCATGTAATTAAAGATTATATCATTCCACATACAGGGGGAACCTTATTTAAAATACATACCACGAGAACTGCAGTCTGGCATCTCCTAAGGTTTGGGGCCTTGGCTTCAGAGCCTTATCATTTTTATAACATTTTAGGGATGTGGTTTTTCTTATAAATATAGGTGTGACTAAATATATTTTTAAGAAATATCTATATATGCATTCTTATAATACATATATATATATGTGGGCCCTGCCAGAGCCCATCAGAAAAATAAAACCTGTAGGAAACAATTCTGCTCCTGTGTTTCCACCAGTGGTGCCTTCTTGCACAGGGACCTGCTCCTGTCCTGGATTTGCTGTCAGATATTAGGATTCTCTGTGGAACACTTCTCGTGCTTGCTCAGCAAATCCCTTTATTTTTTTCTCTGGGAAGCTGCTCGTAGGTACTCCATCACTCTGACATTTTTCCTCCAGGATAATGATGGAGCAAACAAGCACAGTAGCTGACTCAGGAGGAAGGTGTAAAGCTGCAAAGTGGCTGAGCACAGAAGCTTTCTTTGTTTGTTTATTTATTTTTAAAATTCACACCATAAACAACCTTTTCTTTTTTTCTTTTTTCTTTTTTTTTTTTTTGTGTTTAAGCAACCAGTTTTTCCAAGCTTAGAGATTACCTCAATTGCTGACCACAGGACAGTATCACATCCAATAAAGACAAACAGCAGTCACTGAAAGGATGGCAGCAAAGATGGCAGAAAATAAGTGTTTTAAAGGTGAATAGGATGGCTGGAAACTCCCAGTAACTGAGGGATCACACGTGCTTGAATGTAAGGAGACAAGGAGAAAAAGGCTGTGTGGAGTTTGAGAAAGGCTTCCCTACATGCAGGAAACTTCCTGAAGCAGTAAACAAGTAAATATAAAAGCAAAATATTTAGAGAGTTGTCCCATAAAGGTGAATGCAGGTTTTTTATTTTTATACTTTAGGTAAGCTTGTTAATACATTTCATATTGCAAAGTGACACAGCTTTATGTCTGTTCATTTTTACCTTCTCACTCTGATATATATTATCTGTCACAACTTGAACATGAGCTTGCTGTCCCATTTTAGGAATGGAAGTAAAGTCAGAGCATTCACCAAGTCATCATACTTCACATTTTCCCCTGGGGTCATATTCTCCCCTCTCTGCTTCTGAGAGCATGCCAACTTCCAAAAAAACTCATTACTTTTACTTGGCAACTGATATTTCTTTCATCACGTTGATAGTTTTACTTTACTTTGAACAAAGAGACGGGTGTGATTTATATGACTGCAAATAGTAAATTAGCATCTCATTAAGGTCTAGCATGGTTTATGGCATTGTGGGGTACATCGTTCACATATCCCTTGATTTTGATCCTTTTCTTGTAGCTACTATACTATTTCTTAGTCACTGTCTAAGAACTCTAAAAAAATACCTTTCAATAACCTCCACTACATCAATGCAGCTTTAGCAGCTTCATGGTACAGAGAAAATGAGAGGAAACGTAATTCCAGTGCTACTGCTAATGTAACTCTACAGGGTAACATTTCCAGAAGCACTTCTACACTTGAATTCAAGTTAATTCTTGTATAAATAAAGTTTTAAGTGGTCCCCAAAGAGAGAAAAAATGAATCATTTGAATCCAGAGCTTGTCAGATAAATCACTCAGTTTGGAGATTGAACAGCAATCCAAGACATTTCTCCAGCAAGCTTAATCACATCTATAATCCTAAAATCATAGAATGGCCTGGTTTGGAAGGAACCTTAGAGATTCTCCAGTTCCAACCAAACTTTTCACTATCCCAGGTTGCTCAGAGCTCCATCCAACATGATCTTGAACACTTCCAGGGATGGGCAGCCACAGCTTCTCTGGGCAACCTGTGCCAGGGGACCAAAGCAAACTGTGCCTCTAAATGCCCTAAACAGGAAGTTTTATCCTTATAGCTGACCCTAAACTGGGATCTGAGCAGCTCTCTGTGGCAGCAGAGGTTGCAGAGCCTTGCATAACCTCTCAGAGACACAGAATAATGGAAGTGGGGAGGGACCTCAGCAGGTTCCTGCTCCAACCTCCACCCCCACCAGTCAGGTCCAACGTCAGGATCAGATCAGGTTCCTCAGGAGCTGTTCCAGCTGAGTGCCAAATCTTATCTTGCAGGGTAGTCAGGAGTGTTCAAACTAATACATTACTCCCCTGTCCTGAAGCCTGCTGCCTCTGGTGCCAGCTTGCAGCATAAACAGTGTGGTGGAAAAGCTCCATTTTGGCACAGAAGGAAACAGCTTGTACTGGACTTGAAACCTGGGCTGCAGCATTGGCCCTCATTGACTGAAGTGTCACATCAGAAAAGCTTTTTCCAAGGGTTGTACCAGAGAGGAAACAACGATTTTAGGCAAAAAAAATTCCTCCAAGAGTCGCCTCAGAGCTCCCCACACAGTCGTGATTAAAACATAATGGCAAAACTAAGCACAGCTAAGGTCAAAAGCAAAGCTCCTGTTGACTGCAATTAATCACCAGAAGACCCTTTCATCCCAATTCTACTCCTACTGACATAAAAAGCAAAATTCGCACTGTCCTTGATGACCCAGCATCAAACCTTTTGAAAAGCAACTTGGGTGGAGGGGTGGGGGAGCTCCGTTCTTTCACATCTCCGTATGTATTTTTAATTTCACGTTGGAGCAGCCTTTTATGGCCGAAAGAAAAATCCCTGGGAAATAAGTTTTTTCACGGAATTGCTGACAGACTGTTAAGCAGAGTGCCACAAACAGCACTGCTGTAATGATTAGTTGAACAGGCTGATTACACTGGGCTTCTGTGCTCTCAGCAATGGCAAAAACTCATTTGATTTTCAATACGCCAACCCCTCTTGAATCAATATTTTGTATTATGTATTCCATTTGAAGTACTTGTGTAAAGACTACAGTAGTATTTTACCTTAATATTTTATTTTTAGAGCTGATGTAGCATAATCAGGCACATTTTATGTAGGTTTGGCACACAGTTTAACAATAGGCAGAATTTACCTGTTTGCTGTGCAGTGAGACCTGCAGTCAGCTCTGCATCTGTGCATGCTGACATGTGTGAGAATGCACGTCTCTAATTGCAATTCCTGATTTCAGCCTTCTGACCTATGATTTTGTGTGCCTTTTCCTGCTGGATGCCTGTCCAGAGACACCTTTAAGAGGAATAATTTTCAGGATGTATTGAGCGCTGCCCACAGGGGCCTGGAGGCACAGAGACACTCAAACTCAGCAGTCATTTTTTAAAGGTTAGGTCAGAGCACAGATCTCTCCTTGTGCATCTCCCTGTGTGGAGCAACCAGTCTGTGTGGAAGACAGACATAAACAGCTGAAACCTGCCCAATCTCTTCAAATTGAAAGATGCTCTTTTTAATCAGCAGCACCATAGTCCATGCAACCCTGGCTGTTTAATGCCACCCAGATAACACAAAAATAACCATCACCATGGCAGTGGAGGTTCTCTTAAACACAAAGTAACTCTGCTTCCTCCTTAACTTACTTTTTTCAGCACAGGTGAATGGGCCCTGAGCCAATATGTGAGAACTTGCCCCAAAAGAAGCTTTGCCACAAAAAATGGTTCCTGTTGCACCCTGTCACCTGAACTTCCCATTGACTGGGAACAAATCATGTGCTGCGGGGCAACTTCACGCAAGAGTGGCCTTTGGTGAACTGGGGATCTCCACTCTGGGGCCAGAGAGAAACTCAAAGGTCTGAGCAGACATTGTGAGACCAGCACTGGAAAACTCCCTGAGCCAAGTGCAAAATGTGGCTCATGCAGAAGTAATTCCAGGGTCAGTGCCTAATTAAAGGTACCTGTAAGTGAAATAAGGAGCAGCTGAGGGAACTGGGAAGGCTCAACCTGGAGAAAAGGTGGCTCAGGGGAGATTTTATTGCTCTCTGCCTGAAAGGAGATTGAAACCAGGTTGGGGTCAGGCTCTGCTCCCAGGGAACAAGGGACAAGACAAGAGGAAATGACCTCAAGCTGCACTTGAGGTTCAGGTTGGACATCAGGAGGAATTTTGTCACCGAAAGGGTGGTCAGGCCTTGGCAGGGGCTGCCCAGGGAGGTTTGGAGTCCCCATCCCTGGAGGTGTCCCAGGAAGGCTTGGAGGTGGCACTCAGAGCTCTGGGCTGGGGACAAGGTAGGGATCAGACACAGGTTTGGCTCAATAACCCCAGAGGTCTTTTCCAACTGCAGTGATTCTGGGACCTGAAAGGCTCCTACAGATTCAGCAATTTACGTCTGGCACCACTGTCTGGCTGAGATTTACCCCAATGTAACACATCCAAACGTGTCCCACCTGTCCGGGAAGGCCGGCAGCCTTCTCATTTGTGGATTTTTTTTTGTTTATTTTCTTTCTCAAACCACTGATGATGTTATTGGCACAGTGCAAAACAGTCAGGGTAGCTGAGTTCACTGCTGTCTTATGGATTTTGGTGAAAGCATTAAGCTCCAGGACAGTGAATAGGTTTTTAAGGAGAAGCGTTCCTGTGGGAGCCTCACAGAGGCTCACTAACATATATGAATTTTTATTTTGAGGAAACAGCATTAAATTTATGAATATCACCCCAGAGTGCAGTATCTAAATACCTTATTTGCAAGAAACTCTTTGGTTGAATAAAACCCTGACTTCAGTGGGAGTTTTGCCATTGATTTCAATAGGGGAGGATTTTACTGGGTTTATCTCCTGGGAAGGAGAAAAAAAGGACAATCCAAGAACATAAGCCAGCTAAATAGTGATTACCTAAAAACACCAAGTGAAAAAAAAATACTTGGCAAAAATCAAAGAAAATTTCTGCATTACCAAAGGGACTGAAAACTGTTAAAGCAAATTCTAGTGCCTGCTCATTTAGACAAGGATCAGCTTACAGTTTTCTCAAGGCAGTGATTAAACAAACTGCAGTTTTCCTTAAGTTTATTTGGCTGTTGATAAACAAATGATGGTATAAGCGAGCATAGAAAAGTGCAGAGCAGTGAAAAGAATAACAAGGAATCCTTCTCACCAGCAAAGGACAAGATTCAGGCTCACACTGAAGCATGTGAAGAGAAACATTCTGACTTCTGTGGCTTCACCATGTGCTTAAAACATGCTGAAGTGATGTTCCTGGATAGAAAAGGTTTCTTAAATCAGGACCAAAATTGAAAATATCTCTTTCAATAGTAACACCTGGTCCGTGGCTTCTCCCATCTGCAAGGAG
The DNA here is from genome assembly GCA_013397795.1 of Orthonyx spaldingii. Taxonomy (NCBI): domain Eukaryota; kingdom Metazoa; phylum Chordata; class Aves; order Passeriformes; family Orthonychidae; genus Orthonyx; species Orthonyx spaldingii. The sequence continues at coordinate 404,257 of VZTJ01004773.1, forward strand.
AAGACTCTGTCAAAGCAGACTCTGTTCTGGGGTTTCATGGAAGTTCTTTCAGTGCTTTGAGATTTGTCTGGAAAGGAAGGAAAATGCATCTGAAATTGGGCTGAGTGACAATTTGAAAGTGCTGAAGGGCCACTGAAATCTCTGATCTGCTACAAAATATGAAGCCACAATTCATGCAGGAGCTTTCTGGATAGGGACAAATTGATGGAGAGTTTGAAATACAACAGACATGTTTTCCAAGTTCTGTACATAGAAACCTGTTACACGAGTTCCCATTCCCGAGTCACAAAAAAACCAGCATGGCAAGAACTTGGAGAAACTCCAAGGAAAAGCCATTTTTACAGGTGCTTTTCAGGATTGTCTAGGAGAACCTGTAACAAGCAAGAAGCAAAAAGGTATAGGATGACCTCCAACTGCTGATGTTATAGCCTGGACTTGAGGAAACCCACAGGCTACCGGGTCACAGGCTACGTCTGGGAATTAATTCAGGAACTGTGGCAGGACTCTTCCCTCCTCCCCACCGAGGTGAGAGGTGCAAATCGGAGAGATAATCCAGAGGGGCAAAGGCCCAGCAGAGATCATCTCCTGGAGCCAAGAGGTCTGCCCAGAATCAACACCTCAGAGCAGATGTGGAGAGAGATAAAAATGAAATATCAGTGACAAAAGGCCTGTTTTTACACTATGAAAGTCCTGCAAAATTTCAACAAAATCAGAACTCCCTTGCACACCCTCTGGGAGTGTGTTAGAGGATTTCTCCCTGAAGGTGGACACATGTTTGTGGTTACTTTTCTGGAAATTGAGTGAAAAGGATTCATGTGTGTGCTCCTTCAACAACTGGATGATAAGATACATTGAATCCTAATCTATACATTTTTTTCGGTAGCTGTATTAAAAGAATGGTACCTTATCGTGCCCTGTATATTTAACTATTATAGTTTCCTTTTCCCTGTGTAGTAATAATCTGTTTTAAGTCTCTTGTCTGTTCAATTTGTGTCTATTGAATAAAGAATCCATTCTATAATAGACCAAATCAGCCATTATTAAAAGAACTTGTGCAAGAAAGTGGGTTTTGGGGTGCAGGCCGCCTCAGAAGTTACTGTCTACTGCTATAGGCCTAGGCAGGGGCAGAAACTTATTAAAACCCCATAATATCCATTCATAACAGGAATTCACCCTGTTGCAATCATAGCAGCCTAGTGGTTTCTATGCTGCTAATTGCCTGTCCTTCGTGGTTTGCCTTTCCCTCAGTTATCTTGTGTGAGCAACAAAACGTTGTGTCTGTTGGAGCTGGTCCCCTCGAGGTCTCGGTGTGTTTAATGTGCCAATGCTCAGACCACGCAGGGCATGACCAGTGCCAGGGTCATCTCCATGCCCAGCTCCCTGCTCCTTACACCTCACTGCTCCCTGGTTTTCACATCTGTGAGGTTTCTCCATGCTCCTCGTAGTGAGACACTTTCTTGGTACGGAAAGAAAACTAAGATTCTGATATGCCTTTTAGGGAAAAAAAACACCAGTTCTCAAGGCTTTAGATAAAACATTAAGAAATAGCAGCAACCTGGCAGAGAAATCATTTGGTTCTATAGATTATGCACTGGGTAATTCTCAGAAATATTGGGACAGTAAATCAATAGTAAACTCTGAGGGATATGTTCTCAGTTCATTATGTAGTGCTTTAGTTCCTAAGTTTGTATTAATTTGAAGGACAGCTACCCAGGCCTAGTCCCATGCAGTGAGTTGAAGATAAGTTGACAAAATGTGCATTTTTCTCCTAGTTACAAATAAAGATTATCCAAAAGCCCTTAGAGATGTTCTAAATGAATACGGATCAGCAAAATCTTCTGTAATCTCTCCAGTTCTGTTCTCACATGATTGTCAGAGCTGAAACAGGAAAATAAGACAAAATGGTGTAAACTTATCAATATGGGACTGATAATTAGAAACTCAACATGCCCTCCCCATGACACCCCCAGATTTGGGCACAGCAGGAAATAACCAAACTGCCTTGGCTCTGGGAATTGGATCAAAAAGGTCTTCCTAGAGAAACTACACTGCAGGTTTGAGGCCATGACTCGCTGTGCCTCATTCCCAGAAGTTAGACACCAGTCCCAGCTCTGTCACTGTCCAGCCACTATGTGGCAAGAGAGTGAAGATGGAAAAGGGATATTTGTTCTCTTCTCAAGCATAGGCCCTGCTCTCTCCCTGAAAAGTTTGAAAAGTAAGAGGTTTGTATGATTTACGTCAGAGAAAGTACCGTTTATAAAAAGAGAGAGAAAAGCAGAAAGCGAGTGAAAACCTCCATCTCCTCCAAAACACCACCTACCACTCTTGTGGAGAGAAAAAAAATGAATCCAAAAGGAAAAGCAAGCCATGTCACAAAGCAGCATTTCAGGAATATTCTGCACGCTGCCAGAGAAGATGTGCCAGCAGCTGAAATGGAAAGTTAAAAATAACCAGTTGCATGCTGAGGCCCGGGTTGCAGAGGATCAGACTGTCCTTGCATTGTGTTATGAACCACATTTGTCAAGGCTTAGGCAAAGGCTGACTTGGGAGCTCACCATCTCACAGCTGAGCACAAGGGAGGGTGGAAAGGTGTTCAAGCTGTTCTGTCCTGTGTCACAAAAGGGTGAGTACCCTCAGAACCACAGAATGTTGGAAAAGACTTCCAAGATCATCGAGTCCCAGCTGTGCCCAATGCCCACCTTGTCCCCAGCCCAGAGCACTGAGTGCCACCTCCAGGCCTTCCTGGGACACCTCCAGGGATGGGGACCCCAAACCTCCCTGCGCAGCCCCTGCCAATGCTTTACAACCCTTTCAGTGAAGAAATTCTTCCTCAAGTCCACCCTGAGCCTCCCCTGGCCCAGCCTGAGGCCGTTCCCTCTCCTCCTGTCCCTGTGCCCTGGGAGCAGAGCCCGACCCCCCCGGCTGCCCCCTCCTGTCAGGGAGTTGTGCAGAGCCACAAGGTCCCCCCTGAGCCTCCTTTTCTCCAGGCTGAGCCCCTTTCCCAGCTCCCTCAGCCATTCCTCACTGGACTGACTCTTCAGACCCTTCCCCAGCTCCGTTCCCTGCTCTGGACATGCTCCAGCCCCTCAATGTCCTTCTCACCTCACCCATCCCAACCCTCTGCTCATCCTCTGCAGGGAAGCTGCCTCACCCACCATCCCAAAGGACCAAACCAACAGCAGAATCCTGTGTGCCTCTAACTTACCCAGAGTTAATTGTGCTTCTGACGTTCCCTTGCTTTGGCACAGCTCCTTTGCTTGCAAGGAACACACAAACCCTGGGAGCAGAGCACAGGCTCAGCGCCGTGCTGGAGTGGAGGATATTTGCTCACAAAATCACGTTAACATCCATGGAACCGGAGCACTTAATTCCCCATGCATCGCTTTGAAAATGCAGCCTCAGAGCAGCCTTCAGTGGAGCATGGGGGTGGGGAAGGGGAGGCTTAGCCTGAGGAACTGCTTAAATTAAACTTCTCCTAAAGCTGCCTGGCTTTAACGTGACTGCAGGCCTTCCCTATCTCCTGTAGCCCACAGCAACTCCAGTGATCACACGTACAGAGCCCTTGTCCTCAAACCAGGGAGAAATCCTGCCCTTGCCACACCGTGAGGATGCAGAGAAGGTTCCTGGCGGGATGAGCTGCTGTGTGTTTACCCAGAGGGGTTAGCAGCCTTGAGCCTGCAGAAAACTTCCCAGTTTTTCTTTATGCATTTTTAATCAATTCTAAGCTACTTACAAATATGTGCAATTACTTTCTGCACTTCGCTTTGTAATAAGATTTAATGACTGTTCTGTAATCCTCTTGGTGAGCACTGATAATCAAACACTATGATTTAAATTTTAGATTTAACAGAACAGTTTTCTGCAAAATGAGGAGAAGTATATTTTTAATCTTTTATCTTTTACTGGAGGTTGGGAATTTTTCAGCTTTCTTGTACACGGTCATAAAATAAAAGGCAGGATTGGGGTTTTTAATATCTTTTTCGAAAGGGTGCCAGAACATCCCAGACCTTGCTTATATTTTTGGAATTTTCTTTTTCTATGAAAATGTTTTACCTCTAACAAATTTATGGTCCTATTTTCAGCATTCTCGGGCACCTATTAAAGTGGATGAGTTGTAAAATTATGTATGCTTACCATACAGAGAGATCCCAGATGTGAAATAACTGTTTCTGTATATTGGCACACCTAGGAAAAGATGGGCTTTATCCATAAAACTCCTTGGCTCTTTTTAAAGCAAATTTAGTGCTCATGGAAAGAACAGGCTGATGTGATGGCAGCAACTCAAGCTTAGTGAATCCACCAAGCCAACAGAGCTTTCTCTTCTCATTAGAAAAGGCAGGAGTCCTGAGAAAAGGACAAAAAGCTCGAGGGTCACAGACTGAGTAGTGTCCGGGTTGTGGGGTCAGCAGAGACCTCAGGGAAGGAGATGTGACACTGAAAACAACCATCAAAGCCCTGGGGAACGATGGCAGCCTCTGGGGGGAATTCTAGGCAGCAGCTCCTGGCTCTGGCCCCCACGTTGTCACTCCACTGAGCCAATAATTCAGGACTGAGAGTTACACCTCATTGCTTGCCCCAGAGCAGCAGGTAAAGCAGCTCCTCTGCAATGTGTGCCAGATGAGCTTTCCTCCATCAGCCAGCACATTTTCCACAGCCAACTTCAGTGACAAGAGCTGTGATGGGGCAGCAGGAGGATCCACAGCTGGGCGGGCGTTGGTCGTGTCTTGCAGAGTCCCAGCAGGATCACCTGGACTGTGACAGGGCTTGGGAAGGTCAGCTCAGGGCTCTGCCCCATCCTTTCTGCAGGACTCAGCTTGACTCATTGTGCTGAGGTGAGAAACAGAGCTTTATCTTCAGAAATCTGCTGCTAAAGGAGTTATTTGTATTTCTTTTTCTACTTTTTTTTGGCAGAGAAAGCATATCCCAAACATGAGAAAGCATCACCACCAGCTCACTAAACTACCTTTTTCCTGCTCTATGCAAGAAAAGAATTATCTTCTCGTGCAAGAGGAATAATTCAAGTTTACCACCACCAGTGCACCAGAGCTGGCTCAGATTTTATCCTGCTGCACCTGCAGGCAGTCTTCCAGGTTTACATGCAGGGATACCAAATTCCTCTGCTCTAGCACTGATAATCCCTTGCCATTAGCTCCAGAAGGAAAGGCAAAATCTACTGACTGCCTCGTGCCTGCAGGTGACTCTTCATCTGAGCCAGGACAGAAGTGCAGGAGGATTCTAAGCAACGGAAAATCTTGTGGAAGCTTTATGAACAATGAAGTTTTAGGAGAAAGCTTAGAGGGATTTAATATTTGAGTGATGGGTAAGTGAAACTTCTTGAAAGGTGATAGATGTGCAGTGTTCACAGGTAGGTACACCAGTGAGTATTCTGGAAGCTTTTAAGAGTAAAAGGATCTGAGAAATTTATTTTTCTGTGGGATGTGGGTCTGCCAAAAGAAACAATGCAGAGTATCTTTAATCCCAGCCTTGCAACCAAAAGCATGCAGAGAAAGCAATGTTCTTAAACCTCCCAGTGAGACAGGCTGCTGCCATTTCAGTTTTGTTGCACTGTGTCACAGACAGGCCTTACCCTGTTCGTGAAAAAGCTGACAGTCATCCCAGGTTTTCTGCCAAATCAGGAACAAACACTGTCTTAACCCAAATCTGCTTTAAGTACAGGGGGAAAAAAAAAAAAAAAGAATAAATGCAACAAATCTGTGTTCACTGAACAGCTTTCTCTAAGCACTTGTGGAGCTGAAGTCACTGGTAGTCCCAGCAGCAAAGTTCCCCAGCTGTGCAGCCACCCATGATCATTACCATATTCCAGATTCTCCCATTTCTTCTCACATTTCCATTTCCACACCCCAACCACCTCCCTAATCTGGAGAACTAGAAATATGAACCCTGAAAACAAACCAAGCAGACAAAAGACACACACAAAAAACCCTAAACCAAAAAAAACCCACCAAAAACAATTAACTCCACTACCACAGAGTTCCAGAATGAAGTGAAAAGTTCATTCCATCTGCTTCCTCATGCCAGTGCTGGATCAGCTCAATCTGTACCATTCTGATTGGCATCAGTTTTATATCTTGCTGTTCCTTCCCTGTAAAGGTGATGATTTTCCCTTTCCTCAACCTTTCATTATTTAGCACATAATGCCTCAGGATCAGAGCTGGTCTCCCACTCCATGTTCACACAGTGAGCTGTACCCTGGAAGGGTCCTGATCTAAACCTCTGGGGGCTGCAGGAATAATAGCAGGGAGTATTTTAACTAGAGCAGTTTGCACTCTTTCAATTACTCATGATGCTTATAAAATTAGCATTTGCCACTATCAGCAAATAACAAGGCTCTTGCTCCTTACTGTGAAAGGTTTTTGCATCACCTCATTGTAGGGCTGAATTTTGATTTCTGTGCTCACAGACACAGGATGAGGGTCCAAGATGAGGCCAGTTAGGGCTCTTCAGGCCTTTTAGCACCCTCAGGAGCCTGATGTCTACCCTTGAAAGCAGCCAATTTATAGAGCAGCAGAATCTGGTCTGTATTGAACAGTTACACCCAACCTCTTCAAATGTGTTCTTGTATACCACAAAGGCTCTTAAATCAGTTATACCCACATTTTATCTACATTATTTCTGGCACTGGGAAAAAAATAGCAGAAAACAGTGTAAACTGGGAAAATGTTAATGTGGCATGCATTGTCCTTCAGACGGGATACGCTCATTATCAAGTGAAACACATTGTAGGGATATCTGATTTCAATTTTTTCAGCGAGTAGAGCTGTTTAGAAAGATACTTTATCTGTAATTTGGGGAAAAGAAGAGACACAGCAGGCTTCCAGTATTTGAGTTAGCTTTGAATGACTTTGTTTAGCGTACCTCCCTTTCATTTAAAGGTAAGTGCTAAGAAATGGGAACATAATATTACAAAATGCAGCAGACAATTTGATTGCTTCTGCTGTTTTAATTTTGCTTACTAGGACTGTATTTGATTTGTACTGAGGTGCATTTGACAAATACACAAGTTAAAGCTACAAGAATAAGGTAACAAGGAAATTCTGGTATTTGAAGAAAAAAAATTTGTTTATAAGAATGTTACTCTGGTGTATTAATGTGATTAATAGTGGCTTAAAATAAGGAAATAGGTCCTTGGACATAGAACAAACCAACTGCTATTGTTCATTTCATTCCAGATCCCTTCCTTCCCAAACTATTTTATGATTTTTTTATATGTAGATGTACACAGTCATATATATTAACCTTTTACAATAAGAAAACACAGCAGTGATTGTTAAGGTGGGATAGACATTATAAGAATTTGATTTGTTGTTTGCATCCATGAATTCCTGTATCCCTCTGAAATAAATGTCCTTAGCATAGATTGAGGTAAATGCTTTAAAATCTTTTCACTCAGTGAATGAAAGCTATTTTTAAAACTTAAAAGGGTATTAATGAGAAAATTGAGACCCTTTTTGTATCTCCTGAGAAAGTTAAGAACTGAAGTAAAGCCTGAGATATGTGCATGAGGGAGAGGATGATGGAGCTTTTTTGTGTTGCAGAAATAAAAAATAAATGGGATCCATAGCCACTGGATACATAATAGGAAAATAGTGGAATTGTGAACTATTAGGGGAACCAGAAATTTCCAGTGGGTAGGCACAGCATCTCAAAATGAAGTTCTCTATAAAAACAATCACCAGCTTGAATATTCCGTGTTCAATACACAGAGTGGCTGTTTTGCAGTCTACTGTGCAAAAAGTGAAAGCTGATGATCCATACCATGCCTGAATTGCAAATAGGAGGGTTGTTAGAAAGACAGAAAATGCTGTCACTTAATATCTACAGTCTGAGTTGTTTCTCCTTTTTTTCCAACAAAATTGTAAAGAATTCAAAATTATCCCCCAGAGGTACTGGGTAATGGACAGAAGTGTTCACAAAAAAAAAAAAAAAAGGAAAATGCTCTGGGGTTTTTATTATTTCAAACTTCTGTATTTCACAGTAATCTTCAAAATACCAACCATTTCAATTAACTGTAGTGATGATATCATTGACTGAATGCATGCAGTCAAATATGCTTAAACTTAAAAGCAGCAGGAGGGGTTCTAAGAATTAAATATGGAAAATCCAAGTATTTCAAAACAAGATACGAACTGTGTCAAAAATTAAAGAGCAACACAGATATAACCCAGAATCAGCTGGAAAGAACTTGTCCAGCACCTGAAAATAAGATGGAAAATTTGTTCCTTTGGATTTTAAGTATCCCATGTGCCATTGACTTGGAAGAGCAGACTGTGGATGGTGTGAATATAAAGCAGTGAAGACATCACCTTCACTATCATCAAAGTGCAATCACGGTGTTAATTAGGGCTCTTGAACACTATTTCACAAAACCACTGTCCTCGAGTCACTGATTGTAGGAAGAAGAATCAATGCACCAGTTTTTCTATGATATTTGCTTGGCAACCTCAGGAAAACTGTTGGTATCTGCATCTAGATGGGAAGATTGTTTCAAAATTTGCAGTCAGCTCCTGAGACACAACGAAAGGACTCCATCAATCTTTTCTAAGCACTTTCAGATTGGTGTGATTGAAATTTCAGCCAAGACAATCTATTGAAATAGCAAAGATGCTCCACAATGAGGGTCCTAATGAGAGACAGCAAACTGAGGGCTGTGTGGCACTTGTAAGTCGCATTTGGAACAAAATATACTACGTTATGTTTTGTGTATAAATATCCCATAAAGACTCAATTGTAAGTTTCACTCGAGAAATCTTCACAGGTGCCTTCACCTTCTCTTTTATAGCCTTCGCGTCCCTAGAACTAAGACTTTAGGGATTCCTGCCAGGCATAAATTTCTCTACATCTGCATAGTCTTTGTGGTACCTCCTAAATCAGACAAATCAATTTCACTGTGGACCAGATCACCTCGTTCTGATGACGAATCCCTGACTTGCGCCAGCAGTTTCTCCTCAACAGAATTTACAGGATCGAGGCCTGGTGCAGCAGCATTTCTGAAAGGGCAAACTGTGACTTTCTTTTCTCATCTCACATTTCTTCCTACAGCAGCATGAGGCCACCTCTGCAATGGGGCATGGGGACAACTTCCCAGGGTGCAGGGAAAGCGACTTGAAAGGCACTACACGGGTGCAGTGTTTCCAAATAGACACCTACGTCTCTTCCTGCTGCAGAATAGGCACCAGCAGGGTTTTGCCAGGCTGTTTGTCACCACATGGAATTGCAGCCCTCTTGGAACTCCTGACATTATCACAAACAGATCAAGAGGCAGCGCGGTTAAAAATAAAATCCCTGTTTTCTTCTGTGTCAAACCATGACATTGCTGCCCAGCATCTCGCATTCTTTGTGTAGAATAATTGTATACAAAGAAGAGAAACACATATTTTACTTTAGCCTCACCTGTTCTTTTAACACTATCTTAAGTACTGTAGTTTCATACTCATCATCTTTGGCATTTATTCTTTCATTTCTATTCACTCACAAGGCTGAGCCATAGTCAAAACCCCCCACATTTCTCTGCTCTGGTGTTGCTTTTTTTCATAAAAGCTTTATAAAGGTTTTTTATAGAGACCACTGTGCAGGATTTATATCTCAGAGTACAGTTTTATAGACATATAGGATTTTTACCCCAGAAAACAACAAAGTCAGAATGGATTTTTTACAGGAGAACTGTGTACCAGGAAATGAGGATGTGGAGAAAGCTGAGGATGAGAAGGGGTTTGGACAAAAACTGAGAATTTTAAACTGAGAGGAAGATTTCTAAACGGATTTTTTGAACAACACCTTGACTAAGGATGGGTGGATAAGTAGATTTCCAATAGCTGAGGAAAACAAGGACATGAAGATCACTCACCCAGGTTGCCAAAGGTGGAACCAAGAGCAGGGAAGTGTAGAGTAAAATAAGACAAAAAGTTACAGAGCCTGTGGGAAGTGAACCCCTTAAAACTTTAATGAAAGCAACCTGACTGATCTGTTTATTCATATAATGTGCTTTCTGTAATTTCAGTTTTCTCAGAGAAATCAGCAGGAATATGGAAACCAGCAGAAATGACAGACAGCTGACCCAGAAAAAAAACCCCACAACTATTTTCAGCTTTATTATACAACACACTGCATCCAAAACAAAGCCTTCATTAAAAAAGCTGCTCGTGATCTTTTCATAGAATCACAAGAAGACACAGACCCCAAACATTTTTGGAAGAGCTGTATAAACTGTGTTCAGCTGTCAAAAGTGCTTTAGGTTCTCTGAGTGCAGAGGGCATTTCAGTCCAATGTGGGAGGGACCAGAGGCAGCAGGCACTCCTCTCTCAGACATGTCATCAGACATTTTACCAGTGCTTTAGTGAAGAATTCTGATCAATAGAGTGTATTACCCACAGCACAATGGAGAAGCCACATTTTGCTCGCTAACAGCTGAATTTCCCAGGAACTATTGACAGCACGGACATGCAGACAGAGGACACAGCTGGGTAATCCCTCTGCTGCCTCAGCCTGGACAGTGTGAAGGGCTAACACATCCCTGAGCATGGCATCCAGGAGCTCTGTGCTCCCAAAAAACAGAGAGACACCAGCACAGAGTGCCAGACTCTCAGGCACAGAAATACCTCCGACAGTCTGGGCCAGAGGAGAGCAGTTTTCTGAGGGATGCAGTAGATGTGGAACATTTCCTCTTCCCCTTTCCAGCCAAACCCATCCATAGCAGGACTGTGTGGGAGGGGGAGAAATCATAGAACCACAGAATGGTTTAGGTTGGAAGGAACCTGAAAGATCCTCTTGTTCCTACCCCCTGCCATGGGCAGGGACACCTTTCACTATCCCAGGCTGGTCCATGATCCGTCCAGCTTGGCCTTGGACACTTCCAGGGATGGGGCATCCACAACTTCTCTGGGCAACCTGTGCCAGGGCCTCACCCCCCTCACAGTCAAGAATTTCTTCCTAATATCTGATCTAAACCTGGTCTCCTTCAGTTTGTGCCCATTCCCCTTGTCCTGTCACAACAGTTCTTGAAAAAGGCTTCCCCTCTGACTTCCTTGCAGGCCTCTGTAAGAGGGGCTGGGAAAAACTTGTGCTCATGGTGAACAGAAACCTTATGGGGTTGAAGAAGAAGCACAAAACTGCAGTTTGGGATAAAATAACCCTGTGAATTGGTACCAAGTGAGGAGCAACTGTCTCTGCAGCAGCTGAACATTATTTATTGTGGTGGACACCAGCACGGCCTCAACCCAAACGAAACAAAACAAACCGTGTGCTTGGCTGCATTGGAGAAGGTCAGGGGATCAAAGGAACTTATGAATCTCCTTTTGTTCAGCAGTGGTCAGACCACACCTGAATTTATTGTGTTGAGCTTGGGGCACCCCAGTGCAAAAGGAGAAAAAGTTGGGGGCCGAGTGGAGGACAAAAGTACGGCCCAGGGCCTACATCAGCTGAGGGAACGAAGCTTGTTTAAAGTGATGATGGGAGGATCTGGGATCATCCAGTAGATCACAGAACCACAGAATATGTCGAGTTGGAAGGCGCCCTCAAGGATCATGGAGTCCAGCTCCTGACCCTGCACAGAACCATCCCCAAGAGTCACACCCTGTGCCTGAGAGCGTTGTCTAAACACTCCCTGAACTCTGTCAGTCAACAACTACTTGATGAGCACTTTGACAGAGATGACATAGCCAAAACCTTCTCACCAGGAGAGCAGGGCAACACTGGGACAGGTCACCCAGAAGGACCACAGATCCTTCACCAGGGCTTGGATGGGCAAAGCCACAGCTGCCCTGACCCAGTGGTGGTGATTCTGCTCTGCAGGGGCAAGAGCCTGGACCAGGTGATCTCCAGAGGTCCCTTCCAGGAAACACTTTTACAGTTCTGTGGTGCAGTTTCATCTTCTAAGGGCCAAGTTAAAGGAAAAATTAAAATTGCACAGTGTTGTTATTCTCTGGACAAAGCAAGTCACATTTTAGAGACATGGCTCTGTGTTTTGGTAACACTTGGAAGGAGTGAGATTCCATTAGGGAAAAAAGGCTTTTTGGAGGAGAAACTGGGTGAAAACAGAATAGCATGGGTTCCTGTCACCGAGGACAGGTCCCCTGAGGAAGGACAAGTTCTAGAAGACAGAGTTCTGGAACACTTGTGGAAGATCTGCAGAGAGCAGAGGTCTCAAATTGAAAAGACAGGCAAAGAATCTGAAATTTTTTAATCTGGTGAAGCCAAAGGACTTTACTCACTAGAAAAACAATAGGAAGAACCAGTTTAGCAGAATAACACAGCCAACTCCACAAGCTGAAAGTCAATAAACGCAGGACTTATTTTTAAGGTAACAAGACTTCTGCAGGGCTCCCAATGGTATGGTTTGAAGAATGTAAATTATTGTGAAGGGGTGGGTTTCAGGAAATATGACTGCACTAAAATCTCATGCAAATGGCTTGGAAAACAAGGACCTGGAACAGAGTACACACTCCCCAGATTTTCTTTTTCAGGACTTTATGTGAACTGCTTCATTCAGGTAGTCTGCTAACAGTTGGATTAAATATAATAAATTTTGCTGGGAAATTAGTTTGGAATGCAATTTTGGAAAAAGAAAGTCTTTCCTTGCTAGTCTGGGCATGAGTCTTGTGTGGATGTGCCTTATTACTAGCTTGGAAGGCAGGAAGGAAAAATGAGGCAGAAATCTCCTTTATGGCCATCACTGAAACTTTTTGCAGTCCTTTGGTTGCCCTGTATTTCCCTAGAGCCCTTCTGTGTGCACTTAGACTCCTTTTCTGAAAGATGAAAATGTTCAAGAAGAGAAAACATTTCCTTTTTAATTCTGCTGTTTTCTCTGTTCCCACCTTACCAAGGAGATGACAAATGTCACTTGAAAGCTGTGGATGTTGTAAAATGCCACAAAAAATGTTGGAATATGCACCATGATGTATAGGCACAGGCAGAACCTTCTCTTCTGAGCCAGACTATCCAAGATCATCTCACGAGTGTGCAAGCACACTGCAGAAAAAGGCCTAAAAGGACTGCAGTGGGTGCATATTTGTTCTTAGGCTTTGACTCTAAAATTGCAGAGAAGGACATGTCCCACATAATAGAGGGACTGAATGATTTGGAGCCCATCCTTCTGTCAAGATGCTCTGGTGATGAACAAGGACAGTGAAACATATGTTGTTTGAGTAGTCACTCAAATCTCAGGGAAAACATGACACAAGTCGTGTGTCTCAGTGTTCACAAAGCATAGCAGCTACTCACACATGGGGATTGGTTTTTCCAGGCTTCAATGAGGGACTTTTCTCTAATTCCAGGTACCACCACACCTTCCCAGTACTTCTTCCTCTATTTTGTAGACAAACGTGCTCTTCTGTTTGTCCTTTTTCTGGTAACACTCCAGTAGTGCCTCTGCATTTGCCTTCTCTGTTTTTCTTCCCAGACAAAGACTCACAGAAATGGGATTACTGGCTTCTACCAGGATGTGTGCAGACCCCAGCAGCATAGAAACAAGCACACCTTTCCCTCCTTCTGCACTCTGGCACAAAGTTTGTTTTTCAAGAACCTTCTTGGAGAAAGCCACTGTGTTTGTACTTTGCAGGGTTATCCAGCACAACCACCCTTCACCACAAGCATCACGACAAACAAGGCAAACAGTCCTTGCCCTCAGTTTCCACGATAATCTTGAGGATGGCTTGGGGTGCAATAGGTTCATCCAGGACTGCTCCTCCCTTGCCTGACTTGCCCAGATCACAGAGTCACTTCATCCTTCAACCAGCTTTCTCTGACCTTGTGCAGTGTTTCTGCCATGGAAAGTCGGCCTGTTGGTCTCCTCAACATCACCTATATTTCCATGTTCTTGCTGAGGAAGTCCAGCCAAGACAGAGGTGCTTGGAAAAGCACATAGGAAGGAGTTTTACATGTGAAATGGAGCCATTTAGAATCACAGAAAAATGTTAACGTTGGAAAAGACCTCTAAAATGATCAAGTCCAACCATCAACCCAGCACCACCTCCATGTTCACCAATAAACCATGTCCTCAAGTGTCCCATCCACAGGTTTTTTAAACGTTTCCAGGGATGGTGACTCCACCACTTCCCTGGGTAGCCTATTCCAATGCTTACCCACCCTGTCTGTGAAGAGATTCTTCATAATATCCAGTCTAAACCTCCTCTGGCTCTCTCTCATCCTGGCACTTGTTTCCTGAGAGAAAAGACTGACACCCACCTGGATACAACCTCCTTTCAATGGAGTCATGGAAAGCAGTAAGGTCTCCCCTGAGCCTCCTTTTCTCCAGGCTAAACACCTCCAGCTCACTCAGCTGCTCCTGCTGTGCTCCAGACCCTTCCCCAGCCCCACTGTCCTTCTCTGGACACACTTCAGCCCCTCAATGCCTTTCTTGTAGAGAAGGGCCCAAAACTGAATGCTGGATTTAAGGTGCAGCCTGACCAGTGCCAAGTGCAGGGGGGAAATTACGGAAATGGGAAAGATGCAAAACTAATCCTCACTCCATAATTCAGGGAGGATAAACACATCATTTTTCTGTCTAGTCACAATTTTTTCAAACTTTCAATATTCGAGTATCATCAGGGTAGGGCGGATGTTATTGCTTATGCCTGGCTTTTCACATCAATTCTTATATTTTAACCTTTAAAAATGATACTGGCTTTGACTCACTTTTGGGGGAGGAGAAAAATGTTGAGGTAATGGTGGATCTGTCCGCTGTGGCCATTTCATCCAAAACAGCTACGCCCCTTGAAAGCAGTCAGGGGGTCGATCTTGCAGTTCAAACCTGCAGGAACTTAACTGACGTGGCACAGCTTGAAGAAATGTTTTGTGAGCTTATGCTGCTTATTGCAGCACGGTGTTTGCCAGAAGTGATGGATGCATGTGATGACGGCCACTATTTCTCTTTGCTTGCATGCCATTAATGTATTGTTTCTTAACATTAATAAATACGCAGTAAACTTCACAATGTAAAGCTTCAGCATCATAAAGGCCCTTTCCATGCGAGTGGCTACTATAGGTGCCTATAAATTTGGATAAAAAATGAAGTTGCAAGAAAACATTATGCCAAAAATAAAAATACGTGCTGAGAATGTAAGTAATAAAAGCTCCCCGAGAACTGATGAGCCCTGGGGACTAATGATCCTCCTAAATCCGCAAGAACTGATAAACACAGGACCAAGAGTTTGCTGAGTTTGTTCAAGGTCATGTGCACACGTGAGCACCAAAGGTCACCTGCACACATGAGCCACCAGGACGTCAGTACAAACCTCTGCTTCGGGGTAAATGGCCCCAAAGCTGCTGCTCCAGCTGGGAGCTGTCTGCTCCGTGGTGGTGCAAGTCCACTGCTGGAGTGAGTGTGCTCTGTGAATAGTTATTTGCCATTAACCACAACAGCTTGTTTTGATCCCTAATAGCAGCTTAATGAATAATACGAATTCTAAGAAATATTGGCTGTGATCCTTGTCTCCCACAACTCACTTTCCCACCGAGGAAAAGGGAATTTACAGCATGCAAAAGGGGGACATTTCATTTCAGCAGCTGAATAACTTCACATGAACAATGAATGATAAAGGAGGACAAAATAAGGCTTTTTTGTTGTTATTGCACTGAAACCTGTTGACAGAACTGGAGAGTTTTATTCAAGGACAGTTTGATAGTTGGAAGTCATTTGGAGAAGAAGGGAGTGGAAAGAAAGGGGAAGAAGTGGGAAGACTGCACTTCCTAAATAAAGACAGATGGTGCCTGTGGTTTCTCTCGTAGGTGTGTTCTTGCTTCCTTGGGTGCATTTGCAATTGAACACAGTTTGGTCACCATCTGACATGTTTATAAAAAACTGCTCCTTGGATTGGTGAGCCTGCTGATTTCTCTTAGTTCCTAAAGACTGCAGAACTACAGGGTAATAAAAGAAATTGAAAAAAAAACCCCAGAGTCCACGTGAAGAGTATGGCTTATTTCTTCAATATCACTTTCTGAGACTTAATAAATACCTCTCCAACAACCCCACAGCCCCACCCTACTGTCTCCCACATAGCACTGTGTTGTATTCCCCATTTCCAGCTCAATTTATTCCCTTGTTCCACACATGAAATCCCAGAACATGCAAAGGCTGCCTGGCACCACAGTTTATCCCATCTGTAGCAGCTGGAAAGCACAAAGGTCTGGAGAAGTGAGTGTTAACAAGCAACCAGACAGAGTGAGAGACACAACTGTGGTTATTTCCTGAAAGACAAGATTCATCAAGATGTTGGTTTTTTTACAGCAGCAAAATGATCAAAACCACATGACAGCTTCTGCTTACAGGTATTCCTGTCATGTCACCCTTCTCTTTGTACCAAGTGCCTTCATTCCCTGGAAACGGTTGTGACTGATAAAGATTAAAAGAGAGGATTTAAGGCTCAGAGTGTGTGTGCATACCATCCTGTCCTGTTCCTGTCTGATCACCCAAAGAGAAAAGTCTCAGCTGCAATTTTTGCAACACTTCCTTCGTGCTGTGTTGTGTTCCTGAGCCCTTCGTTTCCTTGGGTTTAGTCCATCTCTGTAATATGGGATGACATTGCACTTGTTTCTCCCCTTTAACCTCCCAGTTTTGATTCATAAGCTGTTTTATCAGGCTGACAGGTGATCTCAATTCTTTCAGAACAAACAACCAGCAAATTAATTTTCTCTCTTTCTCTACCCATTCCTGCATATCACTGGGAAAAAAAACCCGTACATAACACAACAAATCTATACATGTTCATAGCTCTTCTCATACCCCAGGGAGGTTGGTGCCAGGGGGTCAGGCTCTTCTCCCAGGCAAGCAGTGACAGACCAAGAGGACACAGCCTTGAGCTGTGCCAGGAGAGGCTCAGGATGGACATCAGCAGGAATTTCTTCGTGGAAAGGGTGGTGAAGCACTGGAAGAGGCTGCCCAAGGAGGTTTGGAGTCCCCATTCCTGGAGGTGTTCAAGGAATGACTGGATGTGGCACTCAGTGCTCTGGGTTGGGAACAAGGTGGGCATCAATCAGAGGCTGGACTCAACAATCTTGGAAGTCTTTTCCAACCCAAAGGATTCTGTGATTCTGTGAAGGAATGTCAAAGGTTTCTAGGATCAGGGTTAAACAAATCCTTTATTTCTCACTAACAATGGATCCAGAAGGTCAGATGTTCATAATCACTTCTGAGCTGCCTCTGACAGCTCAGGGAGCTGCAGTGTAAGCCAAGACACAGTCACCTCAAAATTGTGGGAATCACCTTCTCAATGGGTACAGTCACCCCAAACTGGACAAACCACTTGGTCCAGAAAGGTTTGCTCTTAGTGCAGCTGCTGCTGGAGAGCTTCAGGGCAAGAGAAGGTCTGGAGGTTGTTCCCACATCACTTGAATTTGTCTGTCAGTGGGGGCAGCCCCACTCACCCCAGAATTCAGAGAAGCTGATCTGTACATTTTCGTATAGGAGTGGTAGAGAAAGGCTCAAACTGTCCCAGCTTCCCGTCCACAGCCAGATTATTGACCCAGACAATGCGTCCAATCACTGCCCCTCCTGGAGACTTTGCTGTATTTCTGAATCTATCCCCACTCCTGGCCTCGAATATATTTACTTCATTTATAACACTATAATCAAGACTTTCTTTTAATTGTGTGTGCCTGTCGCAGCGAGCGGTTGTCGAAACACGGGAAGGCCAGGGGTCAAGTCCATAAAAAGATCTTTATTATTTATTAAATTCAGCTTTTATATACAAAATGGATTCCCACCTGATTGGCTTGTGACTGCACGCCCCCCGTAGCAATTGGCCACCTCGATTCATGAGAGTTTCACTACCTTTATCTTAGTTTATATAAACAAATGCATTCTTTCTCACGAGAAAGAGGTTTCTGTGCTGTCACATGTGCCCAGTAAAGTAAACCAGAAATCTGACAAAAGACTGCAAAATACCATCCAGAGAAGAATAATCAGAAAATCTCAGTGGAGAGATTTTTTTTTTTAGAATTAAACATGAAAATAAATAAAGTAATGCCGTGTCCACTGCACTATCTATACTGCAATAAATTTAATTTATTTCATCCTACTTTATGCCATCAGTGTTCTGTAAGCTGCAGAGTTTTGTTCTGAAAATGTAGAACAGCATATTCCAAGTTGCAAGTGAAGGGGAGAAAACCAGAGCTTTTAGCATCAAAGAACATCATGCTGGAGAGCCTTGGGAAAGTCCAGGGAAGTTATTTAGGATAATACATAACTGTATTAACTGGATGCTTCTGCTAAATTGATTAGCAGTGAAATTAGCTGTGTTAGCCTTTCCTAAGTTTAAGTTCCAAGTTGACCCAAAAGATTAATTTGGGCAATTCGTACATCTCAGAGCTGATGCTGCTGCCTGACTGCTGCCTACAGGAGCTGTCACGACACCAGTCACACATGGCTCGAGTCTTTTTTTTAAATAAAATATCTCTGTACAGAT
This sequence comes from Orthonyx spaldingii, assembly GCA_013397795.1. Classification (NCBI taxonomy): domain Eukaryota; kingdom Metazoa; phylum Chordata; class Aves; order Passeriformes; family Orthonychidae; genus Orthonyx; species Orthonyx spaldingii. The sequence continues at coordinate 422,673 of VZTJ01004773.1, forward strand.
AGAGAAGGTAGAAGTGCTGGGCTTGTTTCAGACCTAGACAAAGGCGGTGGTAAAAATCCCCTCTTGCTCACGTTGGGGGTGGCTGTGTGTGCCAGCAGGAGGGAATGGTTGCTAACTGCACGGGAGGCAGCTGTGATTTCCTGCCCTGCCATCGTTTCGGCAGTGACTCACTGGGGATTGTGTGCTGCTGAATGCAGCCCCGGAATGCTGAGCTCACTCCCTGTCCCTGTCCCTGTCCCAGAAAGGAGCATTGTCCAGGGAAAACTGCACCCAGCTGCACAGCCAGCCGTGCAGCCAGTGCTGACATTCCCAGCTGCTCCTGCTCCTCCTCGGCACCGTGCTCGCCTCCCGTTTGAAGCTCAGATCCTCCAGGCAGCTCATCCCAAGGTTATCCTGCCGATGAACAGTGCTAAGTATTTTTATTTACGGCATTAAATACATCCTCACAAAACTGGTGACCATCAGAAGTTTCCTCACTGAAAGGAGCAAGTAAAATGCATGAACTGGCACGGATCAATATGAGTTTATCACATCAAACACTGATTCAAAGACACAAAGCTTCGTGCAGGCACATCCTGCATAGGCAGAAGAGAGTTTCTTTGCTTTCCAGAGACCCTCAGTAGTCTGCTGTGAGAAACCAAACAAAAACTAAATAATTAAATAACTTTTTGATGCTCTCTTGGGCTGACTTCCACCTAGAGTCACAGAATGATGGAATGGGTCAGGCTGGAAGGGACCACAGTGGGTCCTGGTGCCACCTCCCTGCTCCAGCAGGGCCATCCCAGAGCACAGGGCACAGGAGTGTGTCCAGAGGGTTCTGGAGCATCTCCAGTGAGGAGACTCCACATCCTGCCTGGGCAATCTGTCAGGGAATCTGGACAAGAAACTGGAAGTGTAAAAGCATGGACAGAGCCTTAACCCACAGCAATCAGAACCGTGAGTTTTTCCTGCCTCTCCAAATCACCGTGCTAACGCTGTTCGTGTCTTACAAAATGTTCACTACAAAATGTTCATTGTCTTTTGAAGAACCCTGTTGTCTTTTTTGGAGAAAGAAAACTCAGATAACTCCTCAGCTCAGGTATTCCCTACAGCAGCACTTTGCTCACACTGCTAAATCAAAGAGTATTCTAATGCAAAATAGCTCTGTGCTGCACATTAGCTTCACAGGAAACATCACATGAACTCGGAGCTCAGGCCAGTAATCATGAAGTTTGGATATAAAACATATTTTACAATATTGTTCAAACATAATAAATACCTCAGGCAAGTTTCTCAAAGCTGTCAACTGACTGAGAAATGAAGTCCCGTCAGAGGCTGCTGAACACGTTACCCCTTACACGTCAGGAACAGTAATTGCTTCTCAAACTTGGAGCCACAGGAAATGCAGCCACATCCATCCCTGCCCTCCACGTACTGGGTAACACCATCCATCCCCACCCCACCTTAATGACAATTTTAATGATGTTTTCCAGGAAATTCTGGGAAATAGAAAGCAATCTCTGCCTCTTACACATGACACCAAAAAGCAACAGAGCTACTCCAGTAGCAACAGAGTGAGAAGATTAGTAAAGCTCTCTTAAGAGGAAAATGGTGACACAATCTTAGCTGTGTTGCTCCTGCTTCTGTTTTACGTAGATATGTGTCCAGTTCAGCTGGAAAAATCTTAAAGAGAATTAGAATACATTACAGCTGTAGAAAATAATTCATTAATATTGCAGAAGATCAAAGAGCTGGCAGTGAGAGAGGGAGGCAGGCATGACCCTCCGTGTCCCCCACTGCCACGCAGCAGCACAGCTCAGGACCTGCAGCAATTTACTCCTGATGTCAGGCTGGATTGTCTGGATGGCTGTCGCTGGGTGTGGTGGTGCTGCTTGTTGAGTGCTTTTGAAGTGGTGGATGGAGGAAGCCACCACCAACTGCCACAGGAATCATCAATCCTGTCCCTAAATTGTTCAGCACAACTCTCTTGCAAGCAGAATGTCTGTGGTGGTGCAGATAGGGGAGAAGATTATAATCTGTTACCATGAATTTTAATGCAATGCTTGATATTTATACCCAAGCTATAGTCCATAAAACTGAAATGAATTTCTAATGCTCTAAGTATTATTTGCTGTTTTCCATTCTGGTTGCCATTTCGCTCCGATTTTCTTTAATAATGCATTTTATAGGCCTGTACCTCTGCAACTCTCCTCTGCCAGCTCAACTCTTCTGTTAGCAGTAGCAATGCTTCACAAAGCCCTGTAATTTGAAGTGACCTTGGGAGTACCCTTTTCCCTGTTCTCCCCAGGCTGGTAAAAATCACAGCATTAAAGTAAAGTAGCCCTGAATTTCCTGGCTTTTGTTAGCTCATCTCGGATCCTCCCAACATGCATTTTTGGATGTTTAATTCCTTTTGTGTTTGGCCACCTCTCTAAACTAAAAGGGGAAGCGAAACACCTCTTCCCAAGCAGCAGCCAGGAGCTTTACCAGGCACCTGCACACCAATGAAAAGAGTCTCACCACTGAACCTCCCAATCAGCACAACCACCACCTCATCAGCACGGCCCTCAGCTCTGCCACGGAGGGGAGGTGAGGCTGCTGAAGATTGCAGAGAGAGGCAAGTTTCCTGGAAGCACCCTGCTGCTGGCTCCTGCCTTGTGCCTGGCATGCTGATGATATCCCAAGTGTCATTTCCTTGCCTGCCTCCCCAGGCAGGTACCCTTCCAGCTCATGGAATGCAGCCCCTTGCATGTCAAGAGCAACAAATCCCCTGTGCTGTCGTCTCATCCTCTTCCTGGACTTCAGTTAAGCCCTGGAACTGTTCTTCCTGTTGTTTCCTGGCATCCCTTCCTCTGGGGCAATGCTCTCTCCTCATCCTCCCCCTCCATCTCCTCCTTCTTCACTCTACAGCAGCAGAACTGGTTGTCAGGAGGGAACATTTCTCCCAGCCCCAGAAGCCTCCCGCTGCTGACACCCTCGAGTGTGAGGCCATGCTCGTGTCATACTCTTGCAAAGGAGTGGGAAACACTTTTGGCCAGGTGGGCCTTGCAGCTGCTTTTCCACCTCAGTTAATGCTATTTAACATATTCCCTTCATGGTCAGATGCTGACTTCACTTTTCCAAGCAGCAAATGTTTGTTCAGGTTTGTATCACACACACAGGGAAATCAACCTTTCTTTTCCTTCAAGAGAAATACACCTAATTTGGCCTCTTGTATCACAAAGGTGAAAAAGACACCAAAATAAAGTACTGGCATATGTTTTGATGGGGTATAAATCCCTGTCAAAGCCAGTTTGGATGGGATATTAAGCAACCTGGTCTAATGGAAGGTTCCCTGCCTGTGGCAGGTGTTGGAATGAGATGATCTTTAAGGTCCCTTCCAAACCAACCCATTCTGTGATTCTCTGATTCTGTGAATTTAAGGAAGGCCCCTGTTTGCTCAGTGGTGACTCAACAAGCAGCCTCACCTTCCTGGCTTGACCTCACGCAATACTGAGCACATATAAGCAGTTTTAAAGCTAAACATTAAGCAAACATACAGAGAACTTTAATCAACATTTCTAAGGCTGGTCTCAGAGCTTTGAAACATCAGTTTTAAGGCACAATTTAGTGTTCACTATCACCATAAAACAAATACCACAGATTAAAGCAAAATATGTTTGTGAAGCTACAAAACATGGAAATAAGGCACATGGAAAATGGAAATCTTCCTAACCATCTGGAGCATAAGTGTTTGCCATGAATAGTGGATCCAATAGCACTGTAGCTAGTTAGGATTTTGTCACTGGTTGCAGCAAGGCCAGGATAGCCACAAGTGTTTGGAAATGGAAGCACTGCTCTAGGTAAGCAGAGCCCATTTCCAGTAATTCTGAAGTTAGGGGCGTGCAGCTGCCTGGGTGATTTTATTTCTTTGCATTCTAAACAGTAGAAAAAGGAGAATTAAAGGTGGGTTGTATTTTTTTCCCTGTGGTTTTCTTTTTTTATTACCTTGGGTAATTCTAAAACTTCTACCAGAAAATTATAATCCTGTGTTATATATGTCTAAGCAGGCCAGATCAGAGGTTGAAAGTTTGGAAGTCACCACTTAAAAAATATTGGTTTGTGCCCTTCATGCAAAAATCTGCATTTCATGTAAAACAGCCAGTAAAATCTCTTCCTTATGCACCATGTGGGCAACATAAGCTGGTGCATTGTTCCCTTATCCTGGTCTGCCAATGGGAATGACCCTCATTTAACAAAGACTGTGAGAGTTAACAGGGTATTATGTAGGTTCAAATCTCAAACTGCAAAAGTTTCTCTGGGAGGCAGGTGGCTTTTCTCTGGAGTTCCTCCTAATCCATCCAAAGATGGTCAAAACATCTCAAAGGTTTCCTTCTCCTCATTCCCTTAACTATTAGACCAGTAGTTGGTCTTCTAAGGATACATGGAAGGCAACTGATTAGCATGGGGAAATCAAGCAGCTGAAAAACCTAAAACTGTCCATTCCTGCCCCTTGAAAGAGAATTTCTTACTGGGTGGGAAGGAGGCAGCATGGAATCTGGGTTGTCCTCAGGACAGCTTAGTTTTGACACTCACTGCAAGATTCAGCAGCAAGAGGGAGTTCATTTAGTCACTGTCCCCACAAATGCCTCTTCTAGGGCCTGCTTCACATCTCCCAGCTGCTGGCTGGTGTTTTGGATACCCTGGAGAGCCTCAAATGGCATTTCCTGCCTGGGTTAGGTGACACCATCTCTGATTCACTCCACAACCAGAGCTGTCCACAAAGAGGGTGCAGGAAGTACTTTTCTCCAGCCTCTTTTGCACCTGCTTGATCAAAAGGAAATCTACATCACAAAATCATAGAATCATAGAATAGTTTGGGTTGGAAGGGACCTTAAAGACATCCAGTTCCAGCCTCCCTGCCATGGGCAGGGATATCTTCCACTCGACCAGGTTACTCAAAGCCCCATCCAGCCTGGCTTTGAACACTTATAGGGATGGGGCATCCATAACTTTTCTGGGCAACTGTGACAGTGTTTGACCACCCTCACAGTGAAAAATACGAGGCACAGAATGACTTTAAAGAGTGTCTACTGGCCAGACACCAAAAAAACCCCACAGCACGAAATTAAATACTACCTTGGAGTTTCCACTCTGAAACCATCTCATTGAAAGCAGCCTAAGTGTTTACAATCAAGGAATGTTACAGTGATGCAAAGACAGGTGAGTGCTCAAATATAACCACAGAGCCTGTGCACCACAAGGTCCTTCCAATACCTGCTGCAGGTGGTAGATGGCCCAGTGGCTCCAAAAATACACCGCGGGAACATTTCCGTGGTGGAGCTCAACATCCAGGGAAACTAGAAAGGTCTGGGAGAAGAAGAGCCTGTGGGAGGGGGTCAGCTGCAGCAGGGAGGAAGGTGAGGCACACCGAGAGGAGGGATGCGGGAGCAGCGAGCGTGAAGGTGATGAAGAATGACACCCTCTGCGTGCAGCCTCGCTGCCGGCAGCGGCGGGCGGGCAGAGCCGGGGCTCCCGCTGCAGTCCATCACCATTCCCGGCGTCCTCCCACCTGCTGCCGGCAGCCTGCGGGGCTCAGGCGGTGGGAACGCCTTTCCCTGCCGGCGGGGAGCACAGGGGAGGACACAGAGAGAGAGGCAGGTGAGGGTTCAGCGGGAGGAGGCGCTGGGGATGGACGCGGCAGGCAGGAAAACGCCGCTGCTGACAGGGATCCCGAAGTGGAGAAATGCGGTCTGTGTTCAGGGAGGAGAGAGAGAGTGAGAGAGAGAGAGAGAGAGAGAGAGAGAATTTTGCATCGCACTGNAGGAAGGAAGGAGAGATCGCGGAAGCTGCATCGTGCAGGGGAGAATCCGAGCACAGGGTCAGCAGCGAGGCACACGGAAAGAGAGGAAGGGTCAGGTACCAGATGTGGGGGTGAGGAGAGAGGAACAGCGTGAATTCTTGTACAGAGTTGTAATAATCAGAACATTGGCAGGGCCTTAACTAGGCAGCCCTGCTGGGTGCCCAGATCATACGGCTGATTTTAATTGCTGATGTGTGCATTTTATGTCATTTGCCTGATGCACAGCCCCTTTATGACCGTGGAGTTTGACCACAAATCAACAGTCAGTCATAAAGCACCACGCAAATGACCTCCTCCCCAAACAGGCTGTGTTATTTTTATTGATATTCAATATTTAGATTTTAATGGAGATAGATGGATAGGCATAAGGACAGGAGCAAGATGGGGCACAGAGAAACGGATTTGAAATAAACAGGTTGACAAAACGTAAAGGCAGGAGGCAAGAGACAGATGAATAGTCAGGGAGGTACCTGCCACCAAGGTAGGCAGATATCATCTGGAGGCAGGCTGCTCGGGAATGGGCAACAGATGACAAAACTGACAGGCAACAGAGAAATACGAGTATGAAATGGGGAAAGAACGACCAAAGAGAGCGAAAAGAAAAATAATCTCATAAACAAAATCCCATTATTCCACCTTTCCCTTTCCTCTACCCCCCACTCTGCTCCTTCCCACCCCTCCCCGTTTCCAAGGAGCGTGGTATAAAAGGTTTGATCTCGGGTCCAGCAGGCTGCACGCTGTCAGATGTGGCATTGTTAGCTGGAGGTCTGGGAGGATGCCTATTGCTTCTCTCCCACCTGCTGTTCATTTCATAAACTGCAATCAGCACACAGCCAGTCCACACCTCTCTTGTTTATTAGCTGGGACAGCGGGAGATGTCATTAGACCTTTAAAGCACTGGACCAAATGCCACACGTCCCAAATCAGTGTCAGTGCCAGTGGGTGAGCCAGGAGTCTGTGCAGTACCCACCCCCCGTTTGCCCACAGACCTCACAGACGGGTTTCATTCTCAACCTTTGAATGGCACTGCTTGGAATTCTTTTCCATTACCTTGAGTTTCTACTCTCACACTCGCTCTTGATTCACTTGTCATTAGTGTATGCTCATCCAAGAAGCTGCTACAGGGACCAAAAGTAGCATCCGTTTGTCAGGGGCAGGAACAAATGACACTTGCATGGTCAGATATTTATTATATTTCTAGTATGACACAGCAAGTAGACATCAGCAGCAGAGCTCCGGGGTCCCAGCACAGGGAGGACGTGGAGCTGCTGGAGAGAGCCCAGAGGAGGCACCAGGATGGGCAGAGGGATGGAGCAGCTCTGCTGGGAGGAAAGGCTGGGAGAGCTGGCATTGTTCAGCCTGGAGAGGAGAAGCTCTGGAGTGACCTCAGTGTGGCCTTGCAGGGCCTGAAGGAGCCCCAGGAGACATGGAGAGAGACAATTTCCAAGGGCTGGAGGGACAGGACCCAGGGAATGGCTTCCCCGTACCAGAGGGCAGGGATGGATGGGATATTGGGCAGGAATTTTTCCCTGTGAGGGTAGTGAGGCCCTGGCACAGGGTGCCCAGAGAGGCTGTGGATGCCCCATCCCTGAAAATATTCAAGGCCTGATTGGATGAGGCTCTGAGCAATGTGGGACAGTGGAATTGTCCCTGTCCATGGCAAGGGGCTTGGAACTGGATGATCTTTAAGATTTCTTCCAACACAAACCATTCCGTGGTTCTGTGATCCTATTTTATATTTACCCTTTTCCTGTCACTCCAGGCCCTTTTAAGGAGCCTCTCTCCATCCTCATTGTGGGCTCCCTTCACTGTCCGTGCCAGTGTCCAGCACATGCAGATATATCAGCTCCTGTTTGAAGAAAAACATGGTACTAACTAGAAATTCCAGACAAACAGGGGAATTCCTTGTTACTTCCCTGTGTGTGATCCCAGCCAAGGGACAAAGGTTGTGTCTCAAACCTTCATAAGAGGAGCAGGCCAATATAATCCTTTGCCCATTTCAGATTTTCATTTGCCAATCGAATATTTCACTCCCTGCAGATGTGAAATTATGGCTTCAGCTGCAAGGTGGCAGATTCAGGTCTCCACCAATGACTCATCCTGTCTTTCTGCATGGATGTATGAAGTCTATGTCCCTGTCAGTGACACCTCTAAGTGACCACACTCCCCAAAGTCACAAATAAAATCTAAGAAATGTCCTACAAACATTTGTAGCTAGCAAACAGTATATGACCCCACAGCAATGTCTGTCTTCCAGTCTTTTTTTCATGGATAACAGATAGAAGAAAAAGCAGTCCCTGCTCCCTGACATTCATGGGGCTTATGTGGTTGAGACCTGAAGTGGGAATCTAATGACAACTGGTACAAAGGACTCACTAAGGTCTCATGTGATTTGATTTCACTCTTCCAGGATTCTTTTTTAAAGGACTACGTTCAAAATGTTGCATGGCTCAACCAAACACTTTTTTTAAAAAGTCAAACAGAAGGGAACCATGTGAAGCTATAAATCTAGCTCTTTATTCACGCATAGCTTTCATTATGCAATCACACCCCCTGATCTATGAGCTCCCTCTGAACTGGACAGGACTCAGCACACACTCCTGGGAAAGCAGGTTGCTGCCTTTAGTCAGAGTTTTCCAGCCTTGGTTCTCCTTTGATGTAAAATATTACTGGACTGTGGGCAGGTTTGGAGGCTGCTGACAAAGACTGTGCCTGTCCCTGATGCCACAGCATCCGGAATTCTCCCACCCACTGCAGAGTGGGCAGTGCACCAACCTTCTCTGCGGGGGGGAAAGCAAGAAAGAGTAAACATTGCACCTCTCTTGGTTAGCATGAAATGGTTCATCAGAAGCTGGATCAAACCATTTCTGCTACAGGCCATGAACAGGCCATAACAGACCATGCCCTGCCTTCACGAGAAAGAGCTGCTACAGAGCCTCTTTCCTACAAAATGTTCCCAGGTTCCACCAAGTCTGAGCATTCACAGGTCATTATGAGCCTGAAAATCAAACCTGTGTTGCTTCTGATAAAGGACTGGAGTTGACCTCATTCTCATTTGTGGGTAAATAGGACAATAAGATATATCCAGCCTGTAAAAGCAGATCATGTTTACATCAAAAATTATGCTTTCATTTCCTCTTACTTCGAGGACCTTCCAGGAGATGAAGAAAAGGTTATTTAGAGGATCTTGCTTTCTGTTGGCAAAGCATCCTAGAAAAAAAACTCAGAGATGGAGCTAACAGCTGAGTGAAGCACTTGAAGAGTCTGTCTGAAGTGTTAAAAACTAATTTGGAGCACCCAGGAGTTTGCAACCTGGTCACCCTGTGACAGCTTGCACTCTTCAAGAGCTTGTGCACAAAAATTACCACCCTGAGCCAAAACTGCATTGAAGGTCACCTCTGAGGGACAGCAAAGCTGTCACCCATGAAGATTCAGAGCAGCTCTCCTCAGGAAAAATAATATAATGAAAAGGGGTCAAGCTGTCCTACTCACAGGGCTGGTCACTCTGCTCCCCAGCTGAGCTTGGAAACCATGAGTGAGGAATGTTCCTGAAAGATTGGAAGCCTGGTCTGAGGCAGAAGTCCTGCAAATCCAGTCCACAGGCGGGGATGCTGAGCCCATGCAGGGAGTGCACAGGGAGGACTGGTAAGGATCTGAGGTGAGAAGGCAAAAGCTTCTCCATGGCAGTGAGGACAAACCAAGTCAAAGTCAAAAAGCTGCTTGTTGAAGTCTTGTCATGTAGAGTTTTTCAGAAAAAAAAAAATTAAAAAAGAAAAAGCTAACCAGAACCACATCTGCCTGAGTAGGGGAAGTTCAGAAGGGAAAAGAAAGGTTCCTCAGTTTGAGATTTTCTCCCATTTTATTTGTGCTCTGACTTTGATGACCCAGCCTCTTGGTTGCCAAAGCGGAATATAATTTGGACATGGAGACTTTGTAGAACTTTGCTCTCCAACACAAAAATCTTTCCCTTGTCAGAAATAAGGACAATCTCCAGTCCAGGATCGAAAGCAAAAGTAAGTTTATTAACAAAAAAAATAATTGTCCAAAAAAAGGAAAAAAGAAAAACCCAGGTTACCAAGATCGGAGACCCTAGGTGTCCAAGATTGGCATAAGCCCCAGTGGCAGAGGACTGCAGTGTTGGAGCTGTGCTTTAGATGGAAAATTAGAGGCCTTCCTCCAACACCGGGCTTTCTCCAGGCTAGTCCAAGGAGAAAATGGCAGCTTCTGTCCTGAGACAGGGCTTTTTATGGCCTGCTATCCCCGCCCAGGAAAGCCCCTGCCTGCCCCCTGTCCAGCCCCCATGGCCCTTGACAATTGGTGGGTTTAAATGGTGAGGTCACTCCTGCCCACCAATGGCTCAGTCGTTGTCTAGGGGGTAGTTTTCTGGCGGGAAGGAGCCTCATTAGTATTCATGGTTGCCATGGAGTCAAGTGGTAGAGGGACAGTGAAGTTACTATTTTTAGAAACTGGCAGTTAGGGATCTTAGTTAAACTGGGGGAGCCCCAAACCTTTTCCAAAGTAAAACACATTTAAAACATACATTTAACACCTTAAATAAGTACAAAAAAGACATTTTCCAACCAAAAAGAACACTTATATACAGGGAAAGTACAAAACAATTATCATTTTCAACTTATTCCAAGGGAAAACCAAAAGGCATAACTTAAATCATTATTAGGGAATTGGAAAAAAAAACAATACAACAAATACAACCTTTAATAACTATTCCTTTTAACACTAAACCTTTCAATAATTAACTGAGAACTTTGAGTAACTTTATTAACCTTATAATGAGAACTTAATGAAGCAAAAGTCAATTGCCTAATTTTATTTATAACACCCTCCATCTTCATTCATCCTGGCTCAAGAGACATCTTTCATTTTTTAAAACAAAACTGTTTCCAGGAAATAGTGTCAGTTCTTTTGTAAAGGCCAGTCCTCCACCGCTGTAGGGCCTGTGTCCCCACCAGGAATGGGGACACCTGGGGTGATCAAACCCCAAGTGCACTTTAAAGCTCCCTTTTGCAGACAGATGTCCCAGACAGCTCCACAAAGGCGCCCAGAGCCCAGCACTGTGCTGAGCACTCCTCCCAGCTCTGCAGAGCCCACAGGGACCAGCTCCAGGGACAGCTCCTCACTGCAGTGACTGAAGCAGCTGCCAGGACCTCAGCCAGCCCCCCGCTGCCTCAGCCTCCCTGTTCAAACCTCCTTGCCCAAGATCACGCCTGCAGGAGTGGGTCTGCAGGAGCCAGAAGTTTCTCATGAGCTCACGAATTAGGACCACACACAGGATGATTTGTGGCAGGACCCAGACATCAGAGGGATGGAAGAGTGGCAGCTTTGGAGCCAAGCAGATGAAGACAAGCAGCACTCAGTCCCAGCTGTATTGCTGCCACGCTCCCAGCTGGATAACAAGGCTGTGAAAGGGTGCTCACTGCATTCAGGAGGAGGGTGGGACAGTGAGCAGGGAGGTGCCATCCTCAGCTCCCTAGCTTTCTAATATTACATGTGCATGGCCAGAACTAGTAAGTCTTCCCCTGACACTCGCCCCAAGGTGCAGACAGCTCCGAGGAGCAGACTGAGCACACAAAATAAAGCAGCAGATATGTGTTGTCATTACCTTCAGGAGTGAGTTACTACTGCTGTTTGCTATTTGCATAACAAGTGCCAAAAGCCCCAGCCACCTCCATCTGACTTGACTAACTAATCTACGCCTCTAATATTGCATGGTATTCATGAAAGAAATAAAATACAGCTATAGTTACACTCCACAGCAGTATAGGAGTTGTTTTTCTTGAGCACACTCACAAGGGTTGCTATTCAGTCGAGGTTCTCTGCAGCAATCATTTTTGCAGACTCATGGTGCCTTCCAGGAAAAATCCCAGAGCAATTTTCTATTTTTGAGAGCTAGAGAAGAAGTCTGCAGAGGGTGAGATGCTGAGGGCTGCTAGTCCAGAATCCAGAAGTGCCATCAATAGAAAAGAGATTAGAATTTGAGAATTACAGCTATTTTCATATTTTTCTCTACTGACAGCTCTAGATTCCACCCTGAATACAGAAAAAAAAAAAAAAATGGGGTCTCTAGATCAGGGCCAAAGGTCCTCAAGGTGGGAGACAGAGCTGGAAAACTTCCCAGGTAGGTTTGTGCTGCAGAGGAGATGTGGGTCTGACCTGCTCCTCCTTGAAAATACCGTGAGGACAGAGAGAACCACTGTTCCCCACAGAAAGGAATTGTTTAACTCTGCAGATAACTAAATGAAGAAGGTGGAGGAAGGGGCTAGAAGTTAGGATCCCCCACACTCTTTTCTCTGCAAGGAGACTTTTTGTAACTTCCCAAAGGTGAATGTGTGTCATTATATCAGAAATGGAAAAGGGATCGGTTTTCCTCAACCCGTTTTCAATCCCTGGACATTTGTGCATGCAGATCTACCCAATTCGGAGACAGATCCCTTTGCAGTCAGATCCACAGCTTTGTGAGACATTTCAATGTGGAGCAACTTGTTCTTTCTAAAAGAGGCACTTCTTTTTAACCCCACATGCACCAGAAAAGGGAATTATTCCCTAGAGATCCCTTCTCTCAGGCTGTTGACTGATGGGTGCCCATGTAATTTGTTGTGGTGTACAGGTAGAACCCTTCAATTAGGATCTGCCTGCAACACTGCTCATCCCAGTGTTCTGAAGTAATCTACGTAGAAATGTCCAGGGACGTGGGTTGGGGGGGATTAAAGTTCCAATAAAAATCTTTCAGGGACTTTTTCAAAGCTGCAATAACAGTAAAGAAAATTCATGGCAGATGGTTAATATTCTGCTGTGCAGTATAATGCGAAACACTAAGAGGAAAAGAATCAGAATTACATTGGACTTATTCCTTGCAGCATGTTTAGAGAAAGAGAGAAGGCAGTGGTTTAGGCTTACAAAGTCTTTACAAAGAGGTTGGAGAGAACACTTACAGATGGTTACACATTTAGACTGGGGAGAAGAATGAGCAATGAAAATGCCATTCTTAATCTTCCCTTCATTTCAATTATCAAACCCTTGTTTTTCTGGTCTGTATCTTTATACCAACAAAAACATGACCCATTACTCTGAGAACATCTTTCTCCAGAGGGTGCCTCTGTCATGAGGGTACCCAGGTATTACACTTTTCTCTCACTCTCTCACTGGAGTCAACAGCAATTTTTTCATCAGGAATTTTCTTCAGCCATCAGGAATTTTCTTCCATCCTTGTGGACATGAACCTCTTTATAAAGCAAGCTTTCTACGAAGGCTTATCATTCCCAGAGAACCACATTGGTGTGGCTTTCTGCTACCAAAAGGCTGAGACACCTATTGTTGATAGCAGGATGTTACACAAAGTTCAGCAGTGATGTGCTGGACATCAGCTTTGCTGCCACAACTCTTGGAATAATAGGGGAAAATAAAATATGTTAGGATGGGAACTTTTCTGCAGTCTTCCACAACAACTTTGCTTTTCCCATCTTATTCCCAGTTGTCAACCTGGCTCATGCAGAGGACTCCTGATATTTATGTCTTGATGTATCTACCCAGAGTAGTGCTGATTACATCGTTAATATTTAAATTTATAATAATAGGAAGGTGGGCAAGATGTAAGGGTTTAGTATAATTGTAAGAGGATACCATTTATAATTCCATATTAACAGCAAGACTCAGCATAAATATGCTCTAAGGGACCCTAAAGCGATAACAATCCCAATTCAGCCAGAACTACTTCTGCTTTTCTAACATATAATTCCTACTGGGAATTCTAATTCACAGTATGATCAATCCCTATTAAAACCAGGTTAGCCAAAACCAGGAAAAATAGCTTCATTTTAGGCACCAGGCAAACACAATAACTCTCACTTCCATGCCTCCAGACTGTATGTCTCCAAATAATACCCACCCTTAGGACTGAAAATAGCAGAAATATTCTTGAACTGTCAGAATATGGTTCGAAAGAAGTTCTTTCCACATTGGAAATTATGGTACCTTCCACTTACAGTCATGAGACACGTTAGTTAGGCAGATACAATAAGCTACATAGTACTTTTGAAGTAACTCCACTGGAAATGGTGGTAACTGCACAGTCATCGAAGTAAAAAGGCCCTAAATAGAAAAACACAGCTCAAATGTATATGTACATGTAGATACTTTAACCTCAGCTCCTTTTTATTCCAAGTTCAAAATTCTGAGTCCCCACCTACCCTGTGCTGTGTTTCTTGGCAATTCATGGCTCATTCTGAAGAATTTTATCATTTTGTGAGACTCTCTGAAAGCTGTCAGGTGCCTACGGGCTTTGCTGGGCTGCAGCTACAGCATGTGACAGATTGCATGGCTGAGCCCTTGGCCATTTCACCTCCACTACATGATACCACTCCATTAAACCTCATTTCTGGCTGGAGGACAGAAGCAAAAGGGTAAAAAAAATATTGGAGGGACAGCTCATGTGCAAGGTGCTTTCTTGCTCAGAATGCCAAGTTTGGAGAGTGGTTTTCTTTACATCTTGGGACAAAAAACGTAAGTTTCTTGTCTTCATTTATGCCAATATAATGTCTATTTAACCCCAGTGTAAATTACAGGAGAAGGAAGATCCAGAGCTTTATTTGTTTCTAATGAACAATGTCTGTATGCTTTAAAACAAATGAAAGCATATACAGAAATACCAAGAAGCCCTTTTTGAACATGAAAACTACCCCTTGCTGGAGAGAGGGAAAGCAGATCACTGAGACCCAGAGCACAGACACAGCACCTCTCCCACCCAGGACTGAAAGGGTTTCCCCAAGGAACAGCAGCAGGAGAGTGAAGTCAGTGACTGCCACTTGTCCCAGCACCATCCTCAACAGGGAACAAGGAGGTGAAGTCAAAATGCCCAGTGGCAAAGAGGAGGACTGTCCCCTCATGATGGTCTCCAAGAGGAGCCATGCAGTGCCTGAAGAAAAACCCTTCCTGAATGCCCCTTGAGGAAAGTGGGTTGTGAAAAGTGGATGGAGACTGCTGCAGTCATTGGTTAAAATGGAGAAGCTCAGAAAAGCTCCAGGAAGGAGTGGCACACAGTGTCCCAGATATGCCATGCAAAGAGGGGACAGTTTGACTTCTCACATGCAGTCAGGGCACAAGCTGGAGGAGAAAAAAAAAAATAAATCCTTCAAAGTCTCAAACATGTATTCATGTATTTCTCCCCCACCCCCCACAGAGATTTCATTGTGTGACTCATGAAACATGTCATTTTAAATCCTTGGAGGATAAGTTGTCAGAATACATTGTGCTTTAAAGCCTTTCTTTGGTCTCTCATTTAAATCTTTGAAAGACTTTGTAAGTTATTTTTTCGCGTTCACTTTGGTTTTAATATTGTAGAGATGAATGCGCCTTCTCTCTTGCGAGTTAAGCACTTAAAATATTCTGGATAAGTGAAATGTGAGGCATGAATTGTGAAAATGACAATCCTTATGGCCCTCTATATGCAGAGCAGCTCCACGGCTCCAGAGCCTTCAGACTTCCTCCTCCTTTGGTGGTTACAGCTTAACACCACACTGGCAATAAAAGGTAAATGAGTTCCTGCAGCAGAGTAAGTACCAAGGATATGAAGCTTTTGTGAACGTGGATGCTGCTCTTACCATTATGGGCAATTAGAGGGTTTCGAAAGTGTGTTGCCTGACTTTCTGTTGCTTGGTAACTGTGCACCTAATTCTTTCTCTAAGAGGTCACAGAAATGTCAGAAAATCCATTTTGTTGGGGCGGGAGGGGGGAGAGACGAATGCCCCCATCAGAACAGCAGCCTACGGATTTGTTAAAAGAACTTCATGTTTTCCATTAGCACCCAGGAAATGTAGTATTATTGTGATTATTTTCCTAGCGCCACAAAACTGCAATTTCTGAGCGTCGCCAACTCTGTAACGCACCTACCGTGCCAAAAAGCTTGGGAATTGCAAACACGCTGATGAAATTTGGCATGATCCAGGTCAATATAACTCCTGGATACACTGACAAATAGCCATTATTGGCCTGATGCAGAGCCTGGCGGAGTCAATGGAAAAACACATTGAAACAGCGACGGCGCTGTGAAAGCGATAAGGAATTTCTGAGATTGGACGCTTTGCAAACATTGCCTGGCACAGGAAAAAAAAAAAAAAATGAACTTGGAAGGAAGCTAATGAGACAGAAGATAAAATTTCCTTCTCCAAAGAGATACAAGTTGCAGCTCCTGCAGCCCCGGAAATACTAAATGACTGTCACCGAGAGTGAACAAATTAAGTGGTGTCTGTGAGGGAAGAGCTTGGTTATTTTTACCTGCATTTTAAGGAACAGGACTTTGGAAGTACATCCCATCTTCAGCACATGTCCAGATCTTTCTGCTTTGAGACAGGGTCAGTAATACACACTCTATGTTATGCACTACTCTCCACAGATGAATACTGTCAAAAAAACCCTACTTCCCTTCAACGTGAGCAGTGTGCTCAAGTTTGCAAAACACAATTTAGATTAAATGAATTCCCCTGAGATCAAGTGAGTGCATTTCAAGAGGAGCAAAATATGCAGGTGTCCACCACTGACCATCAATCATTTTCTTGCAGAGCTGAAGGTTTCCTGCAGTTGTCACTCTGTAATCTCTCAGCAACAATTTGAAGTCATTTTATAAAAGCATGCTTAGGAGGAAAGAAGGGCAGACAATGAATTCTGCACTTAAGAAACTGGGTCCATTTCATCAGCAAAATAAAGGACATTTTCATGTTGAAACAGCCTGCTCTGTGAAATAACACAACTACACGACCCTTGGACCCCTCCATAGGACAATCTTGTTATGGGCAACATGGAAAACCAAAATTCAGGATCCCAGCCTACAAATTTTCTGCACAATATTAAATAAATTGAACTCAGGACACCACCTCTTGAGGGCAGATGTATCAATGCAAAACTAGAACTTGATTTTTCCTTATCATCTTCCACAGGGAGGATTTCTTCAGCTTAGCTTGATCAAAAGGATGTGAGTACCCACATATCCATTACTGGCAGTAAATGATTCTGTAATATAAATCACTATCACTGAAGCAAAAAAAAAAATCACAAATCACTAAAACAAGCAGGTCTTTAAAGTAAGGGGAAGAAGAAAATGCAATCAAGCTCCAATAATGTCTGTTGTTCTGTAAGTACATAGGTATATTTTAGTCACCACATTTTCATCATAAACTTTGAGATCAATGCATGAAATCACAGTGTTGGGCTGCTCTCCTTTGTTTATATACAGACAGAGTGAATGTGACAGGAGAACTCCCATAAATAAAGATTTCATGCATGTGCAAAACAAAGAGCAGTAGCACAGTCTATTCTAAGAAACATATTTTGGCAAAATCCAGCAAATCTTTGTGAAGATGCTTGTACCATTATTCTGGTCCACAGACTAACATGGATTTTGATGCACTTTAATGCATAATTAAATTCTACTGTGTTAAGTATGTTTCTCCTGACGTGTTTTTCCAAAGACACCATAGAAGATGGAAAAATATATTATACAATCCCTTAAAAAATGTAAGTTTACAGCAAAAACTCCTGAAATGTTTTTGAGGCGATCAAAATTCTGTGAAATTGAGGTGAGTTGGAGGTTCTTCGGAAAAACAGACTCTAGAAAGAACAAAGAAGTGAAAAGTTAATAACCAGAAAACCAAGAAAACAGTAATGGTGCAATAAAAGAATATTTTTATCAGTATTGACTGTGAAAGCAAATTTAACACTGGCTGAGAACGAGCCATGCCAGCTACATCCAGAACCATGCAGGTCATGAATTTGCTGACTTAAACCTCCCCATATTTTCCTGTGGATGGTTTAAACGCTCTGCAAAGTTTATAAATGTGGTGAAATGGCCACTGGCATTTAGGCAGCACAAGAACTGCAGACAAACACACACAGCCACACACCCACACATTTTCTGTAAATAATCTGTCGTCTTCAAGTTCAAAGTCTGCATTTTGCTGCTCCACACACTGTCTTACTGGAATCAGAGAACTGATTCAGGCAAGAAATGCTCCACAGGCTTAAACTCACCTGGCCAGGGTCAGGGCCTCAAGTTCATGATGTCAAAGGGTCTGGTGTTTATCTTGGATGGAGAAAACAGAGAATTTATCTTATGTGGAACAGCTTTCCTGATGTGCCCTTCGCTAAAGGGGTCTGACATACCTGAACTCCCTGTATGCTGTTATTTTTCCATTTCAGCCCCTTGAAGTTGCTCTAATTTCATGATACAGGTTGGGGACGTGGCTGGAAAGCGGCTCAGCGGAAAAGGACCTGGAAGTGCTGGTTGACAGCAACTGGACATGAGTCCCTGTGTGCTCAGGTGGCCAAGACGCCAATGGCACCTGGGCTGGATCAGGAATTGTGTGTCCAGCCGGAGCAGGGCAGGGATTGTCCCTCTGTGCTGGGCACTGAGAGGCCCCTCCAGGGCTGTGTCCAGTTCTGGGCCCTGCAGGAGAGCCCTGGAGGGGCTGGAGCGTGTCCAGGGCAGGGAACGGAGCTGGGAAGGGGCTGGAGCCCTAGGAGGGGCTGAGGGAGCTGGGAAAGGGGCTCAGCCTGGAGAAAAGGAGGCTCAGGGGGGACCTTGTGGCTCTGCACAACTCCCTGACAGGAGGGGGCAGCCGGGGGGGTCGGGCTCTGCTCCCAGGGCACAGGGACAGGAGGAGAGGGAACGGCCTCAGGCTGGGCCAGGGGAGGCTCGGGTTGGACATAGCAGGAATCTCTCCATGGAAAGGGTGGTCAGGTCTTGGCAGGGGCTGTCCAGGGAGGTTTGGAGTCCCCATCCCTGGAGGTGTCCCAGGAAGGGCTGGAGGTGGCACTCAGAGCTCTGGGCTGGGGACAAGGTGGGGATCAGTCACAGCTGGGACTCCATGGGCTGGGAGGGCTTTTCCAGCCTCAGTGATCCTGGGATTCTGTGATTCTATAAATGGATTGCTCCAGGACGAGCAGCTCAAGGAGGTGTATGTGCAGGCCATGGGTGCTGAGGTGAACATGATGTCCATGCCTGGAGAAGGAGGGAAGGGACAGAAACCTCAGGCACAGAGAGAGAGGGTGCACACACAGGAGGGCAAGGACAGCTGCAGGTCACACCAAAGCCAAAGGGACCCTTTCCAATTGCTTTCAGCAAGCCTTGAGTCCAGGCCAGGTCTCTTCTATCTTAATTTGCCTTTTCCAAGATTAAAGATGCACTAGGAAAGGGGGTAAAATGCACTTACACCAGAAAGGGAAAGCATTACTTGTGACTGTCTTTCAATACCCAACATTGTGCACTCCCCCATCCATGTCACTGTTATTAATTTCACATCAAAAGAAATTCTGAGGGTGTTTATGCTATTTCTGTGTTTATATTTCAAAGTGAGCAAGTAAATAGTGCTTCTCTAATTGTCCCCACGCAGCAAAAAGAACACACTGAGCAAAACCCTCTCTAAGGGGATAAGTCTGGCAGACCACCTTACCATGTCATTATATTAAGGGCTGAACCTAATACATGTGGTATTTTAAAATTCAGTGTCTCGTAAATGTCTCTCAATAAATCCTGTCAAATGCCAAAGCCCATTGCTAAGAAAATCACAGTTCTCTTGAGGTGACATGCAAGTTAATTTTCTTTCGGGGAGAAAAAAAAATTTCAGTTTTGTCCTAAAGAAAATCAGAGAAAATGAATTTTTTTGTAGATCAGACGTTTTAAAAAAACCCCAACAAACAAAATAAAAACTACAAACAAGCAAAAAAAACCCTCTAAAAACTCCAGCCTCCTGAAGTTTTAATAAAGACTAGAAAGATGTACTTGAAAAAGCACATAAGCCAACAGCACAAATATGAAAACTGTATTAGTTTAGAATGTATATCTGTCTGTACTGGGCACATCTCACTGGGCAGTGCTCTTCCAACCAGCAGTAAAATCAGTTTCCCCTCTCGAGTACAAAATGCATGAAACACTTTTCACTGAAATACAGCAACTGATTTGTCAATCTCTTACAGCTTGGCACTCACATTGAATTTTCAAAGACTTGCAGAGGACAGAAAGTTCTTCCAGTCAATGAAGAGGCACAACTTCCTTACTCAGCACCACACACACCCCCACAGCATCTCACGAGGCTCCCGTGGGAAGGACACACACTGGCAGCCAACCCACAGCTGGTCCATGTGGGCAGGCACCCTGAGAGGGGCTCCTTTCATGCGTCTCCACATCTCCTGAGGTGATGTAAACCCACAGGCTCCCTCCTTCCTCCCTCTGCAGGACGTCACTGCTGTGACCCTCCGCTGTCCCACTGCTTCTGCAACATCATCTCTTGCTCCAGATAGAATTGTGGAATGGTTTGGATTGGAAGGAACCCTAAAGATCATCTGGTTCAAACTCCCCTGATATGACCAGGGAACCTTCCATTAGACCAGCTTGCTCAGAGCCCCACCCAGCCTGGTCTTGAGCACCCAATTCTTCCTTCCAGCCCCTTCTTAAAGGTCACTGTCTGGAATGAGCTTTTAGGTAGAACATTTGTGTAAATAACTTTTGCAAAGGATGTTGGCCACCTTGCTTTGCAGTAAGACAAAGCACACTATGTCATGTTTGTGACTCTGCAGCCTCTGGTTACTGCCCTTTTCCTGATGCTCTGCCTTCACTGCACCACAGCTGCTGCTTTCAGCTCTCCTGTAAAAGCATTTGAGTTAGTCCCACTGGAAAATCTACAGCTTGATCTTGAGAAAGGAGGAAAACATCATGCTCTCCTTGCTGGTCTGATGTCCAGCAGGCTCCATGGCACAGGAAGTTTGAGGGAGAGTTGTGTTGTCCATCTCACCAGGCTCTCCTAGTGCCCATTCTCTCCAAATGCCTGATAAAAATCACTCCATATAAATATATTATTAAAGGCCAAAGGAATACCACAAGGCACAATATTTTAATTGTGGCAAACCAGGAATGGAGTCCTTCAGAACATGCCCTACAACATGGGCTAAGCCAGGTCTAAGTGGACACACTCCCAGATCCAAACACACAGACTGTGGCAATTTCAGCCAGAGATCCAATGAAGCCTGCTCTGTTGAGAAAGGATTGGGGGAGAAGAAGATCCACCACGAGCTGCCATGAGATTTCTCCAGTGTGTTATTCTTTTTAAGTAGAAACATGTGGTGGAAGATTAAGCAGCATCTTTTTAATCTCCGATTGTCCAGCTCCCCCTGCTGTAATTACATATTGGACACAAATGGCAACAGATGTTCGGCGTCTAAGCTAAGAATTATATACTTACTCAGTATCCCAGTGATTCCAAACACTGACTGGGAGGCTGGAATTTAAATTTACATGGAGTGGCAAATGCAAGAGTTCCTAGAACACCACGAGGCACAGAGAATATTAATGCAAACTTGAGGATGCACCCTTAATGGAGGGAGACAGACTGAATACCAGCTAGAGTGGTTTTAATTACAGCAATTTCTCTGTAAATTATTTTAACCCGTCCTCGTTCCTAAAAAGCTGAGCCTCCATTGTTGTTTTTCACATAATCAAATCTCTACAACCCTATGTAATGCAGCTAGATTGAAGGTTCTACCCAATCATTTCATCATCTATCAAGTGGCCAGGCTAATTTCCTCATATAAAACCTAATAAGAACAGATCTATCAGCTAGCATTTTATCTTGTTTATTTTCCAAGATACACACTTGTCCATAATCCAACTACATGAAAGCTTTTTGCCTGATTTGCTGAGAATTTTGAACAAATAGCTATTACCTCCTTTCACCAGATTTGCCTTCCCTTGAAATATCACAGTGCAAGGAAAGAAGATGCTTGAAATTGGAGAGATGCCTTACCCAACACAGACATGAATCATCTTCCCTAAAATTTAAGGGTTTCAAAATAAGAGAGAGGAAGCAGTTCTAGGGGAACTCAGGCATGTGAACTTCCACAGATTGCATCTCACTCCAATCAGTTTCTCATTTCCTGAATCAACAGACTCGCTCCATTCTCTCTCAAACATCCAACTCCTTCCACCCATATTTTGGGTACCAGTTGAAATCCCATAATCTGATTCCTCCCACTGCAATGGCTCAGGCAGGAGTGCAGATTTGAATGTTCTGCTGCACACCACGAACACGTGTCTGAGTGTGACATAAATCCCTTTGCTCATATGCACACTGCAACTGAGAGCAGACGCTTGTTTACCAAAACATTTTCTGACAGAAAACTGAAAACACTTATAAGCCCATTAGTTTCACTGACCATTATGAAAATGTTGCCTTTTAAAAGAGCGTTTTATTACATATGATTTCATTTTTCTTGCAAGATCGCAGGCTGGGATGCAAACCAATGTGCTGTTAGCTGCCAGATGGCGTGTTGGAAGGGTACAAACTTCTTTCACACAGAGTGCTATGTGGCATGAGAATGCTGTTCTTACACTTCTAAATAGTCGTGCTTCTTTGAATGGTTTAGATCTTTTCAGTAAACATTCTTTCAGTAAGCTCATAAGCTCTTCCCATTTTAGCTAAAGTCTTGTGAAGTTAATAGATAAACGCCAGAGAATCTTCGGTGAAATTTTTATGGATAACTATTCTGCTGCTCCTTAAATTTTCTACATGGAGAGCTCCAAAGCATCGGCAGGGCAGCTGATCCAGGCACTGGGCTGATGTGCACAGGACCAGAAAAAAACCCACCATTGGCAGGTATTAAAGCAGCTGAGAAAGTGAAAAATTGACCATAATGCATCATTCTGATAAAGGACATAACCTCCATGTGCCTTCAGCCTGCACTGGTTCCTCCTCAACTGGCAGGACACAACCCAGGGCGTGTGTTCCACCAGTCTGTAGCCCTGATTTTTCCTGAGAAAGTGCTGCTAATGTCCTTAACAGCACCATGGTCTCCAGAAAGACCATCTATTTTTTTTATTTTACCTGAACTATCACAAAGAAGATAAAAGTCTTCAAAACCCTTTGGGAAGCATGTTCCAGGTGTCAACAGGGAAGGTCTACATCCACAGCCATCCTCCAGCCAGGCAAAATAGGTTTAATTTGCACCAGCAGCCTCTGTGCAGCAATCGTGCATGGCTGCCCTGCGCATGTCAATTTTTGACATATTTGCTTTGGAAAAGGAGCTGGAAAAACCTCTCTCCCTCTTTCCCTCGGCAAAGCAACGCGCACAGTCTGCACCCGCTGCTAAAAATTGTGTCGGTATCAATCTCCTCAGCATCACAAACACACCCACATGCGTCTGAATCCTGAAACGCTTATTTTGCAAAGAATGTGCCAAAAGATTTACTTACTCTTTAGAACTGTTTAATGATGTTGTGGGGATCAAAGGAGCAAGCATTTTCATGACAAAAGGAATTTGTACTCCAGGCTCTGCGGCACAGACAGTGATTAGTGAGTCATACATAAGAAGTGTCTCGCTTCTCTCTTTTAAAGAGCTGTTGTGGCATTTACCTAAACATTACAGTGCTGAATCAGGCCTTTCACGAGTCTTCCCAGTGATTGCCTGAACCGCTCACCTTTACCTGGTGATATCCTGGTGAGGGTTCCTCGCCTGAAAAATGTGTTCAGCTCCCTTACGTGGCCGTGAGCAGACGTGAAGGATGCATCCAGGATTTCCTGGAGGGCTTGGAAAGCAACCACTGCATCTGAAGGAGATTCAAAAATATCAGTTGTGAATGTATTTTTATTCACAAACAAACAAACAAAAAAATTAGGAAGCGTCTCATAGCGGAGCTCAGCTAAACCAAAGAAACATTTTAATTCTGTTACTTAATCTCTAAAAAAGACAAAGAAAGAGCTGAAACATCCACTCTCATGTGATACAACCCCCATCCTTCTCATGACTTCTTCCTGTTGAAGCCCTACTTGTCTCTCCTTCCAGAGAACAGCTCCCAACTTGCTGCCCTCCTTCCTAAAAAACGCTGTTTCCCTCTCCTCAATAATTTTGGATGATGATGATGATGACGACGACCCTTCCTCTACCTTCACTCCTCTCCCTGCCCCTTTTCCTGGACAGTATCCCTGCAGTTCACTCCCTCCGCAGCTTTGTCACATTCGTGGCACCCAAATGATTCACCCCACACTGGTTTGCTCCCGGAAACTGGGAGAGTGCAAGGGAAGAGAACATGATTTTCTTTTTTAAATTGGCTGGAATAAATGGTTGTTTTGTGGCTGTCGTGGATGCAATTTGACACCCAGAAACTTTTAGGCAAGTTGGGCTTCTTTTCATCCCATGTTCTCTCTCCTCGCTCAACAAGGAAAGGTTTCGGTGCTGAAAATGGAAAGATTTGCAGAAAAGACTTGCACATAATTTGATTTCCAGGAAAAAACCTACAGCTCCTTGAAGGAAACTAAAAACAGCATGAAAACAAGCTGTTTTCTAACAAAAAAAAATGTTTATGAAGAAAAGATTTTAAACCTTCCAAAATTACTGCCGAAGCTGGGATCACTTCTTATTTTTGATCTGCTTGGACTTCTATTCCTCTTTTTACAGATCTGCCACCAAAGAGTCATCCTTTCATTAGCAATTCTCTTCATTCCCTCCAAGTGGCTCATTAGCAATCTCCCTACATTTTTGTTGGTTTTTCTCAGTGTGTCCCAACAGGGTGGGGGGACATTCAGGCATCGGATTTGACCCTGTAGAGGCCCCAGTGGGTGACAGGTCCTCTTCTGCTTCGTGTGACTTAATTCCCTCGCACATGACAACCCCTGACACCACGCCACTCTTGTGAAAAAGCAGCTGAGTAAAAGACTTCTCTGCTTTCTTTGGTGCTTGTCATTCTTATAACTCCTGCTCTGTGAAATGGGGAGATTGAATCCAGCCCAAGGCGTGGTCCCAGCCCTGCCACTGTCCTCACTTCTCTGTCCTGCCACTGAGCCCAGATGGCTTCAGCACGGGTGTCACTGCTCACCTGAGCAGCAGCTGCAGGGACAGCTCTGTGTGCGCTTCTGCTGCCAGGTATTATTTTAAGAACAGACCTTCCATTCCTAGGAACTCTGAAAAACATTTAAAAGTCCAAGATTGCAGGAAAAAAAAACCCCCAATGTTCAAAAGAAACCCTCACTGGAGCGAGAACATTTTGCATGATTCATGGGCAGCACGGTACCTGAAATATTCCTGTGGTGCCTTTCCCTCAAAAAGCAGTGTTGGGATTTCAAGAGAATATGCCAAAGTACTCACAGTATTTCTGCACAGCTCCTTGAATAGATGCTGCTAAATGTATCTGAAGGAAAATAATTTGAAAGCTCTGCTGAACTCCTGTGTCAAATATGGCCAAAAACTTGACATTTTCCCTTGTCTGGCTGCTTAGTGCTTGGAGGGGAGGAAACATAGTCAGTTATTCTGTTATATTAATAAGTTATTATCCTGACAAAGTGTATCTCAAAGATGTTTACTCAGGACCCCTTTCAGGAAAAGAAATGGAATCTTGAAATCAGAGAAAAAGTGTAACAAACAATCTGGAATGGAGATACGATAAGTGCAATTGAAAAAAGAAAAGAAAATTTGGAAATGGAGTGACTACAACCAAATGGATTGTGATGAAATGAGGTGCAGTGAAAAGGACAGAAATTTCCCAAAATTCAACTTATTGAAATCCCAAAATCTGGGGTTTGGGGTTTTCTCAAGCCTAACCCTAAGCATAACTCTAACCCTAAGCAGAGCAGTAAAAGCAGCTTTTTGCTGAAGTGTCCAGCACATGGCTGGTGCCAAGAAGAAAGGCATGAGGAGAGCTGCCTTTGGGCAGTGGGGTGTTCTTTTTTTGAAGTGAACTGGACAAAACCTTACCAAAATTATACTTACTGAAATTCCTAAATTGGGGAATGAAGTCAAATGAAAAGACAGGAGAAGAAATTGATGAAAAGAAGTGCCTAAAAAAAATAAGAAATCTGCACCAAAGGGAAAACAATAAAATGGCATGGGATGACATGAAGTGCAGGGAAACAGACCAAACCTTGCCCAATTGATCCTCACTGAAATTGCAAGATTTCATTCCCTTCCATGAAATGAAAACTCCAGACTTGGGCAGAGCAGAGAGGAAAGTCTGCAAGAGCAGGATTCAGGTTAGCTTGGAAGCCTGGCACAGGAAGCAGATTGCTCTGCTGGAGCTGATGCTCAGCTTTTTGAGCAAACAAGTCAGTCCTGTGTGAAGGTGCACACAGCTAAGGCAAGGGTGGTTTGCAAGATCCCACTGCCTTCAGCTTAAAAACAAGGAGATTCTTCCAAGATGGCTTCAAGGTGTCTGACAAAACCAGCTTGCTGTTGATATTCCCTGGTTCCAGACAAGAATTTCAGAGCCAGTCAATAAAATCTGTGTTCCTGGCTTCGTGTCTAAGCTCCTAAGAATGCTCCAAGAGGCACAGAGCACCTGCAAATCTGATTTATGCTCACAGCAGCTGCAGGAATTCTGTACCTTTGAAACTTCAAGTCATTTGACATCGCCAGCTTTTGACAGACTGAAGCATTTAATACCTCAAATGCTGTATTTTTTTATTATCTTGACTAATATTTGAGAGCTGCACCTTCCCCTCTGCTGAGACAAATTGCGCAGACCTCACATGGTTCATCTCCTCCAAGTTGTCAACATCCCTTTGTCGAGGCGTTGACGTTGGAGCAGATGGCATTCCCGGGGTGATCTCGCTAATAATCAGAAGTCCTGCCCCCTGCCTCCTTTTCTCATTGCTGTTTAGCCATGCCTCTGCACCACAGCTCATGCTTGACTGATTACCTGCTCCTGCCTCTGCCTCCTTTCCAGAGCCGCTGCCTTGGGAATGCACAGCCCCGTGCTACAAGTGAGAGCTCCTGCCTTTGTCCCTGGACGTGTGCCCTGGCATGTCACGTCAGGAAAAAGCCTGTTGTTCAGATGAGGCAAGGCTGTACCAGTAACCAGTTCTCCTTCCTGTTTGTTCATGTCTGTGTGCTCACCTGAGATTTACTGTGATTAGCTCTGAAGATGCTTAACAGACTGAACCAAGAGCAGATTCCTGGAGAGACCCGATGTGAACACCCTCATTACCTGCATCACTCCCACGTCCCAAGAACAAGGGCAATTTTAACCCACTTTTGTGAGTTTGCTGCCTTTGTACTGTTTTTTCTTTTATCAAAGGACCCACAGGAGCCGTTCAGATACCTCTCAGAAATCAGAGTAAATCACACCAACAGTTACTTCTTGCTTTATTAAGAACTATGAAGTTGGAAAAAATTATTCTACCTGGAGGGAACATTGGATGAGACAGCATTGCACAGCCACAATTTAAATTTTGCCTCACCCAAGGTGAGGCAAAAGGTTTTCTTGGAATCTTCCTGGAATTCATATCAAATGAGCCAGTTTAAAGTTTCTAGGGTTAAACCTATTAAAGTTTCTAAAAATTAGCATATTATTAGCTTCTTCCAGTATTTTGCAACTTTCTTGCTAAAAGTCTGCAGTGAATGTTATCAAAAGTCTCAGGTAGTTCTTGTTTTGCCAACAAAGAAAAAACGACTCACATGCATTTTTCAAGCGTTTCCTTCTCTTTTCATTAATTTGTCCTTTTTTTTTTCTTTTTCCACATCAGCAGGTTATGAAAAGCTGTCCTCCTTAAATCCCTTCTCCACACCAATCTTTTATTCCTTCTCTGCCTTTTCCTCCAGCCTGCACTCTTCCCACTCTGAGTCTTATTTACCCAGATGTCTTAGGGTTGGGTTTAAGTTTTTATCACTCTGATAATTCTTTTACCAGAGGAACCTGATGAGGACCAAAGCCCTCTTGTTTCAGCCTCTGGGTTCTGACACTGGCCAGCATCAACTGCTCCAGAGGCAAATATTGGCCAGTCCGCTGCCCAAGTAGTCTCTTTCTGATTTCTGATGCTTAAGGGCAGTTTTAAACTCCATCTTTTCTCCTTTCTTCTTTTCCAGAATCATATTTTTAAAGCAACACAACCAGAGGCAAGATAATGAGAGTAAAATCCAATCACCTGTTTTGCACGGGGATCAACTGTGAATCTTCTGAGCCAAGACTTTGGCAGAGAAATTGGCAGTTTCCCTAATGGAGCTGTGAATCAAAACACACAGCGAGGGATTATTATTGAGCCACTATCCAATAAACTGGAAATGTGTTTTTGAACTATTGCTTTTGGTACATATTGCTCCACATTCAAGCACACGGCACTCCTTGGTTACAAGAGATGATTCGTTACTGCCGTGTGAACCTTCAGTGGTTACTGCAGCACTTAACCTGTGCAACTTTTAAACTTTCTCAGTGTTTTATATTCAATTAATACAATCAAAAGGAACAAGATGTCTTATATAGGTAATGGAATCTGTAGAATGAATGTCACACGTTCATGATACCCAGCAATAGCAGGTCATGCCCCTGAAATCATTCCTGTATATTCGTGTCAGCCTCTCTGACAGATGGAAGGGCTGCACATACCAAACACTGGACATCTCTAATTAATCCTAAGATGTGACACCAAATTAATTGTTCTAACTGCACTAGGAAAAAAACCCCAGCATATTATGAGAATGCACAACAAATGTGAGTGAATTTCTGAGTACATTTCTTCATACAGGAAAGGAACACACCAGCTCAGAACTCAAGAAACCACAAAGATCTGGGAGAAGAACAGGCCACAGAGCTGAAATGGTGCCACTGGGCCATGGCCTCTTTGACAGAGGGTTGTTGGTACTGTCAGAGGTACTGGGGGACCCAGCATTGAGAGCAGTTTTCAGCTTGCCCTGGTCAGCCTGGGGGTTTTCCATCATGCCTCAAGTCTAGGAGGCAAGGAGGAAAGGCTGAGAGAATTGGGAATGTTCAGCCTGGAGAAGAGAAGCCTCAGGGTCACCTCATTGTGGCCTTTTAGTGCCTGAAGGGAGCCTGCAAGAAAGATGGAGAGACTGTCTACAAGGGATGGAGTAACAGGACAAGGGGAAGGCTACAAACTGACAGAGAGTAGGGTTAGATGGGATATTGGGAAAAAATCCTTGACTGTGAGGGTGGTCAGGCTGAGGTTGCCCAGAGAAGTTGTGGCTGCCCCATCCCTGGAAATGTTTAAGGTGAGGTTGGATGGAGCTCTGATCCACCTGTTCCAGTGGAAGGTGTCCTTAAGGTGTTCCATAAGGGCGTGGAACTGGATGATTTTTCAGGTCTCTTCCAACCCAAACCATGCCAGGATTCTATGATTCCATAACACTACCTTAACTCACTTTTTGTTCCAAAACGATTTCCAGCCTCAAAGTTTGCAGGCAAGAGCCAAACAAATGTGCTGTGAATAACTCAGAAGCTAGAAGGCAAATGTGAAAGATTTCTAACTTATTTTCCAAAGTCTTACGCATTACTCTTCGATGCCTATTTTAGCCTGACTCATCTTGACTAAAAGCTTGGCAATAGCAAAGGTTGACAGTAACTCTAAACAACATTTGGGTGAGAAATTAGGAGGCTGGCAGAGGTAACAGGGTTTGCTGATAAAAAAAAAATAAATCTCCCAGTTTATCTGCAAAGTCATGCACCTGGTGAGATCCCAGGCATGCTGGATTGCCATGGCTTGAACTGGAGGAGAACAGAGCAGGGAGGAGAAGCTGCTGGAGCAAGTCCATGGCTCGGGCATCACTCTGCCATGGCAGCTCACCTGCCACAGCTCCAGGGACCCCAGCAGGAAAACTTGCCATTCAGCACACAAGGAATGACTGGAGTGATTTATTCTCTGCTCAGGTCCCAGTTGAGCAAAGCTGCTAAGTGCCTGCCCAATTGTTTGCAGGATCAGAAGCAAAAGTGAATTTTTCAGTGGTCGGTATACAACATGTTCCAGGGAGCAACTTCTAAAGAAAAAAAAAAGACTCAGAATTATATTTCCCTTGTTGTTAGAGTCTATTCTTTAGAATAGACTCTAATTTCTCTTTCTATTTCTCTTCTACCATTCGTATTAATTAGCTATCTGTGATTTTAATGTGTTTTCAGGTTTTGCACCTTTTTTTAAGGGCTCTTCCTGTGCTTATTACAGCAGGAAAAACAGCAGAACACTGGCACTGGAAGTCCTCTGAGCACCAAGGTGACCTTTTGTTTGCTGATGAAGTTATCTACAGGTGAGATAAACAACAGGAGAAACCATTCCTATAATAACCTACCTCTTTAAAGAAAAACACAAACATCTCTAATTTCTCAGACAAATGCATGTTTAATGCATTCCTAACGTGTCCCTGCTACATCCCCAGGAATCCACTTACCTTTTCTGTCACATCTGCTCAAGTGGCAGGTCAGGAAAAAGCCTCCCCAAATTCAGGCTCACCCAGGGCTGGCTCCCAGAATCAGAACAACCCTGGTGCTACAGTGAAAGTGAGCCAGTGACCAGAGAGTGACCCCAGAAGATGCACCAGAGAACCACCCCAGAGGCAAAAATTTTATGAAGAAAAACAAGGGCTGAAAGTGTGTGGAACAGGGAGATCAATTAGCTGCCTTTTTGGTTGTTTTTTTTTTTTTTTGCCTGGTGGATTTGCTTTAGTTTTGCATTTGTAATTACTTAAATGCAGTGTTCTTCACAACAGACATAATTCACAGGCCTTTAATGCTGTGCCTTTCAAAACAAACATGAGTCACAGCCCCTAGGTAAACTTCCTGGGCTGGCAGTGAATATCATTATTGTGTGATAGAGTGCAGCAAGCTGTTTGCCAGATTACTCAGTCTCCTAAAGCTAGCAAAATGCATTGCCATTTATTTATTATGCTCATGATAATTACAATTATCATCACTGCAGTGCCAATCTGTTTGCTGCAGAATGAAGGCCTCTTCATGATGTCTCCAAGGATTCAGTGTCAGGCCTGAGTAGTTAACCAAATTACGGGGCCTTGCAGGATTATTTTTTTTCTGCAAAATGAGGGCTTTAAGAGGCATCAAGCAGCAGTTTAACAGCAATGTTCTGGAAACCCCTGCTACAAACCCCATCCATCTGTACAAAGGACTGTTCTCGTCCTTGCTTTGGGCACTGCCTTCCAAGGAAACATCCAAGCACGAGTTCCAGCTCAATATCAAATACACTGAACATAAAAGTGAATATGTATTTCCAGTGCCCCACAAACGTGTCTTTTCCTGCATCTATTAGGATCCATAGAAATCACATAATGTCTGGGTATGGGTACAAAGTAAACATGAATCTGCCTCTGCCTTTATTTCTAGCCCGTTCCTCAGTGCGTCTTGGCGCTCGGAAGGAGGAGTCAGAACATGCTGAGACATTAGGCCAGAGAGAGTAGCAAAACCCAGATTGTGAGCAGAGGGGGTGGGAACACAGAGTGTGGGCAGGTGAGAAATGTGAGATCATTTATCCAACCCTGCAGCAGTCTAAAAGAATACTCAGCTTCATATGGTGCTTTAAACCTTCAAAATCCCCAATGAGCATTAGTCAAACTAATGAAATTAGTCATCTAAGGTCGTATTCCTTTTATTTTCATTTTGAAAGGGTTTTTGATGGAGGATTTCGATGAGTTGCATTGATTTAAAGCCCTGAAAATGAGTTCTCCTGAGTTGCCTTGTGTTTCCCCTCACACACCTCCTGACAGAGGATCTGCAGGTTTTCTGAACGTCGGTTCCTTGAAGGCTCCTGACGTGATCAGGCTCTGTGTTTCCTGGTAACACATGTTCCAATGTTAGGTGACATTTCTCAGACGAGACAGGGCCAGATCTCTGGGATTCACTTCAGCTAATTGGGTTTAGAGAGCTGTCTTGTCACCGCACCCTCACTTCACTGATGTGGAAATATGTTCAGCACAAACGCACTAATCTCTTTCATTTTCATATACAATGAGATGCTGAATTACAGCACTTCATATAAACCACTCTGCTCACCCCCGTGGGAGTTGCAGACGATCATCATTAGCGTAAAACCACAGCCATCATCTCACCACACAGAGCCCTGGAAGTTCAAATATGGATCTAAAACCAAAACACAGACTGAAGTCAGCTCTTGGGTTGATTCAGTGTTGTTATTAATCACAGAATCATAGAATGTGCTGAGTTGGAAGGGACCCACAAGGATCATCACAGTCCTGGCCCTGCACAGCATCATCCCCAACAATCCCACTCTGTTCCTGAGGGCATTGTCCAAATATTTCTTGAACTCTGTCTGGCTTGGTGCTGTGACCGTTCCCTGGGGAGCTGTTCCAGTGCCCAAACACCCTCTGGGGGAAGAATCTTTTCCTGATATCCAACCTAAACCTCCCCGGACTCAGCTTCCTGCTGTTCCCTCGGGTCCTGTCCCTGGTCACAGAGAGAAGAGATCAGTGCCTGTTAATTATGAACCACTAAGACATGTGGAACAAAGAGCACATTTGGCACCTCTTTGGACACCGAGCACTAGCAGAGATCTATCGCTGCAGAACAGCAGAATAAACCACAGGTCACCCTGCTTCTAATCACATCAAGGAACTTTTGGATAGGCATTTGTTATGATTTTGCAGTGAGAGGGAATGTGAGGGGAGAAAAGCGAGTCCTGAACATTCACCTTGTCAAAGCTCCCAAAATGATGAATGGTGAAGGTTCTCAGTGAGTGACCCTTATTGCACGGCAGCAATTTAGGCAAAAATTATCAGGAGCTGAAACTGTTTACCCTTCATTTTGCTACCATGCATAAAGGACCAATTAAGATATATCATGAGCTGCTCATTGATGTCAGGCATAAGTCAGAGGAACCAATAGATGGGAACTAAATCAGATTGCCAAGGACAACTATCAAAGGAAAACATAAGCACATAAGGATCAAGCAGAAAGTCATAATCAGAGGGTAACAAAAACCATTCCATAAATACACCAATAGAGAGTGAGAGAAGCTTTGTTCACTATAAACAAGGAGAGTGTTACTCTGCTATTTAACAGGCAGGGAAAGTGACTGCCAGGTGATGCCAAGAAGACCACGATGGTAAATGTCCTTTTTGCATCAAATCTTCCCCAGAAAAATGGGAACTACAAAGGTTTTTACCTTGAGTCAGTTTAATTTCTAACTATGGAAGGATAGGGGGTCTTTTGAATTTAGGAGAGACAGACAAGAAATATGAACAGAGACTATTTATAAGCGCCTGGAGTGACAGGACAAGCGGAAACAGCTTCAAGTTGAAAGGGAGGAGGGTTAGATTGGATATTAGGAAGAAATTCTTCCCTGTGAGGGTGCTGAGGCCCTGGAACAGGGTTCCCAGAGAAGCTGTGGCTGCCCCTGGACCCCTGGAAGTGTTCAAGGCCAGGTTGGACAGGGCTTGGAGTAACCTGGTCTAGTGGAAGGTGTCCCTGCCCAGCGCAGGAGGTGGAACTGGATGATTTTTAAGGTCACTTCCAACCCAAACCATTCTGTGATGCTGTGATTCTGTGCCCTCTGTTTTGACTTTAATAAGAATTTTTACGTGATCTGATCTAACATTTACACAAGCAAGTTGCAAAACCCAGTCTAGGAGGAACTGTCTATGTAGATACAACCCAGATTCAGTCCAGTTCTGCATTTTCATTCATAGCTACGACCATGGAATACAGCTGGAAGAAACTAGAGGCACACGGCAATAGAACATAAAATTATGTTTGCAAAATAGGGGGGGAAAATAAAGTTCAATAGATGCAATTGCAATACCCTACACTCAGCAGACAGTGCAAATACTGGGTGTGGAGAAGCAGGTTAGGTAACAGCTCTGCAAAGCTGTGTAGGTGTTACAGTCAATGACAAACCGAGCATGAGTCAGCAGTGTCACACCGTTGTGAAAATGGCAAGCGTCACACTGAGATACAGAAACAAAAATAAGGTTTCTGAGACATGAATCAATCTTTCTGTTCTGCCCAGCACTGGAAAGAACACAGCTGGGCTGGGCACTGCACTCCAGGAAAGTGGGGACTAAAAGAAAATAGTCCAAAGGGGAGGAAACATTGAAAGAATGGGGATTTGCAGCTGAAAACAGAGGAAAAAGTACCAGGTAGCCATCTTCTAATAGAAAGCTGTCTTACAGAGGAAAGGAATAACCTGTTCTTTGTGGAAATAGTAGCCAGAGAGAAGGTTTAATTCACAGCAAGAAAGATTAAAACATTAGGAAAAACATTTTACTGGAAAGCCTAGTGGAGGAGGACAGTAGAATTCCTGCTGGGGCTGTCTCTCCATCACTGGAGGTCTAAGAATGTGTTAGAGAAACATGGCAAAAATCATCAAAGTCTGCTTGATCCTCTTCAGGGGAATGGAGCAGCTGAGCTCTGGATTTCCCTCTGTGTCATTTATTAGCTGACCACAGCAAATGAACCCTGATCTTAATGAGTGACCTCGCTCCAGCCACGCTGCCTAAAGCCCATCACTCCACACCTCACCATCCATATTTTTCTGAACACAAACAAATTCTGCAATCCAGCTCCTTCCTCTAAAATAAGCATCATTGTTGATTTTTAATTCTGAGACTTTTTAAAATTACTTCTCTTTTCATTGTTGGCAAAATTCTGTCTTGTGTTTAACCGGTCTTGTTTCAGGAAATGTATACATGCCTCTCTCTTAATAAATAATCCTGTTTAAAATGCAATCTAAACAGATGCAATATTTTACCAGCACTTTCTAGTTCTTTCCAGAACTAGTGCTTTATGTTCTTTTCAGAGACACAACCACATTTTAAAGTTACTAGTAAGTAACATTATTAACAAAAAAACCCAACCAAATAAATGCTGTTTCACTGCATTCCAAACTAGGATTTATCTATAAGCAACCCACACCAATCAAACCAGAAAACCAAGTTACTTCACATCAGGTGCAAGTTCTCTCCTAATGCTGATTCTCCTGTTCCTATGGGAAAAGTAAGAACTGAATTCCTATAATCAATACCTGCTTAGTGCCTTCCATCAGACACCCTCAAATAACTGATCAAAACCTGATGCTAGTCTCCTTTCATCAGTGGGGAAACACCAACAGCCCTGCCTTCATCGCAGACTGAACTCATTTCTCAAGGTCAAACAGGAGGGCAGTGCCCAAGTCAGGAATTTTTTGCCCTTGAGCCCCAACACTTTTTCTGGGTCTGGCTCTAACCCTGTTGGTTTGAGTCGCCATGGTTTTCTGCGTAAGGAGATGCCAAATGCCCAGTTTTAGACCAAGTTCCCTTTTGTCCATAACTATGGGATCACGATGGGCACCCTCACAGCTGTTTTTCCCAGAATAAACTGTACAGTGTTAACCATTGATGCTTTATTGTCATTGATTTAGTAGCTGTCACAGAGTTACAGAAGGAGATAGATTGCTGTTATTTTAGCCTATAAAAGGTCTTATGCCTCTGTCAGCAAACACTTTATTCCTTAAAATAAATAAGTAATCTGAAAGAAAATAAACAAGCTGCAGAAATCTTTTAGGAAAAAAAAAACCAAAACACCCATTTTTTTATTTCTTATTTTATACATTCTTTTTTTTTTTTCCATTTTGTGTTTTAACTGCTGCATTGGCTATTTCTTTCTGGATAACAGAGCTGTGTTTCAGTGCTTTATAGGAACCTGCAGGGCAAGTCAGGACATTCTTCACACCCCACTGGGAATACTTGTACTGGGCATCACTGGCAGGATTTGGGTAGCAGAGGACTGCAGGGGTGACCTGTGTGGGAGGAGGCCATGAACTGCCCTGGGCTGATCACAGCCTCATCCAGACAGCTCTGAAACATGAAAACAACCTAAATCTCAACTTTTCAACCAGCCAGAGAAGCACTTGGCTCCTCTGCTCAGACACACTTTAAGAAATGGGGGCAAGCACTGAGGGCAGGAGACAAAGGAGATGAAGGCGCCTCTTTTGGATGCCAAAGAAAGCTGTGAAGAGAAAGGAAAAAGAGAGATTTGGAGGAATGGAAGAGGCACATGGAGGATGCTCCTGAGAACAGGGTGCAGGCACAGTCCTGGAAGGAAAGAAGTGCCAAAAGCAGTTTCCCTCTGCCCATCACCTGCCCAAAGGAGTCAGAGGGGACTCACTGTGGCACACAGGAGCAGGGGATGTGGAGAGGGGGAAGAAGGAGGAGAGGTGCTGGACTGAAGCTTATCCCAAGAAAGCGGAGGAAAAGTGTTTCCCCAAGTTGTTTCTAAGTGTTTCCCTAAGTGTTTAATAATTTCTCTCTCCATCTTTTCTCAATGTCTGAATCAGTAATTAGTGGCTTATATTAAATGACAATAAAATCAGTGGAATTCCTAGAGTAGAGACGCTTTGCCTGTGATACTTCGTGTTTCCTCATTATTCTGAAAAAATTTCCAGATACTTTCATCTAAACAAACCTGCCTTCTGTTTCCTAGTTCCTAACTCAGGTTATAAATCCAGCCCTGCTGACTGTGCAACACCATAGGCCAGTTGTGGGCTGTGAATCCAAACTGGCCACTGATGTCAGAAGGACACTTGAGAAAAAGTTCAGAGCAACAGCAAGAAATGCCACTGTGCTGCAATTTAGTTTTTCCAGCTGTGTCCAAAATGACAGCATGCATTTACCTTGCTGTTCCTGCACCTCCAGCGAATAAAAAACCTCAGGAGCACCAGAATCTGCACAGGAATATCTGCAGGAATGTCTGCACAGCATAAGCAGAGTAGGAGAGTGTTATCAGTGCTTTCATGAGGCACCAACAGCATTTAGCAAAAACCTGAGGACTTGGCCAGCTTACTTCAATTATCTAATTTGTGGGGCTATGTTTCATATATGTTTTAGATTGATTTAATTAGCGTTAATTAGCATAACTTTATGTATTATGAGAGACAGCAGATACCCATAAAGATTTTTATATTGAGCCGTATGGCAGCCAGCAATGCACCAGCCAAAAAAATATAATGAGGCATATAAAAAAAGCCTGCTGCACAACACTCCTTGGTAATTGTGAAAAATGAATGTCAGAGTTTGCACAATACAAGAGATGCCATCCTGCTCTTGCCTTACCCAGCCTGGCTATGGGAGATGGATCAAGCTCTGGTTAGGATTACTGGAGATGCAGACTCCCAGGCTGATCCGGAGGGAGTCAGTCCACACTTCTGGATTTTCTCCTTCCCCACAAAGCAGAGTAGATGGAATTGTTTCCTTTAATAGACTCTGGATGGAAGATACACCCTGAGCTCTTCCCTAGGGTCGGGAGGTGGGCAGTCGTCTCTTTGATCTTTTTTCCTGTATTCTGAAAGGTTTTGCATCATTTGCTGTTTGCCAGTTGTTTGAGATGGACCTGCCTGGTCCTTTCCAACCCCACCTTGCTACAACGGAGACAAACGGAGCTTGGTGTGAAGAAGGGGCAGAATCTCCACCTCTAACCACGACGTGTCACAGGGAGGAGCCTAAAGCTGTGGGGAAAGCCAGAGGCTACAGAACAGCAGCCACATTTTCCTGAAAGCATGAAAAACAAATGGCAAGCAGGACAATAAAGTCTCCTTGTGTCCCACCAGTAAATGTCCACCCACCAACCCCAGGCACAGCCACATCTGGACAGGAATCTTGTCCCGTGCAGAAAAAAAAATTGTGTTTTACTAAAAATGTTCTTTTTAGTAGCAGCTTCCTTTAATTGCACTGCTGTCACCCACACGGGCAGAATTCAGAAGTCTTCCGGGACTCAATTTGCCAAGGACAGGACAAGGTGGCTGAAAAACAAACAGAAAAAAAATCAAAGAAACAAACAGAGAAGCAAGTGATTCCACGAGATGACTTCCTTCTTCCTTCTCCCAGCAGCACAGTTCCCATGTGGAATGAATGCCTTTCACAGAGCTGTATCTTCATTTTCGTGTTAAGCCCGATCTCAGAGATGAGGCAGGGCAAAAAGAAGTTGGAATAATACAGGAAAGACTGGAAAATGTGAGCATTGCAAGGACCAAAGGTTCCAATTAACTGTCATTACAGCTCCAGAGATGTAAATTCAGGGGGTGCTGGAGAGAAGAAGCAGCAGGTTGTTGGGTTTTTTCCCTCACATTTTGGCCACAGGAATGTATAATGACAAACAGCAAAATCAGAAACCCCACGATGCTCATAAACAAATGCAATCTCCTTCCTGCCACGTGCCCTAATTACTGAACATCCCAACACTCCAGACTCGGCCTCGAGTTCAAAATCAGAGACTCAACCTTGGCGTGATTTTGGCTTCCTGAATGAGTGCCAGCACCACCAGGGTCAAAACTGTTCCTTACAGACTCCATTATCCTGGGCCTGGAGAGCTGAATGTGCTTCACAAGACTGCCACGACTAATAAATTTGGGCTGAAAAGCTTTGCAGAGCTGGAATTATTTTTTTTTCCCTGTGCTGGAGCCTCTTTTTATCTATATCATAGTGACACCCGGTGGCCATGAGCATGAATGGACCTCTGTGAGCGAGCTTGGCTGGTCCTGCATTACTGCAGACAAAAATGCATCCTGAAGCGTCTACATGTGAGCAGAAAGTGAAAACTATTTATAATTAGACTTTTTTTGACAATTAAGAAAAAAATTTATATTTTCTTTAGAGAAGTCTGTACAGAATTTTTTATCTCTTTTTTTGTGATAAAATAGGCATAGCTAAAAATGAAATGAACACTGGATATGTGGTTATTATAGAATTTTTTAGATAATAGATTCTAGATAAATAAATAGAATTTTAATGATGCTCACTACTTATTTTTATGATTAATAAATTCACAAATACAAACATTTTTCCACACAGAGGCTGATGCTCCCATCTTTGCAAAATCAAACTGGAAATAACCTTAACAACAGGGAATATTTCTACCTTGTCAGCTTGCTCCGAGGTGCAACCAGAACCGAATTGCTTTTCTTTTATATATTATGCAAAATATAACCACAAAAAAAAACATTTACAATATTTTATTTACTGTGAGGGTGGGCAGGCCCTGGCACAAGGTGCCCAGAGAAGCTGTGGCTGCCCCTGGATCCCTGGCAGTGCCCAAGGCCAGGTTGGACATTGGGGCTTGGAGCAGCCTGGGACAGTGGGAGGTGTCCCTGCCATGGCAGGGGTGGCACTGGATGATCTTTATGGTCCTTCCCAACCCAAACCATTCTGTGATTCTGTGACTCTGTTTATTTTCTAAAAGATAAAACATTCGAGTGACAAGGACAAGATTGTATGATGAGTGCCTGAGCTCTCTATCAGCTGCACTGTTTATCTCACTGACACGACTTGGGACCATGTCGTTCCATTAGAAAGATAATTAGTGGTCAGAAAGAGCAGAACTTGGAGAAGTCAACATTCCAGGGAGAAGGAAATTGCCTGAACTCACAGAGCAAACTCCTGTGTAACTGAATTAAATTGAAGTCGATCAGAGCTATAATCTCAATGCACATCATCACAGTGACTATTGGGCACTGACAGCTCCTGTATTCAGGGTGTTTGACAGTGGGATTCCTATTGTCAGGATCACAGACACTTCACCACCTCAGACCATAACAAGAATATCAGGTTCCTCCCTTGACCTGACACCAGGCCGTACTCCTGCTGGTCTGGAGGTTTTATCAGCGAGAAGTTTAGTGCTCCAGCCCTGTCCTCTGCTACGATCCCCATTTTCACAAGCTTCTCTATCAACACATTGTCACCTCTCTGGGATTCAACAAAATCTTGCTTCACAACTCACAGCATATAACAAAATGCTGCAAAATATTCCGTTTCCAGGTATGAAATCTTGCCTCATGCCCACAACACTGTGTTCATCAAACAAAGCACTGCTGGAGGAAGTTCCATGATTTGAGTGAGAGGCTGAGGTGGGAGACCCGACAGCCTCTGTCTCCTACACCATTTTTCACTGAGAAGGCTTTAAAATGCAAAGTTCCTGGTAACCTTGCTCATTAGTCATTCCCCTGACTACAACAGCGATCTTTCACATCCGATCCGCTCAGTGATACAAATATCTGTAGACTATGCATGACTGGTAACCCCTTGAAACTTCATCAGCATACTTGGCACAAGCGTGGAGAAACTGACACACTGAAGGACTCCCATAGATCACAGAGCTGCCCCTGCCTAAGTTCAAGCCCAGTTCTCATCAGCTTTCAGCTGCCTTAGCTCTGCAATTCATTACTGTCCTCTCAAAGCAGGCCCCCTTGCTTTGAACACGTTGTGATCTATGGAAGTGGTTAATTATTTATTAATTTCTTTCTTTGCTCAAGAATATTGGTTGCATATATTTTGCAAAACAGAGTTCCAAGCTGTTTTTTTGAAAATGTTGATGGCATTATTCAACGCTGAAGTAAGAGACAACAGTACCTCACATTTAATTTATTTTTTAATGATAACGGCTCTATGAGGGAATGTTATGTCTTCATGTGCTGGCCCCACCCAGGACTCTAAATATCATCCTTTCAGCTTTTAGAGAGACCTGGTGACATCGGGCCTGTCACAGCAGAGAATTTATAAAGGTGAGCAAGCACAGGATCAGGATCAGGACAATCCTGAACTGTCATCACCCCAATGAAAACCCCACTGGATGAGGGTGCTGAGCACCCTCTGCACAGCCCCAGGGTGATTAGAGGTCACCCCAAAGCCCTGCTCTTGCAATCTCACTTTTCCAGCTGCTGAAACAACACAAAGTCCAGCCCTTATTTGTCCAGTCATGGCTAAGCAAACCCACCTGGACTTTCCAGCTCATACCTTCTTTTACTTCCATGAGAACGTAGCCAGTCCTGCATTTTAAATACCCTAAACATATTTTAGCTTCAATCTAGCCATTGCAATCGAACAAAGAAAGTTTTTTGCTCATTTTCCTATTTTGCATTCCAATAGAAACAAACACTACCAAACTTCTCCCCCTGTGTGTGCAGGTATAAGAGTCTGCTGAGCTTTTAGATATCCCCAAGTCCTTTCTGATAAGAAAACGGAGAGTTTAGACCATCCCATACAATATTTAATGTTATTTATAAAGTAATTTTGGTGTGCTACTGTGGAAATTGTTGGGATGTAAAAAGACTGGAGTTGAATATATGCTCTGTCCTCTACAACTGGACTTAAAGAGCTCAGTAGTTTCCAGACAAGAAATCTTGGATATTTCTCCACAGTCTCCAGAAGTTGCTCAGGCTTGTTTTAAATAACTTAATACTGATACATCCCTTGAAGTCTTGTAGTGAAGGTTTCCTTGTTATCTGCCCTTAACCTTCCTCTTCATTTCATACTGTAATATCTAATTACACAATAATTCTCTTCCTGGTCTAATATTTATTTTGTTTACAAAAAAAAAAAAAAAAAAAAAAAAAAAAAAGGGTTGT
This sequence comes from Orthonyx spaldingii, assembly GCA_013397795.1. Classification (NCBI taxonomy): domain Eukaryota; kingdom Metazoa; phylum Chordata; class Aves; order Passeriformes; family Orthonychidae; genus Orthonyx; species Orthonyx spaldingii. The sequence goes on from VZTJ01004773.1 coordinate 463,596, forward strand.
AAAANAAAAAAAGCTAAAATGGTTGTAAACACGATAGATAACATAAGACAAAGCAATGCATCTCTGATAAGAGGAGAAACATTGCAACATGAAATTTCAGTTCCCATGACTTTAGAGATGAGATAAAATCCACAAGAGAAAAATCAGGGCTGAATAAAGAATCTGTGCAAGGCTGACTGTGCACAGATGAGACTCCAGCTATTTCTGCTCTTTGGAATTCTGCCCTGCAGCCCAGATAGGAAACAGATATTAGCCTCATGCCTTTCTCTCTCTGCTTTCTCCTCTCTCAGCACCTAGACCCACGGAAAATTCAGGTTAAATGAGACTTCTGGTCCACCCCACTCCGCAGGGCATGGCCAACTTCACGGTGAGATCAGGTTGATCCAGGTCCCATCCAAAAGGGTTTTGGAAATCTCCCAGGATGAAGATACCACAGCCATCTCCAGGCACCTGTTCCAGTGCTGAACCAGTCTCCTGTGTGGGATATCCCTCCCCAGTTCCAGTACACCCTTCACCAAAGACTCGTGAGGTGAGCGGTAAATCTGCAGGTAATTTACAAATCAAACAGCTACACCAAGGTGCTGCAAGGATGACGTCTGTACTCCAAAATACCTCGTTTGATAAGTGGCCAACTTCAAGTTACTTTCTATTCCTCTCTGTCTCTCCAAGATGGGCTGGTGCAACTTGGGAAATTCCATGTAAACAATCCAAAAATCACCCAAAGTCCCCCCCCAGCCTTCTTTTGGAGTCCCTCAACAATCAACAGATGAAAATTTATTCAAAGTCTCCCTGATCCCACGATCATTCACCCAGTCAAATAGTTTCCAGGTAACTTTTGTGAAGAGAGGATAAGGAAAGAAGTTTTGTCTGTTATGAAGAGTGGCAGTGAGATTTAATGCCTTGATTCCCCTTCCTGGATGCCGGCAGCTCCCTGGATTACAACCCCTGGCTGGCACAAATATTTTAAGCAAAACAGAAACTTAGAACACTTTGCCATCCCAAATGCTCAGTGCATATATCACCAGAAAAATAAATAAAAAGCAGGGAGAGAGCATTGACACTTGGCCTAAGGCTGGCACTGCCAAGCGATGTTTAAGAATGTCTCTTTGAATTCTGAAGCACTCTTATGCTCTTTTCTGTTCATGTACCACCGCTTTGAAGTTCATAAACATTCCAGTGAATAGCTTTTTGATTCATGTGAATGCTTGAAAAATACCTATTCCCTGCAAAATGCCTGCACATAATTGAGTTTTTTCCATGCAGCAGCACAAATATTTGCTATTTGGTATTCCACTGCCTGAAAATCTGTTCTCCAGTCCGTGAACAACTGTGTAGCCACACAGCCAGCAATATATCAGAGAGGGCAAAAAGTCAAACTAGATAGTTTGCACATGTAAATTGACAATTGTTTATCTATATTATCCACTGAACAGATTTGCAGAGTCCAGATACAGTTAATAAACTGTTCATGAATAGCAAAAAGTATTTTCAGAGTACTCAGTGTTTTCATTTTTTGAACCATTATTCCTTATTACCTTTTGCTGAAAGATATGAAAACTACCAGGTACTTAAGTGCAGAGTTTCTCACGTGCATGGGTGACAAAGAATAGTGAGAGCCTGCTGCATTTTCACCTTCAGATGAGATAGTCTGGCACTACAAATCATCACAATGTTGTCTTGAAGCAAATATCCCAGCACATTAATTGCCTCGCAGAGGATTTGCTGGACATTTATTAGGCCAGGGAATTTTCGTTATTAAAGAGATGGAAGTGTTTTGCAGCCTTCACACACTTAACACAGACTTACAGAGAGAAGAGAAGAGCTGTGACTCAAGGTGCAGCATTTGTGACAATAATAAACTTCAGGTATTCCCAAGGAAAAAATGAAACCCAGAACAAGCCCAACATTAGTTTAGTTCTGTGACTGGAAGCAGTCCCTGAGAGCTGAATTCTGCATGTTAAACATCAGCTCTATTCCCATCAGCTGTATTTTTAGCAAGGACACAAACCTTATTTTTTGATGTTGTAGAAGGGAAGAAATAGCACAAGGCAACATGAGGCTTTACACAAGGCTGCTTTTCCACCAGGAAAAGCTAGCACAATGGACTTTTTTTGGCATTCCTCCCACTCCCTGCTGAGGGAGGGTCCAGTGAGATGATGTGGGCACGTGGGACACAACAAGGAGTAGCGTGGCTTGTAGGTCCAGGTAACTGGAGCTTGCCCAAAACTGCTCCAGCCCCAGCCAGGCATTGGGTGGAAGTTTGCCAGGCTCTGAGCTCAGAAGGTTCATAGTCCAGTGCACCTCCCCAGCCACCCTCAGCTCCTACAAGGAAATGAGCCCTTCATCTCTGCTGCCTGCAGCAGGTGGCTACTACACAAAGCACTTGTGGTTTGACTTGTTTGTTATCAGTTCACCGCCTTCCATTCTTGTGAGGAAACTTCTCCTTCTTTGAAGTGGGAAAGAGTTTCAGGGGACACAAAAAAAAGAGGGTTTGTTTCATAATCTTTTAATCTGAACTCTTTAGCAAGTAATACAACCACTGTGTTTAAGGTTCTCGTGCAGAAGCGTGGCTTCGTCCTGCAGTTCTGGTCCACCTTCACCAAATTCCCCTGATCTCTCAAATAATTTTTCTCTTGTTTCAAATGATAGAAGAGAGGAGACTCTTTATCAGTAACTGTAGTGACAGGACAAGAGGTAATGGGTACAAACTCAAAGAAGTGATATTTAGCTTAGATATTAGGAAGAAATTCTTCCCTGTGAGGGTGGGGAGGCCCTGGCCTGGAGAAGTTGCGGCTGCCCCATCCCTGGAAGTGTCCAAGGCCAGGTTGGACAGGGCTTAGAGCAACCTGGGCTGGTGGAACCACACAATCTTTGAGGTCCCTTCCCACCCAAACCATTCTAGGATTTGTTATTCTAACACTGGCCTGGCCAACTCTTGTTTGGATCATTGTCTATCAGCAGAAGTAAAACAAAGAAGGATGTCAGTCTTAGATCATTCTATTGCCTTTGCCCTCATGGGAATACAAATACCCTAAACACAGCAAAAGTCCTGAGAATGAAGATTAGCCTGTCTCCCACCTCATTACTTATATGCAGCCCCCTCCAAAGCACTCTGGGGATTTCATCACCTTAACAAATTACATGTACCAGCTGAGCCATGGCCATTACATCAGCATTCCTGTGTTCTGCAACCACATAAATCCTCAGGGAAAGGATTTAACACTGATGCACATTCTTTTGCGTTAGATGGAGTTGTAGAGCACGATTGTTTCATCAAAATGAAGGCTGCCTGAGTCGATTTCAGTGACATTTTCAGACAGAACACGCTGCACCTCGGCTAAGGCAGTTTTGAGCACTACAAACAGGGCCAATTTGCTGCAATGCAAAGGTATTATTTTCTCAATCACCACGGGCAGTTTACACTAAAAACCCTGTGAGTACACCCCAACAGTACCTGCACAGACAGCGTGAACCTCAGCGTGTGCCTCAGCAAAAGGCACAGAGATGGGCAATGCAGAGAGTGGCAGCGTGTTCAATGCTTATTTTCTTCCTTAGTATTCAAATTTAAAGTCCTGTTCAATTCCTCTGTATTTTACCACGGAGATGGAGTCTGGGAAAGAGGACAGCAAACAGTGGGAGAGCAACTGGTTGCAAATTATACAGAAAAGCTCACTCAGACCTGCAGGAGTGCTGAAAGTGCTGGCTGATGTGAGAGCAAGGCTCCTGTCTGCCATCTATGCAAATTCATGACAATCAGGGAAAATGACCTGACTACCAGGAAAAGGGGAGTAATTCACATGCTGAATGTCAGAGCTCAAATCCAGGGAATCCTGTGGAAGATGAGGACTGGGCCAACAGAAACCTCCTGGCATTCAACAAGGAGAAGCCCAAAGTTTTGGAGCTGAGAGGAAAGAACTCCCTGCATCAGGACACACTGGGAAACAACTGAAAGGGGCTCAAAAGGATTTGGGGGCATGGCTGATTAGGAGCCAACACTGTAACTTGTCCTGTGCACACAAGAAACTCCTCACCAGGCCACATCTGGAGGGCCAGGACAACGTGTCCAAGGAGTGACTCTTCCCCTCTGCTCAGCACGGGTGAGATCACACCTGGAACAGACTGGGGACAGCTGTGGGAACCCAGTTCAGCAGGGATGTGGCAGAAGGGGGACAGGCAGAAGGGCACCAGATAGATCAGAGTGCACAAATACAGGACCTGTGAGGAGAAGCTGAGAGGAGCTGGGCTTTGGGTTCACTGCAAGAAAAGAAATCTGATCTCTGTACCCTCCAGAAGTCTTTTCCAACCAGACCTTTCCATGATTCTATGATTTTGAAATGGTTGTGTCTCTATGTGTGCAGAGACGATCATTCAGGTATATTTCAGGGGAGCAAAATGCCAGGGAAGAGGAAAAGAGAAAACAAAACAAAAAAAACCCCTCAGCAGACCAAGTTAATGTGGTAACAAGGTCCTCAATATCATAGCTGGGACCTAAAACCCACATAAGGATTTCATGGCTTTGGAATGGGTCTGTGTGAGAAAACAACGAGGAAAATAAGAATCCACTGCTGACATCACGGTGCCACATTGTCACTTTTGCCCAGAGAGGAGTGCAGGCACTTCAACACAAATATTCCCATGCTACTGCAGGTAGGTGGGAAGCACATGAAAATCTCTTCTTCCCACCCTTTAAACTCAAATCAGCCCATACAGACTACTGCCAATTTCCATAATGTATTGATAAAATATAGCCCAGGTGTGAGTTTGCACGAACACTTTTTCATGGCACTGAAGAAAATAAACTTCAGAGGGTTTTCTTCTGGAGAGCAATGCCTTCCAGAGCTATTTTGGGAGTGCAGACAATGCAACACCCTGTAAAGCAGGAGACAGAAAAATGCCCACATGTCGAGTCCAGCACTCAGACCAGTTTCATCAATCTGCATCCATCCTGAAGCTGCAGATTTGTCTTTACTTTTTCAGGAGATCACCGAGCAGATGTTCCCCAGACCAACAAACCTGCCTTGTTCAGCCCAGCAGCACCCACACGCTCTGGCTGAGGCCCAGAGGCAGTACAGCTGTGTTGTGCAGTCTGACATTCCTGAGAATCCCTCCAAGCTGACAGGACCATTCCTGCACCTCAGCACGCCCCTGGGGTGCCAAGGAGGCAGCAGTAAATTCACTGTCAGAGCCCCTGAGCCAGACCCACTGTTTTAATAACAGTGGCCACAGGCTGCTCTCATCTTCCAGGACAGGGAGGATCATGACACCCTTAGGAGAAACCTCCTGTGCTCCCCCACAAAAAGCGCAGGGCAGCTCTACACAATGAAACCAAGATCCCCCAGGCTTCCTCACCCAAAGCAAAAAACCTTTCCCCTTCTCAGGAGCACTTTCTCCCCCCTCCTCCTGTGCTGGCTTGTACAAGCCAGACAGGAAATCCGATGCCTGGTCTAAATCCCTGCAGCTGTGCATCACTGAACTGCACAGGCAACAGCACCATCCTTCCAGGTATTTAAAGATCCTGAGAGCTTTTTTACACATCTCCAAGCCTCACACCTCTGAAACAGAGGTGTGAGCCCCCTCCAGGCTTAGCTACAGCTAAGAGCATTTTAAGAGACCTTAATCCTCCCAGGCATGCCCTCACATGGAACAGGTTCTCATAACTCTCTCCCAGTTTCCTCAGTTCGTACATGACGGAGCTTTTCCCAGTAATTGTGTCGTATAAATGCAGCTTCCATGATTTTCCCATGGAAATACTCCTCTTCCCCACTGTCCCTCCCATTACAAAGGCCTACTGAAGGAACTGATCTTTCCACATCTCCCCACCTGTGGTAGGAATGAGAGGTGTTTGTATTCTGATGTTGATGGCAAATGACAACTCACCTGTCCCACAAATCACGGAGATGGATTTCAAAATTGTGGCATGATTTTTTTTTTTTTTTT